>AIET01000520.1:0-416070 GCA_000292665.1 Helotiales sp. EF0021
GCTGCGTTTTGGGGCCACCAAGTAATTGTGCAACTCCTCCTCGACAACAAGACCGAAGCTCAAGGCGGAGAATAGGGCAGCGCTCTTTAAGAAGCCAAGGTCACTAGTGACGTACGCGGAGATCGCAAACACGAAACTTAGCCATGGATAAAAATGGATTTGAAAGCATTATCGCAAAGTTTGTGTCGAAGTTTGAGAGCTTTAAACAATTGGCTTGCGAACTTCGAAATGCTCTCGTCCCAATCAAAGACGGATGTCACGATCACGAGTCCTGGGAGCCCGCGAGGGCCTGGGAGGAATTGTCCTGAAGACCTCCGTAGTCCTGGGAACCTAGTGGTTCCTGGGAACGCAATACCATAATAGTTGGAGTTAGTGTATAATCTCAGTACTATGGTTTAGAGCGTAGGATCCCGCGACCCTCGGGTTACGTGACATGTAAGACTACAAGACGGGCTTGCAAGCTTGCGCGCTCTGTAAGACGGCTTGCGGAGCTTGCACGATGGATGAAGGTCTTATATAGCTTCGGTCTTTACCCATAGATAAGAGCTTCGTGCTCAACTTACTCATAGCAATCGTATCTCTTTACCTTTGCTTATAAAGTCTTGATTCTCATCAAGAACCCTTCTGTGACGCTTACTTATATACAATACCGACCCAACGAACCTACGACTCGGTCGTACGAACAACGGTACGTTATACTAAAGACTGATGCTACACCAATTAGAAAGCGTAACTTCTTACGTTACTACTATAGAGCAAGACTGGACGGTTTAACAACTAGAAATATCAAGACAGGATAGAAAGCGGGTGGGTTATGGCCTACCAATAACGCCAAACCACTCCTTAATAGATTATTGCTTGAGAATAGTAATAACTCGAAGGAAGAAACTATAAAGCGTACGGCAGAGGAGCCCTTACCTGATTAGAACGTTAATCAAGCGTTTTATAAGGTAGATACTCCTCAAAAGCTTCAAGATCTTAAAGAGGAGATCTACCAAGTGTCCTAATTAAGACAAGCGTCAGTTCCTATAGCTAGAGTACTCTTTCGAAAGGTATCTAAGGCGTAGGATCAGCGTGATTTTGTTATTGCACAACATGAGATGCGGATCAAGCAATTAGAGGCTAGGGTTATTGAACTAGAGCCTAGAAAAAGGAGGAAAGTAAGGACTTCTCCCAATTCGAAGTTTGTAAGTATTGGGGCTATTAAGCAAGCACAGATTGAGGCCGGGGATCGTGCTATTGATGCAGAAGACTCTAATAGTCTTGATAAACTTAGCTCTACATTATCTCATATAACTGTTAATTAATTAAAAAGTTATGGTGGTTGCAAGTAGGGGCTGTGGAATTAAGCGAGGTGCCGGATTCGGGGGGTGCCGGTTACCAGGGGGGTCAACTTATCCGATATTTCTCCACTGAGCGACAGCTCTCAGACATCTCCTGAGCCGACTCCTGGTCTGGAGGAGATGAGGATGCAAATGGATGACCATGACGTTTTCAATGGCCGGAACGACAGCGAAGCTAACGATGTTCGCACCCAATCTCAACATATGCAAGAAGAAAGACATGGCTCACTCTTCAGTGAAACCTCGCAATTCCCCTATTAGCTATCATATGATCCTAATGATGGACCGATGCATACACATAGTTCGTGCTGGTAACCGGATTTTGAGCCTCAATCATGCAGTTGTCAGCCGATGACAGGAAGAGGACAAAAGTATTGGACATGGGAGCAATATTGATTATCTTGCAATAATGGTCAAATAGGGGCTCGGCGTTCCGTATAATTACATTGCTTAGAACTTTGGTATTGAATATGTTAGGAGAAAAAGGATCTTGAACATTTGCAGCCCAGAAGCCGGAATCATCCAAACCTCCAGCCCTGGCCTGGCTTTGTTTTGCTTGTCGGGCCAAAAACATTCAGAACTAAGCCCAATTTTCGATCTCTTTGCTGCTGAAAAATCAATTGTGGGGCAGCAGAATTCGGTGGTGAGGCTGAGTAGCTGTAGCTGTAGCTGTAGCTGTAGCTGTAGCTGTAGCTGTAGCTGTAGCTGTAGCTGTAGCTGTGGCTGTGGCTGTGGCTGTGGCGCGATAGCAACCCCCTATTTTACCGAGCTCCCTTTTATCGAGGACTTGACTTTCCTGGTCGGGGCACTGCTCAATAGCATACCCATAATACAATTCTGCTTGTCAAGTCTCTGAAACTGTGATCGTAAGTCGTCCAATCGAATAGCCTCTTTGTTGTTTAAAAAGTTCAATGGTACCGCCTCAAGAGTTCGCTCATTGCCGTACAGGACCGACCAACAAATCAGAATATTATATAGCCTGTCTTTGGTGAAGTTGTGGAGAGATACAACATACCATTGAGATCTCAGCTGAAAGCTACCATGAAATACGGTGTTGGTCTCGTGCCGGAACTTCGTTCTTGTTTTGCAGTTTTCGAACCAAATGTTTCACGTGACCCAGGACAAGCACTTGCTGGCAGCAGTGCTTCCTCACTAAAGTTGCTTTCTACATCAAACGTGCTGACAAATGCACTCAAGACCGTTGCTTTCGTTACGAAAGCTAGTTTGATAAGTCACGTATCGCATTGACAAACTTGGCGGGCTGGTTTGGTCATGGTCCAGCCACCTGTGGCGACAGCTGATAGAAACATAACAATTGGCATGAGGCCGACTTAGTTTGCTACTTACTGATACTCTGGGTGGACAGATTATGTATAAAGTGCTGAGTGCCCCAGCTTCAAGACAATGTAGTACCTGGGCGGAACAGGTCCGATATATTTCTTGCATGGCTGCGGGTTGGGAAGAGTCGATCGTCCTCACGGCTTACTATTTTATAGTGCCACTCTACCTAGGTGGACTAAGCTATCGAAACTTCTACGGCTCCATCTGAATTTCAAAGATGCAAGAGCTGAATTTGAATGAGTAATGGTAAGTTATTCTTGTTGATTCCGATGAAGGAAGTCTCCTGCTGGCTACCTGGGACGCGAACTTCAACTTATGAAAGGCTTTTATACTGACTAGTCATATTTGGGCAGTTCTATTATACCGCCGATGCCCTCGAATTCCCACAGAACGTTGCTAAACGGCGCCAATCTTTATTCTGCTGAGCATACGCCAGCTTGACAGGGCACATGCTCGATCGCTGGCCGCTTCTACGCCGACGGCAGCCAAAACGACCTCTGGAATCACCTCCGATCAGTCTATCTCCCATGTATGTACATTTCAAGGTACTACGCGTACTAGCTGCACTAAGCAGCCATATTCAAATACAACACTCGACATACCTACCACAGTTCAGCTCTACAGCAGCTCTACAGACCCGACCTGTCGTTCGCAGCTTCATCACAAACCAACGATGCCTCCGAAATCAACGAACAACGCGCCCAAGCAGGCAAAGAGCACACGAGTAGCACGAGAATCCACAGCAACAATGAAAACCGCGGATACAGGCAAGGACAAGAAGAGGAAGCGTAAGGAAGTCGACTGGGAGGATGAGGTGCAAGCAAACCCTGGACGAAGTTCATTCGTGCCAGAGTGGGAGGGTGATACCTGCGTCTTCTACCTCAACAAGGGTCTATCAAAAGCCAAACGAAAGTTGGTTTCATTCGTTATACCGAAACCACTTGGCGAGCATCGCTTGCATACACAGAGAGAGCTCGATTCTATGAATGTGTTGGAACACTACAAGGATGAGGATTACATCTTTGAGGTTTCTTCCGGCAACAGGATCAGTGTAGCACTACCGTTACTCGAAGAGACACTGCTTGGCTCCAACAACAGGGTCTGAACGATCGACAGAACGCACTGAGAGAGTCACTTCATTAGAAGGACTTCGTCGATACTGTCAAGGTAGCACATAAGGACGTACAACTCGGCGTAACTTCCCAGCCACATTTCGGTAAGGAGAAAATCAAGTTGAGTCCATTGGCTTTGAATACATGGTAGAGTTTGGAAAGCAGAGCATCTATCCAACTCGATCCAGACAGTTGCTCCGCTTTGAGTCTTCCTATGCAAGCAACTTAACGTGAGAACATGCTCTAGCAACCAATTAGTCTGTGGTATACGAAGCACTCGACATGGAATGTTGGCCTATGATATGGCCACGTGTCTTCTTCCCAAGCAACCAACAACCTTCAACAGTCGATGGAAGACCAGTGCATAAGCTCCTTCTAGTGCATAAGCTCCTTCTACTCCATCTCTCATGTCTTTCCCTACATGAAAGAGTCCTGTTCCTATCTGTATGCATGGCCTTGGAATTTCAATCCTTATGTCTTCGTTCTTCCGTTTAACCCGCCATCCAAGCCCTAGCCCTCACTTCTCGAACCTTATAACCTCTTAGAAACGGGAGATGATATGGCAAAAAAGCTAGAGAGGGATTATACTAGTAGTTATTCGTCGCACTGTCTCAGAGGAGGATGGGTTCTGTTTTTCACTTACAGAGCTGACGAGCATTGCTCGTAAAGACATGTATATATATCGGCCCCAACCAAACTCGGATGGTGGGGTTCTGCGTGCCCTGTTGTGGGCACTTTGCCGTTTTCTGGGCATCTCTTTCGTGTTTCTTGGTCGTTGCGCACTTTTTAGTGGCCCATATCTTCATGACATGCGGCCCTGGAAGATAGGAGCAGAGAGATTAAGATATCAAGGTTGAAAGGCTGGAGAGGTGGAAGATCAAGGGAGAAAAGAGCAGTATTGGAGTGGAAATGTCGAGTAGCCTAGATAAGGGCTGTGGAGGGAATATTTCATTCGCGGAAGTCGTACCGGCAGGGTAGGACGGCGCGCGAAAGACGTTCGACGGAGTCTAGTATAGTGTTCATGGATGCTGGCGTTTACCTCCATGCCTAGGAAGTTAGGCCGTATATCCAGATCAGGTTGTTGACGCCTGAACGACACGTCTTGACTTTGACGACTAATCGAACCATCACGTCGCAATACTCCTTCCAGCACCCCCAAATAACGTCTTCACGCCCCGTGCCAAAACCTTCTCCTGCTTCGACATGCTACTAAGCCCGACAGAACTTTCTTGTCTCCTCATTGCTTACAATGCGCTCGTAATTACTTGCGAAGCTCTTTCGTCTTGTTTTCCTCCCAGCAACGGACTTTGTAAATCCACAAACCTACAATTGCGCGCTCCCATCACGATCACTGTACGCATCACAGTGCCATTCCGTCTGACGAGCTTCGAATCTCTATTACGTGTCGATTGTCCAGAGAGACTTTCTCCAACGCTGAACCTCTACTATGCCAACCAACATCAACGAAACCGCAAGCATTTTGGCCAATCAGGGCCGTAAAGCTTTCGATGCAGAATGGGACGAAGCGAACAACACGTACACATTCCGCCTTACCACAGGTTTGTCAAATGAGGCGCAAAAACTCCTGATATATCATGTACCTGCATCAATGGGGGACCGCAGATTACACGCACAGGCAGATTTGGACGCAATGAAGGTCCTCGTGCATGACACGCAGAAGAAGTACTTGTTTGGCGTGCCATCAGGCAACGAGGTGCTTGCTACTGCGAGGACTCTGCCGTCATTCTTGAAAGACTTGGGACTTTTAGACCGCCAAAATGCTGTCAGAGCATCCCTACATGACAAGGCCTTCCTCGACCTTATACACAAGCACACACCAAAGACGAACAAGCCACAATTTTGTATCACATGGGTCAAGCACGATGGAAAGGGTAAACTTTCCCTGGGAAATTAGCGGAGGTAGCAATCCAGGACAAGACATTTCAGTACAAGTGACTTCTGGTGGAGATGACAGACATATGGTCACAGGTCCATGAGGTAAAAATGACAGCGGCTACGAGCGACCGGCGAGTGCGACAATACTACGCCCCGGCACAATTTAGTATCATAATGTCGAAGAGCGATGGTAAAGCTTGTATGAAAATTTCACGCAAGGGGCAAAGGAGCAAATTGTACAGCGGTTATTGAATGTTATCGAAAAACATCGATTTACAGCACAAGTAGGAATTAATGTTTCGACCTCAAATGAAGTGCATTTTTAGTTCCATCTCTGCTGCGTGTTTCCCATGAGATGTCTGCATCCTCGCTCACAAGAAATGTAGTATTGTGGAGGATTATTAATATATTGCAATGGGATATATCTCAGAGTCCACACCAACCTCAGCGGTGCACATATTTCAGAAGTCACCATGAGACGGTAGAAGCGGTATGTAGCATAATAGATGCGCTAGACTAAAGTCAGGCCAGGTAGACATACTCACAGGACTATGGCAGCACAGAGATTTACATGTTGACACACCGGCAGCCTGGAACATACATCAATGATAAGAAAAGCGGTAAGACATGCAGACTAATCTATAGGTTGAAGGTTTTCGACCATGAAATCCTGCATAAAGGGGATACAAATCCATCTTCTGCTTCTTGTGAATCTCCAGATAATAAGCCCATATATATAAGAGAATCTGAATGTTGACAATGTAATAAGAGTGGTCGCACCGTTGCCTAGTCTTTCAGACTGTTGATGTCGTCGCCCACTAACCCTGATTTGGACAGTATACTGTCGTATTTTTCCTACTATGATGTCGTTTGCTGACTAACACTTATCATTCGACATAGTAATGTTGTCGTGTTCGTTTACTACTAAAAGGCCTGAGTTACGACGTCCTTGACCCCACCCATCTCAACAGGCTCATGATTCGACAGCACAAACTCCAACATATCATCGAATTCGACTCTTGACAGCACACTGCACAAATCGAAGCACCTGATTGTCCCACTAGAGAAAAGTCAAAGTGAGTTCGGACTTCGTGGTCGCAGGTCCCGGGCAGTTGAAATTCTGACGACGTGTCGACGCGCCCCAACTCGACGCCCACAAAAACGACGCTAACAGCCATTACTATCAGAACAATGACTTCGTCATTGCCGTATGAAGGACAAGATTACACCATGGAACAGATGCCAATGTATGTTCCTTATCGTTGATATCGATAGCAGGCGCATACCGCGCTACTTCCTTCACAAGCTTCAACTTCTGAAAGACTTTCGTACTGACCTGTCATACAGCTCAAGCACAGCAACGATATCCTCGAACCCGCTGTACGGCGCGGCACAAGATATCGGAGATACAGATATGGAGGATAACACTGGCCACAGCGGCGCACAAGATGCAATTACAGCATTTGCTGAAGAGCATAACCCGACAATCGACGAGAACGAAGCAGACAGCTCTGGTGACGAGCCATTGGCAGATACAACTTCCAAATGGAGAAAAGAGAGCAAGAGAGCATTCAAATTAAGCTGGAAAGGAGGAGAGGGGACTTTCCAGCTGAACGAGAATATAAACGAGGAGGAAAGGAAGCAAGTGACACACAACTTGCCTCAACCCCTCAACGAACCCCGACTCATGACACAAGTCGAACTCGATGTCATGGGAATTCATCAGGCTGTACCAAATACTCGGTACAAACTCAACGTACCCTCGGGTAAGGAGCGAACTTCTGGCATGAGCGTGACTCCAGAATGGATTCGCGACAAGGGCTTGGGTGACCGGATAAAAGCCCTACGATTCAAACTCCACGATCCGGACTTGTTGGCATTATTACGCAAGTACGAGATCAAGACGCGCAGTAATACGCCTCATTTCGGCCCCACATGGATGCCATACGAAGGTTCCTGGATGTTGTCCTTCGGCTCGCTGGGACGAAATGCCGATAAATTTCCCTACAAGGAAATTGTGC
Source organism: Helotiales sp. EF0021 (assembly GCA_000292665.1). Lineage (NCBI taxonomy): Eukaryota > Fungi > Ascomycota > Leotiomycetes > Helotiales > Helotiales sp. EF0021. The sequence continues at coordinate 7,714 of AIET01000520.1, forward strand.
AAGAGGTGACCGATATCTGGTCAGAGCTGATGGAGGAGGCAATTCCAGAGCTCAAGGATCCTTGCCGGGTACAGCGCTGGTATGCCACAGCCCCGTTACCATTCGGATCTCCCAAAAACATGGGATACCTCTCCAATATACGCATGAACATCAGCAGTTTTGGAGAGTCGCTTGGGCAACAACTGGAAAAGTTTGGAAAGCCGCACGAGGATCGACATGAGCCTACTATGTTTACATGCATCGCGGACATATCGAATCCTGGCAAGGACGATTGCCTGGGGCTGATGGGTGTGTTGCCGCTTGGCCTTGTCATACCTCAGCAAGTTGGTGGTGCTTCATTCTTCTCCGCCAAAAATCAGCATTCGGGTCTTGGAGTTGGTCGGTATTCAGTCCTGGAAGACTCTCCAATGCGTGCTCCGGTCCCTTCACTTGACCTCGTGCCTGCGCTACCAGATAATTATGAAAAATGTCGCCTGCGACTTGTCCTCTGGTGCAACCAATTTTGCAATGCTCCGGAGTTCCGATATCTGAAGCCGGAATTTTACGAGGAAGCAACGGCTGCGGCGAATTGTGTCGACTTGGAACAGTTCTACACTTGGATGATGCGATTTTACATAGTCCATGAGCCAGAGATCCAGTGGAGAATGACCCTTGAGCCAGATCTTGACCTGGATAGGCCAGCAATTTGGGGACCAGAAAGACTTTTCGAGCTGGCGTGCCGTCTTCCTCTTGGCGAAACCAGAGAAGAGATTACTGCTGAGGCTGCGAGATATACTCGAACGAACGATGCTAAATTTAATTCTGAGCTATTCGAATTCTGCGACGAGGAGGGACAAGTTCGCTGCCCTGATCCTCAAGTCGCTGTCATGACGATGGCGGCATTGACAATGCCGAACCACGAGTTTGATGAGTTGCTACAGGATATGAAGGCGGTTCAGGTTGGATCTTATGCCGAAACCAAGGAGAGAAAAGCAGCTCGAGAAAGAGGCGAGGTAGTGGAGGGGGATATCGTCCCGACGCACGTTGATTTCAAGCACTTCTTCGACCCAGACACAGATACCGTGCCAGGTAATCCAGCCTGGAAACCAGAGTCGAAGAATGATCGCAGTAAGTTGATATTCGATTCTTAGTGACTCAAAACTGACGAGTTGCAGCATCCAGGGACTACGAGGACAAGCCGGGTAGGAAGCGTCGAAGAGATCAGAACACGGTTGGGGAGGACGAGGGCCACGAGGCCATGTAATACGGGGCATTAGAGTCATGACAAGGGGAGCAGAGATGAAGCTTTATTAAGATCTTCTGGAGGTTTTGTACGAGATAAGGATGTGCGAGTACCATAGAAGAGCTGCGAAGCCTTGGGGATTGTTGTTTTCTTAGGTTGTCGTCAAAACAACAAGTTCTCCACACTATTCTGCCATTACGCCTTCCCTCCTTCGTGACCGCCTTGTTATATGTTGTGTTTTCACTTTGACCAACCATCTCAATGTCCGTCCTCGAATGTCCAAGATCTCCATTGAGACGAAGTGTACAAGAGGACGGACATTCTAGACTGAAGAAGTTCTGTCCCATATCTTAAGGCTCAATTTTGACATTAGGAAAGCAAACACTTGTAAGGAATACTGGAAGTCACGCTGCTTTACACGTTTGAGTCGCTGCTTTTACTAGCTGGCTCTCGATCCTCTGAATGTCCGTCTTTGAAAGTCAAGGATATCCAGTAAGATTACGGATATAAGATGACAGACTTTCGCATGTCCAAAGTCTTACTGTATATTGCATACTATAGTTCTACTCGTTGTACCTTAGAGAAGTTACTGAGAATCTCGCTGTTTTGTAAATATTTACTTGCTGCTTTTTGGATTCGTTTTCAATGGTCCGTCCTTGAAACCCCAGAATCTTCAGTAAAAAACAAGAATACAAGAGGACAGACATTCGAGACATTCCAGACCTTCCAGGCTCAAGAAGTTTTGTTGCATATCGCAATTTTAAAGGGTCAAAGACCCTACAAACCAGAGCCAGCTCTGCTTTACTGTTCCACACCTTGCTGCTTTTCGCAGCGGACAACATGCCTAGTAAATTGTTCACGCAAACCGATTTCTGGTTGCGAGTATATAGTATCCTCATCTTACCAGACGTTGAATTTAACTTCCTTTGTTCTGCATCTCTTCCATCGCTGCAACTTTTCTTTCATAGCACGTGATGAAGGTCGAAGTCATACCTAGGTTCAGGTGGTAACCTTCAAGATCTGGATTACTCGATTCAATATATGACGTCACAAAGAACGGGGAGAGGTATTTACACTGAGCCATTTATACGTTTCTCAAAATACATAAAATCAAAACAACTTCACTTCCTCCCTCCTCCACCCCAACTCCTCAAACTTCTTCTCTACAGCCTCTCGATCAAATGTCCCATCCTCCCTCTCATAGACAGGCTTATAATGCATATTCAAGCCCAGCCTCAAAAACCCAACCCTCTCATACCCTTCTTCCTCGCCATCCCTCTTCGTCAAAACAACACAATCCACCGCTCCTCCTCCTTTCTCCTTCCCACTCCTTTCCTTCTCAGTCCACCAGCCCCCACTCACAAACATGACAACATGATGCTCCAACTCCTCTTCTACCTTCTTCCCCTCTTCTTCTCTCTCTTTTGCATTGAATTTCTCCTCGTGCTGTCCACAGACAGAGCAATCCAGCGCCCAACTCTTATCTAATACAAAAGTTGGCTGGAAGGTAGAATCTTCATCGTTCTTCACTGCGGTGAGGAGAGTCATGAGTCCAACGACGGAAACAGAAACGGAGATAAAGCTGCCTTCCTTTACTGGTCCGTAAAGGTATATTTGATTGACCAATTCAATACCTTGGGCCAAAAGTTTCAGTTTGTATTTATCCATGAACTCCAGTCGAGGTAAAGACTGTTGATCAACGAGTATAGTCTCTGGATACGAAAGGAACATCGAAGATGTCTCTCCATCGACGCTAAACGGACTCCAGCTCGGTGCTCGATACGTTTCAGTTGGTGATAAGACATCGTATACCCTTCCCCATGCGAGGCCAGTGGAGGGAGAGGAGGACCAGATACCTGACATGTATGATCCCAGGAGAGCGTCTTGATTGAACATTTGAGCCAGGAGGGAGGTGGCGAGTGTGTTGGAGGAGGGAGGAGTGAATGTGTGTTGTGAGAGGTGATCTATGGTTTGGTGCCAGGCTTCTAGTCTTGCTGTCAACTTTTCCAGCTTTTCCTTTGCGTCTTGATTATCCCCCGCCGTGTCGCCTATCTTTGGAGCTGTAGTGCCTCGGAGGTATTTTGTGATAAAAGGTTGCACGAAAGCTTTCTTATATCTTCCTCTCACTTGACCAGACCCAACCTGCCTGTCTGGAACCCCGGAAGCTTCGAACTTGAATCCTGAGGGGCATTCAAAGATCATTTGCTTGCTCGTGTAGTGCACGATCCTGGGTGCAAGGATACGCTCGAATGCGTTCCAGCCGGAAGGGGAGCTGAGATTCCAAGACCAGCGAAGCAGCCTTTGCCGCATGAACAAATTCTTCTCCTTCCCCAAAGCCGGCGAGTAAAGGACATTGCGTTCCTGTAGAAGTCCGGAGTTGAGGTGTGAAGAGAGCATGAGAGCTGCGTTACCGTATGTTGCTATCAACTCGGCGGTATTGATGTTTGGATCCAAGCAGATGTCGTGGTACCAGAGGTAACGGTAGCCTAGACGGCGGACGATACCAATAGCATCGACGAGGGCCTTGGAGATGGAGTTGACGTCTAGGTCTTCGCCGATTTGAGGGACTTTGAGCTTTGATATCTCGGTCTCATTTGAGGCGCGGCTGAGGACGACATACTCGCCTATCTTTCCCTCGGAAACAACGAATTTTGGGGCGATAGAAGCATCGGGGGAAATTTCGATGATTCTGTTTGGTAATGGGCCTGCTTCTGCCTTCGGACAATTTTCATGCTCAGAGCACTCATGCAGCCATGCCTTCAATTGATCCAAACATGCTTCATCTTCAGGATCAGAAGGAATAATACGTCGAATATCAGTATCTTCATCCCTTGGACCTAAACAAGCATTAACACACGTTTCCATGTCTCCAGTACCACCAAGACCCACCCGTGTAATCTTCATGGACAACATAATCAAGAAGCAAATCATCAACACTATACGAACTCCCTGTGACGTGCTCCGGCTTCCTCACATCCAATCGTTGGCTACTCAGAAACACGATTTTCCCTCGTAAATTCTCGAGTTGATGACTCCATCCATCCGACTTCTGCAGGATATTGGAAAAGAATATACATCCTTCACAGCCGTTAATAGCTTTGGAAACGAGCTCAGACCACTCCCCAAGACGCATCTCTCCTGCTCTACCAGGTTTGGCATCGAGGTCGAGAGAGTCGCATACATCGCAAAGAGGCATCTTGAAAGATGACGGGTCTCAACAAGGAACACAATAAGAATATGTGGGCAGTAATTCAGATCTTGAAGCAGGGAAGCAATGAGTAAATACGACAGATGGTAGCCTGCTGCCTTCCTGAAACGTGGCTTTTCACTGTGCCTCACAGGTGCATTTGGTCCAAAAATATTAGTTGGTGAAACTATGAGCTCCATGAAACTAAATGGGGAAGCAAAACGGGGGTGGATTTCGATGTCAATTGTTGCATGGTTGTTGAGGAAGGAGCCTCGGATCGCGACGTCAACATTCGGCGCGTCTTCCCCAAGCTTCCCCGCCAAAACAGCTCCCCACCAACAAAGACAAGTACCTTCAATCCACAGCCCAGAACCATAGCCTCGCAGGCTTCGAAAAGTACGAGTAAGATCCCAAGATGGCGCACGAAACATCAGAAGATGCAATCACAGAGGACGAAATTACAGGCAAAGCACCCACCGTCTCGTCAGCCTCGTCCTCACGCAACGCATGTATCTCACCTTTCCCAGTCCCTCTTCTCTCCCACTCTAACAAGTTGCAGTCACAGCCCTAATGGCACCCAAACGCAAAGCATCTCCCGCCTCCTCTCCTGCTGCGAAGAAAGCCTACAACCAGAACTTCATCTCCAAACGCGACGGTCTAAACGACTACATCCTCCGCCCAGAAACATACTCCAACAAACGAGTCATCTACTCCACAGACAAGTTCGTCGCGATCAATGATCTCTACCCGAAGTCATCCACGCATCTACTCCTTCTGCCAAGAGGAAAAGAGAAGCACATGCACCCCTTTGACGCATTCGAAGACGCCGATTTCCTAGCCGCAGTAAAGGAAGAATTAGTCAAGCTGCGCAAGATCGCGGGGAAGGATCTACAAGAATTATACGGCCCATTTTCAGCACAAGATGTCGAGCGAGAAAAGGTACTGAACGGAGAAGCAGACTTGGATGCAGATGGGAATTTTCCAATAGGAAGAGATTGGGAGAAAGAGATTGTTGCCGGAGTCCATACTCATCCTTCTATGAACCATTTACATGTTCATGTTCTGAGTAAGGATCGGTATTCGGAGTGTTTGAAACATAGGAAGCATTATAATAGTTTTGCTACGAGGTTCTTTGTTCCGATCGAGGATTTTCCGATGGATAAGGATGACGAGAGGAGACATCCCGGACGGGAGGGGTATTTGAATGAGGATATGAAGTGTTGGAGGTGTGGGAAGAACTTTGGAAACAAGTTTGCTAGGTTGAAGGAGCATTTGGCGGAGGAGTTTGATGCTTGGAAGAGAGAGTGATGGTGTTGAGGTCACTAAGAAATTACAGTGGACATTTCGAAGTCTGGCTCCTGGGTGGTGATTACGAGAAGCTGCCACACCGCGTCGATGTAGGTCATGTTGATGTATTGATTGTCTGTGTCTCGGGAACCCTTTCTATCGCTGCACCTGCACTGGAAGACCGAGGCGGGCCATTTCGGCTGTACCCGAATTGAGTCTTAATGATCAACTTTATTGGTCAAATCAAAGAGTTGGCGAGAGGATGGATGTAGGAAGCTCGCACATCTGTAGCACTGGGCAAAGCATAAATGGCGAGCTCTTCCGAGTTGAGGAGTAGGTCTTGGTCTGCTGGAGACAATTGGTCCCTACAGCATCATGTGCTTTACTGCATAGATCCTCACTCTGCAGGTGCTGACGGGGCATTGTCGAATGATAAATCACATCCAGCACAAATGTTTCTGATCTTGTGGTCACTCTCACCATGACTCGATCTTGCTCAGCTGCCCCGGATTTGCTGACTCGTCCCAAACATCGTCCCATCAGCCACTCAAGGGTCCCGCGGCCCTGGCTCTCGAGTCTTGGCAGCCCATGTCACCCGGCACGGTCATCCCTCGACTTTTCTGTATCACACGACCCTCATCCTTCCCAAATCCGAATCCACTTCCCCAGATTTCTCTTCCCCCGCTGTCTTAGACTTCTATTCTTCCATATCATGAGCGCGCAGTATTAGACCCTTACATTTCTCTCCTTCACCCCTTTAGACAGACGTTACATCCACCATGCGCTGCCCCGGGATCATCGGCGTGTTCCTGTGCCTTGCAGGTGTCACGACAGCAGGTGTCGAAAACAGGAAAAGCCGCGTTCGCATTCCCGACGCGGTGGACTATGAGAAATTGCCGACAGATACTACTTTTCCCGGTCCGTGGGAGGACAATATTCGTGCGCCGAAGAATAAATCCCATATTGTTCCTGTCAGGATCTTTCAATTCGAGGGGTTGACGGATGGGGCGGAGAGTGTGTTGGAGGGTGCGACGGCGCAGACGGGGATTACGTGGGAGGTTAGCCCTGGTGGTTTGATCACTTTTGAGTTTGAGGAGAATATTGCTGGCAAGTATGTATTTCGCAGATTGAGAGGATAGAAGAGTACAGGCTGACGTTTGGACAGAGTTTGTTTCGAGGTTGAGAGTGTGAAGAACAATCCTTACCTAGTGTTGTCCTACTCCGAGTCTCCTTTCTTCGCAGGACGACAGTGCGACGCGACGGGCGATCAACTGGCACAGGATATTCCGTTGCGATTTGATATCCAGCATGCGGGAAGGAATTGCGTGGGTGGAGGATACAATAGAGGCGCTTTCAAATATTTGACCGTGTTTATGCCCAAGAATGAGCTGCCGACAGAGGGAGGGAGTGATGTACACCAGGACTCCTACACATATGAGAAGAGGTCCGCAGAGTCGCAGAGGGTTCTTGGGGGTGGGGACAGCCAGAAACCAATCGGCGGACACAAGAATGCGACGGGAGAGCCTGCTGTTGCTATCTCTGCTCTATGGGTGAAATGCTCTGCATTCCCATCTATGCCGAATGGACGAGCATATACCGGATATTTCGACAGCTCTTCATCGATGCTCAATCGCGTCTGGTACGCTGGAGCATGGACTCTACAGTTGTCGACTCTAGATCCTCGAGAAGGTGGTTCAATTATTGACTTCAATCGCTTCTTCGATCATAACAATGCTCCTCGAGGTGCTTGGTACTCGAATTATACTATCGCAAATGGAACGACTGTCACAACTGATGGAGCGAAACGCGACAGGATGGTTTGGCCTGGTGATATGACGATTGCGGTTCCGGGAATTGCCGTTACGACTTATGATATGTTGGCTGTGCGCAATGCTTTGAATACTATTTATGATCATCAATATGGAGATGGTTCGATGCCATATGCTGGACCACCGATGGGAGCTTTTGGAGAATTTAGTGATACGTATCACTTGCATACTCTGGTTGGAACATATTATTATGTTCTTTATTCTGGGGATTTGGATTGGTTGAAGGGGAGATGGGAGCAGTATATTACTGCTTTGACAATCAGCGTCAATAAAGTCGACGAGACTGGATTGTTGCATGTGAGCTCGGTCTTTGATTGGATCCGTCCTGGTATGACCGGACACAACGTCGAGGCATCATCTATCATGTACGAGGTTCTCGGAAACAGCATCAAGCTTGCCAAATGGATTAGCAAGGACACCCAGACCAATGGCGAAGAGTGGTCTGTCACCCAATCCAGATTGCGTAAGGGCATTGCAACCCTTTATTGTGACCAGGATGGTCTCTATGCTGATAACATGGGCCGTCGCGGATGCAATGGTGCTGAGAAGGTCCTCCCACAGGATGGTAACAGCTGGGCTTTGATGTCCGCTGCTTTCACAGATGAAGAACAAGCTTTCAACGTCTCCGAGAACCTTCGAAAGCGGTGGATAAAATACGGTGCTCCAGCAGTCGAGTTTCCGAACGTCATCTCACCATTCGCCTCTTCCTTCGAGCTTCTAGGTCACGCGGCTGCCGGGAATCAAGATGCAGCTGTCGAGCTGATTGAACTCATGTGGGGATACATGCTCGACGGCCCAGGAATGACCAACTCTACCTTGATTGAAGGCTACCGAGTAGACGGATACGTTCAGTACCCAGCCTACTGGTCTGCAGCTCGCAACTCGCACGCGCACGGTTGGGCAGCTGGTCCTACAACAGTCCTGACCCAAGGAATTCTCGGCATTAAACTGCTTAGTCCGCTTGGGAAAACATGGGAGATTGAACCGCACCTCACCAAATGGCTCAGCTACGCCCGAGGAGGATTCGCTACCAAACTCGGAAAATTCGAGGTCGATGTCTCTATGATGCGTAGTCTCAGCACCGGGCGCAAAATCGAAGCTTTGAATGTTACCTATCCAGCTAGCACAATGGGGCTCGTGAGATGGGGAGGAAAAGCTATGTTTAGGAGTGAGGGCATGGGGACGAACTTTGCTTATTACCGATACACGGATGCCGAGACCGCTTCTGAACAAGAGTGGCAGATTTGGAGTGAAGATGATATTAGAGATTTTGTACCGGACGAAACTTTTGTCAAGCCGGAGGTTGAAGAGAGGGAGGCGGGCATCGTGGATTGGGGGGCTTTGGAGGCTAATTATGTGCTTTCCGAACAGCACTTCAATCCTTTTGTTCCCAATGGGGCATCGGGAAGCGTTGATCTGGAGGAGAACATGACGGGTGAGATGCAGCTTGATATGCTGGCGAGAGCGAAGAAAATTAAAGATGAGGTGTTGGGGAAAATGGAGGAGTATGGGGGCTGGAAGGAGGCTGTTGGGGAGATGGAAGACCAAGTGCGGATGGGCAGGGAAGAGTTGTAGGGGAGCTGAAATGAAAAGGCTTGGAAAGGCTTGGAAAGACGAAAGAGAAGGGTATACGTGTACAGTCGTGAGCATTGGATACAGGCTCTATTGGATATCATCTCATAGCATGGCATTCGGAAAAGGCATCTAGAGCATTGGGACGAGAGATATTTATGCATTGCATAAATTCTAAAATAGATTAGTGTGAACAAGTTATGCATCACTTGTGAAATCCAAAATTCAACCTCACTTTAACATCACTTTTCCTTCTCAGGGATTTTTCACTCATCAACGCACACAAAATGTCAGTCAAACAACGCTCACTCTCATCGTCCCATGATTTAGATCCACATCTGCAAGCTCAGCGACGCCGAGCCTGCACAACGCGACTCGCTGTCAACATCACCTGATTCTTCTCGAGCTGGCCTGATTCTCCTCCAGATCAGCTTTATCTGTACAACCCATCATTTTGAACTTCCTACCGTGCGGAAATACAAGAAAAATCTCTCTTCTCATTCTAAAAGATCAAAAACACTATCATAAATGAGCAGGAGAAGAATCTTCCAGCTCATCACGATATCTCTCTTGATTGGTCTCACATCTATGCTCATACGCCACCTCTCATCACCCGCATTCAGATCCAGACTTTCAATCTTCTCAAAACCCTACACGATGTTCTTATCTCCGGCGAAACCTACTGTGATAGTCGTAGGCTCCGGCCTGGCAGGCCTCACAGCCGCTTCTACACTCATCAAACATGACATCCCTGTATTGATGTTAGAACGCCACGCCAAACCGGGTGGAAACTCGATGAAAGCATCCTCCGGAATAAACGGCGCGCCGACGAAATACCAACCTGGTCCTCCAATGTCCGATACGTTGTTCTACTCTGATACTGTGAAATCAGCAGGCGCTGTCTTCCATCAAACTCTCACCAAGGAACGCGAAGATCTCATTTCAACGTTGACGAACAAAAGCGCGGAGGCTGTTACGTGGTTAACAGAAGAGAAAAGTGTGGATCTAAGTGTCGTTGCTCAACTCGGAGGACACTCATTTCCACGCACACATAGAGGTGCCGGGAAGCTACCTCCTGGAGCCAGTCTAGTCACTACACTTCTCAAAGCACTCAAGGAATCTCCACTATTCAAACTCGAGACTTCTGCTACAGTCACGAAAGTTTTGAAACCCGCCGCAGTCGTGGAAGGCGTGGAATATATCTCCGGAGAAGAGAACGAGGAGAAAACAGCCAACGGTCCCGTGATCTTTGCTAGTGGAGGATTCGCGGGAGATGCCCACGGGATGTTGGCAAAGTACAGACCTGATTTGGCAGGTATGCCATCAACCAACGACCCGAGACCAGGATCTCAACCCCTCCTTACCGCTGTTGGAGCTCGATTGTTGGATATGGATCAAATCCAAGTTCATCCTACCTCGTTTATCGATCCCAAGGACCCCTCCAACCCTGTGAAATTCTTAGCAGCGGAGGTGTTGCGAGGTGAAGGCGGCATCTTACTCTTTGAAGGAAAAAGATTCGTGAATGAGATGGAGACTAGGAAGGTTGTTACTGATGCTATCACCAAATTACCTGCTGAACAGTTGGAGAGTATGAGGCAGTGGGAGGTTGATCTTGTGCTTGATGAAGGAGTCTACCGTCACGCATCGTCACACATAGATTTCTATCTGTGGAAAGGGCTGATGCGGAGAGCTACTGTGGGAGAACTTGGTCCTGAAGCAATGAGCAGTATCAAAGAGTATTCTGCGGCGGTGGGAGGGAGGAGTGAGGTGGTGGATGTCCAGGGGAGGAAATCTTTCGGACATTGGGAGTTGAAAGATGTTGAGGAGGGAAGTGTAGTGTATGTTGGGAAGGTTACGCCAGCTGTTCATTTCACGATGGGTGGGGTGCTTATTTCTCCGAAGGGGGAAGTTCTTGGAGTGGAAGGAGAGAAGGGAATCGCAGAGGGGGCGAGAGAAAGGTTGAAACCTATCAAAGGTCTCTGGGCAGCAGGAGAAGTTACAGGTGGTGTACATGGTGCGAATCGACTGGGTGGGAGCTCGTTACTTGAATGTGTTGTTTTTGGGAGGGTTGTTGGGGATGAAGTTGCGAGGTATATCAATGCTGCAGGGGAGAAGTAAAGATTGAAATTTTTCGGTAATGATGTTTTAGTTATCTTTTGATCATCTGCTGTTGATCTCCCTGTTTGCCTGGGATTCTAAATCATGTTGCAGTATTTACTTTTTCTTTTTTGAAACGTTAGGGGAGATAGGCAAGCAACCTGGTGAGAAGTCCGTTGATGTTGAAGTGACACCTGCATCTTCGATGCTTTTGTTGATGAGACAATTTACCTTTGCGAGTTCAAGTCTGCTCCATCGACTCCTCTGCACCCAAAGACATGTATGCGCTGGACGACAAGGTCATCATGCTCCCCTCCATTTCGCTCGGAGTTGGCTCTTCCTTTGAACTCGTGTCATGTCCCACGGTCGGAGTAATCAGCTGCGAACCTTCTTCAGCATGACGCAGCAGTAGTCTTCCGCAGTCAAGACAAGTAGTCTCCATTTGTCCTGGTACAAGGTTGGTTTCGTCGATGGTGTGTGCCTTCTCCCCGCGCACGCAGGGAGGATGGCTTTTGCGATGTCGTTCCAAGCTACTTGCCAGAGCGAAGTCTTTAGGACATAGAGAGCACTTAAATCTTGCCTCATGACCTAGCAAGACGGCGGAGGATGTTTTTCTCCTGCGTGCTAGGCTTTGAATGCAAACATCTGGCATAGCCGAACTCGAAGTCGAATCCTCGTGGTAATCCATCTCTTTGGCTTTTCTTTTGACTCTATCGCTTGTCAAAGCGCTCGAATCGTTCGGCGCTGACCCATTCATATCCTTCGCGCTAGTATCAACTCCCACTATTGAATTCTGTTCTTCCGAGTCGGAGATGATGACAGCTTTCTTCGCCGCTTTTCTCCCCTCACGCGAACTTTCAGCGTTCTCCCTCGGTTCTTTATTGTCCATCTGCCTGACAACATCAAGCGCCCTAAGAGGTGGCCCGCAGAGAGGATCTGTTTGCAATGTTTAGCCAGTTCTGATGCCACCCACACATGATGGTACTCACTGTCTCTTCTGTGGTTGGTTAAGCTCCGTATCCACGAATATTCCTTGCCACAACTGTCATACGTGACTGGGCTTTTAAGCTTCTGTTTCGTGAGTTCCTTGGCTTTCAATTCATGTGTGGCGTTGTGCGTTCTCTGAGTATCATCATCCCCTGGAAAATGTGAGCAGCTGTCAACCTTGACACTGGGCTTCCGAGAACCTACTTTCATCATGGTGTGCATCCAGCTTCTGCTGATCATTTAACCCTTTCCCATATATTTGAGGCTCGGACGACGCTGCGCAAGACTCTCTTTGGCTCTCAAGCATGTTATCTGATATCTCCGGCTTCAGCAACAGCAGTGTCTTTTTGTACCTGCTGCTAATACTTCTTTGCTCGTGGCTTTTTACGACGAAGTTGCGCTGCTGAACCAATGCATCTGTCATTGCGATGGATGGGGACGGAGATTCTGAGCAATACGTATGCAGGGACGCCATCATCCAAAACTCCTCCTGGTCATCATTGGGGACACCAGTATGCTTAGAAATCGTGCCGGGTGTAGAGACCACAAATCCGAAAAGCTGATCTGTCATGACAGTGGCTACTTTCAATCGAAGTGCTGTCTCGAAAATGTCTGTCAAACGGAAACGGCGACTCTCATCTGCCTCAGGGGTCTGACCCCATGATCCGAAGTCTTTCAGGGCCATTTCTCCGTTTTGGGGCTGGAACAAGGGTGCAAGCACACGCAGAAACCGGCTCGTCAATGTCTTGGCTTTCCTGGGAACTATGTTCTGTTGGAAATGGTCGTTATCAATTTTGTGGTGATGAGCGGCGAGTTCGAGGTTATGAAGTCTATCAAAACCATCTAAACGTGTCAGCCATCCTTCCGATCTTGTACTGAAGACAGAGTTTCTTACCATGCATCATAACCACTTCTCTGTACGCTTGCAGAAGCCCTGTGTTTTCTTGCCCTAAATTAGGGAAGTCGGAGTAGAAAACCCAGTCTCTGATTGCTGCCACGCAGAGCCATCTGATCATGAGCTCAGGCCCGTACTTCAGGGTACAGCGCTTCAGCTGTGTAATCTCCTGGCCAGCATGCACATCTTCTTGGAAGAGGGATCTGATCAACATGCCTAATTCACCTGTGTCTGCGATCTTGGGAAAGATAAGCGAGCCCTGGTCTCCTAGCCCCACCATCAATGACTCTAATTCAGATCCAATTCTCTCCAATGCAGCGTCAATCTCATCCTTGTTCATTGTGATCTCAATAGTCGGGTCATGCTGTGCGAAGCTGGCGAGTGTCTCCATCTTGCCGACTCGGCATGTGAGCTTCCATATCTCGGCATTCTTTTGGAAAATTTCAAGCTCCAAACTTCCTCTCCCAGCGCGCTCACGGTCTTCGCGAGCCAAGATCAGGTGATTCTTCTCAACTTGAAGCTCGAGCTCTGACTCTTTGAAACGTGAAATTTGCTGTTGAAGCTCGTCTGCTTCTTGCTTCCATTCTCTCCGGATGGCCTCTATATCATTCTCTTTGCGTTTGAGCTCTTCGCGTAATTTCTGTTCGACCGAGTTCTTGGGAAACGATGTCGGTCTATGCTGCAGGCGTTTCGCCTCTTCGAGGAATTGACGCCTGTTGGCCTCAACGACTTGTACATTGGTGATGGATGTGTTGGGACTTGTTCTCGCATGTTTCTTCGATCTTTCTGCTGAAGTGTTGTGTGAAACTGGTAGCTCGACTCGGTTAGGCTCATTTAGCTTAGACGGGTTTCGGAGGACCTGAAGATAATCAGTGAGACACATTTCGAGATGCAAGGGATCATCTGCACATACGCTACTGTGATTATCGTCCTCTCCGCCAGCCTCCGTCAACTTCTTGTTTGGCTGCTCCCGAGACTTGGCTGGTTCTTCCCGAGGAGCTGGAATATTTTTGCCAGCTTGTGATTTAACATAGGGCAACAGACCGTCGTCCATTTTGTATAGCATGCGCTCTTCATAGTCTGATATCGCCACCTTGATGGATAACACCTGCTCCGAGGTGAGCGTTTTGACGCAGGATGATCCGAATTCAGACAGCTCATTCTTTGTTAAATTCGTGAACTCGGGGCCGTTAATCGTGCGGAGCCTTTGCCAAATGGCAGCGATTGTATGCTCAGTATCATGATCCACGCATTCTTCGGCGATTCCTTTGAGATGTTGACCAACAGTATCATCAAAGTTCACTCTGTATTTGATACAAAAGTCCAGCCATGCAAGCATTCCCACCGTCTCAGCGGGGTGCCATCTCCTGCCACCAGGCATTGCAATTGATCTGGCAATCCTCCTGTCTACTCTCCTCTTAATTTGAGATTCAGCACGATATCCTTCGATTACAGTATACTCTAGACAGTCAGTAATAAGAAAGAAGCTCGTCTGTAAAAGAATTACTGGGGCACTGCAGAACCCCGATTTTCTTGCAAGCAAACATGAGATAGTGATCGTGGACTCTGAGAGTATGCCTGATGCTTGCAATTTTGGCACGGACGCAGAACGAGTTCGTGGCTGCATTTGACCCTCGAGGTTGTCGTCTCAATTGGCGAATAGGATGTGCCCCTCAATCCCACTTTCAGTAGTTTTGGAGGGTAGCAAACAATCCCCGATGGTGGCGTTCACAAGAATCGTCGCGGTCAGGGCAATAAACCCCCGGACATTGTTAACGCTCTGCAGTGCCCCAGGAATATGATTATGTTTTCTTTTGATATGCAGCAGCAGCTCGAGCAGGATTGAAACGTGGGCTGCAGTCGCTACCCGTGAATCGAGAAATCAGCCTACGATCACCGGACGATATCACGAATATGTTCTGAGCTGTCGCATTATCTCGCGGGCTCTTCGCAGGGAATTCCCTTGATGCCGAAGACCATGTCGATACGAACCCCTCCATCAGCTCTCACTCGTCCACAAAGCATGTTGTGAGAGTGGGAAAGCTTCGATAGCATCGGGAGCGGCTTGCAGGTCTGCTCGGTCTGCTTGGCAATGACACTCGACCCCATGCTCATCTAACAAACAAAAGAATAAAATATTCTGAGCTAGCTTGCAGTCTCTGGTAGATTTCTAGCAGGGTCAATTTTCACCTCGAAACCTCATCTCAGAGCCTTCACACCTGTCACTCGAGAGCACCGTGGCAGCATTACTCAACACATCGAATTGAAAATGGATCCCGCCAACATTCACTCCGCCCAGCTCGAAGCATTTCGGAAACTTCTCACCGATGAGTTTCTTACCAATGGCTTGCTTGCAAACGCTACAGCAGCCCAGCCCACACAGTTGCCAGCCCAAGCAAAAAGCTCGTCAATTCAATCATCCCCGACAGTCATTATCCCGCAGGATCTTCGTGCCCCAAGCAAGAAGTCGGTACCATCCCGCAGCGACTCTCATTCGGTACGAGACCACCAATACTCATCGTCATCATCATCGGGTGATGATTCGTTCATACCGAAGTCGACAGCGCGGAAGCGTAAAGGAATTCGAATTCAAATTCCAAAGACCAAACTCCCCCGAGTCAAGGCCAGCGAAGACAAAGTGAAGAAAAGACCTCAGAAAGGTTCGAACCAACGAAAAGCGGCTCCTAAAGCACGTCTTCATTCAATTCCACTCGGAACTTCAGCTCCTGCGGAAGAGACTATCACGGTTGATGTCGAACAGCCACGACAATCACAGCCATCGATCTCTATCAATGACCTCAACCATAACGCCAACGGCCCGGCGAAAGATGCCTCCCTGCCCTATCTCGATGAAGGAGATGGTCAGAAGAAGTTCATTGTTGGTATTGACTATGGAACAACATTTACGTCCGTATCCTACTTTTCCCATTCGGTAGACGATGACCATCCTCGCGCCTTCCCAAATGATGTCAAAGTCATCATGAATTGGCCAGAGGATGGAGTCGGGGGTATCAGAAGACAGGTCCCTACCTAAAGCTGGTACTCGTCTGTACCCAAGGAACGACAAGTGGTTATGGATCAATTCGAGCCTAGCGATTCCGAAGAAGACGACGGCAATGTCAGAGCCGAGGATGGTGTTGAGAAGAAGCTGGTTTCTGCTTCATCTCGTGGCAATATTGACACGAGTCCGGACCACGAGGAATCTTCCAAATTCCTCTGGGGATATGAGGTTCCATACCAAAAGTTCCAAGCGAACACGACCCGAGACGACTTTCGTCGGATTGCTCGCCCGAAGCTTATGCTTGTTAACTCTGTCCATACTCGTGGCGACAGAGAACATTTGCGACTAAGGCTCAATTCGCTCATCGACAACGGAATGATCCGAAAGTTCAAGCATAAGCAGAGTGACGATCCTCGTGATGTGCAAGATGTTATCACGGATTTCCTGGTTGAGGTGTTCAAACATACCAAACAACAGCTTACTGAGAATGAAGGTTACACTCAAGACTGTCCTGTGTCATTCGTTTTGACAGTCCCTGTTATTTGGTCCTCACCATCATCTCGCGTCTTGCAATATGCGGTCGAAGCAGCCATCCGAGCAACTGGATTTGGGACCCTTGACCACGGTAGCGTTGATGACCTCTTTATCATCGCCGAACCCGAAGCGGCAGCAACATATCTCCTTGGAAATTCGAATAGCATGATTGTAAGCTTTGTTCATTTTTTCCTGAGGACGCTCTGACACGTCGATCAATACAGGCAGGTGAGACGTTCGTAGTTTTGGATTGTGGTGGTGGTACTGTCGACTGCGTTACTTATACATGCACCAACGGCTGCCCGCTACGACTGAAGACTGAAGTTGGAAAACCCACAGGTATGTGAAAGCATCAAGTATCACCGAGACCCAAACTTCCCGTTGGTTCAAGAACAGCCACCGGGGCCAAGACACACTTTTTTGGAGCGTCGTGCTGACGAATGCAATGCTCGAAGGGGACAACTGTGGAGCAAGTTATTTAAATGACAACTTCGAAGCTCACATACTTCGACGACTTGCTGATGAGACATATTTGGATTGTTATGGAGAGACGAGGGACTCTATTGCACGACATCTTGTCTTCAACTTCGAGGACCGTGACAAAAGAACCAAGGACATTGCTCGGAAGCCCAATAGCAGGATCAAGATCTTAGGCTTGCAAGGGGACCAACAGCGGGGGCTATCAGAATCTAAGGCCAAACGGTTCGAGAATAATTACATCCTGTTGAATTCGTGAGTTTCCCATCGGATGGTCATCGAAAGCGATAGCTAATGCAGCATGGAAAGTGATGACTTCAATGAAATATATCTCCCTCTCCTTCGTCGCGTTGGTCACGTTCTTTGGGGTCAGATTGAGATGGCCATGTCGAAGGGCAAGGATATCAAGGTTGGTATTACCATAGAGTATGTGGATGTCGTGGGGCTGATATCGGTCATCAGAAAGTTTTTCTCATCGGCGGATTTGGCGCATGTCCCTCACTTCGCAGCTACTTAATAGACTTCCTCAAGGATGCCCAAAAGGAACTCAGTCTCCTTCATGAGATCCGTCTTATCACAACAACCGACCAAGAAAGGTATGGCGACCTGTTCCACCCGAACGCATATAGTGCTGATTGAAGATAGCGTCACGGCCGTCTCTTCGGGAGCTGTTCTTCGAGCGATGAGTAAGGAGGGTGGCCCCCAAAGAGTGGCGTACTGCAGTTTTGGTTTTCTTCGTTTTCAAGCCTACAAACCAGATACCGTGGAAGGACACAGAGGAGCTGAGACTTTCATCGACGAATTTGATCACGAAGAATGGGTCGAGGTCATTGAATACTTTATGCTAAAGGTGATGTTCCCTATCTCCAGGGACGATCATTACAAGCGACTAATTTGAAATAGGGCGACATGGTTGCACCAGTCCATAGGTACAAACCAATCATCAGCATGCATACATTTCCAGTTGATAGGGAGGTTCTTCGATGCGAAGAGCTTCTCTACGTTTCTGATTTACCTACTAAAACAAACTTCCCTATCGACCACATCGTCAACAGAGATAATAACCTTATATCGTCATTGATTTGGTGCTTGCTAAACCATTCTAGATGCTCAGATCACTGGACGCATTATCACAGACTTCACTTTCCTCCGTGATGAAGGCAAAATCCTTCCTATTCTCCCGAAGCGAGATGAAAACGGCAACATACATGGAAAGGTGCATTACGAGATTGTATACGATCTTGTACCGATCGTTGAGGGAAAAAACCTTCGATACGAAGCGCGGTATCCTTCTGGGGTAGGCGGAAAGACTATGCAGAAGGGCCAAATCAGTATTGCTGCGGCATTTCTACCAGGAACCAATTGATATGACCATGTTCGCACAGACAGATTCTCCTTGGAGTTTGGACTTCAATTATTAGTATCACCTGTCATTACTGTTGGATTTACAAATATGGATTTATCATACGTCGCATCTCTTTGTGAGAGTGTTTTCTAGTCATTATGACCAATATGGCATCACCCCATGCCCTTAGAGAGTTTTGAAGCACCACGACGTCATCTCCAACCATTGCAAGTGTGCCGCGCTGACCTGAGAACTCCTCGTCCCAGGTTCCACAGTATGTTGACCCCTGAAGCTAAGCGAGGAAAGCGGGTTGGATGTTGCCTGAGGCATACAGTAAGCCCGATCGAAGATTCTTACCCCTCACCAACCCCACCCAAGTCAAACCTTCAACTCAGCAAAGGCAGAATCACATTTTCTTGCCAAAGTTAAACATCGAACGAAGTTTAGACATTCCGACATAGACTATTGAACTTAGGGACCATCAAGTACATTGAGTTGAGACGACACGAGCATCCGTTTAGCTAGACTGTGTCACCTTATCAGCGGCAAGAAAAATGTCCTCCGAACCCAAGGTACTATTCCCAGAATCGCCACTATGTAAAGATTGTCGAGAAGCCTTGAGTCTCTGGGGTTCTGAGAAGGATAAGTCAAGAGCAGGCGACGGACGTATGAGCCGTGGACCCCCAGAACAACTCCTGCTGCAGGTTGAAAGTACCCTGGTAGACCGAATCGCTACGGGATGTAGACTTTGCAACATGATTTTTGACTCTTTTGAGGGCGACACGAGTACTTGGCGATCAGTGAGCTTCCGAAAAGGTCGAAGTGATGGTCGGGAGACGTGGGGTTACATAAGAAGTTGGCGAAGGCACGGTCCACCGGACGACAACTATCTGGGCACAATTATATCGATACGAAGATTTCGCCCACAGGTTAGTATGCAATTCAGTGTATCGCTACATAGAGTTCAAGATAGGCTGTGCACAAGTATGTACCTCCATATATGCCTTTTGCTGCAATACTTCCTTGCTAAAATCTAGAGAAAGGCTGCCCAGAAGGACTTCCTCACGATGTGAAGACGTGCTGCCCACCGCCTTGGACCATGATAGAGAGATGGCTTGGAGCATGCCTAGAGAATCATGAGCAGTCTTGCAAGTCTAATGACTCAAATTTCTTTCCAACACGAATACTCAATGTTGGAACCTTGACTGCTCCCGTGCTACGCTTGCAGCTTCGTGATGAAGTATCTGAAGATGCCACTTATTTCACTCTCAGCCACTGCTGGGGAAAGGTTGTTCCGAAGCGCTTAATGAAGGAGAGCTTGGAAGATTTCAGACACTCCATTTCTACTGAAGGCTTGTCGAAGACGTTTCTTGATGCGATACATACAACTCGGAAGCTGGGAGCACAATTTCTATGGATTGATAGCCTCTGTATTATCCAAGACTCTTCGGATGATTGGCAAGCTGAGGCAGCTAGGATGGGTCAAGTCTATGCTAATGGATTGTGCAATCTTGCAGCAACAGCTGCAATGGACGGAAGCCAGGGACTATTCCTCGATAAACTTCCCCTACCTCAAGTCGTGATTGAAATTGACAAGCGGAAGGAGCTGTGGCACTTGGTCGAGAACCCAAGCTCTGACTGGGACAATATGTTGAACTTCTCGCCTCTCAACTGGCGTGGCTGGGTATTCCAAGAACGATTTCTCAGCAGAAGAGTGCTACATTTTGGGAGAAGTCGAGTCTATTGGGAGTGTGGAGGTAAGACATGTTGTGAGTGTCCCGGTACCACGAACGAGAGAGAAGTCGTACAATCCAACTCGACAACGACTCAATTCAAGAGCAGTTGGCAAGATCTTCTTGATGAAACGAGAGTATTGGACAAGGACAAGGCTGTCAAACTATGGATGACGATTGTAAACCACTACAGCTCGCATGGAAGCTTTACATTTGTGACGGACAAGTTGCTGGCTATCGGAGGTCTGGCCTCACGGGTACAGAAATCGACTAGGTCTCGGTACTTTGCTGGTGTGTGGGAGCATGAGCTGATATCACAACTCATGTGGGATGTAGGAAATGGAGGGATGGACTCGTCACAAGTCATTCCTTATGTTGCTCCAAGCTGGTCCTGGGCATCGGTTCATGTTCCTATTGAGCGCTATAAACTTGTCTGGGGCAGCTTATACCAGCCATCTCCTGCAGTAACCATTCTTGATGCCCGTTCTGAGTCGGTGACTGATAACGTCTTCGGACAGGTGAAGAGTGGTTCGCTGTCCATACTGGGTAGACTCGGATTGGTCTCAAATATGAGCATTTTCAAGCGTGGAGAAGATGGCGAAATGCGCTTCGAATGGATAGCACTCCGAATGGACCGAAATGAGGACCATGTAACTGCGGATAATGGAAAAAGGTATCTCCTCCTGATGGAAGAGCAACGAAACAATGAGATCAACTTCAGGGGTGGAGGACTTGTTCTCGCTCACTCGAATGGTTATAAGAACGACGGTGTGGAAAATACTTTCCAACGCGTGGGATTCTTCAGTTTCTGGTTCACAACAGCACCCACATCAAAAGATGCACTCACTCCGCTCCAAGATGACTTCGATCGAAGGCCCTTTGCAAGAAGCTTACCACTTGGAGAGTGTAAGGATGGAAAGTGCCAGTATGTGTTGAAGATCATCTAAGGAGCTTGGCCAGCGCAGCTCTTTTTATAGCGGAATTCGGTCGAACTGTTTATCTAAACGATGACCGGCCAGTCCTAGAGGCCAGGTATACTGCTTGTAGTTAAAAAAGCCAATGGCCAGCATTTATCAAGCTTTTGACTTCGGCTCTCCCATTTCCAACGCGGATTTTGAGGTGTTCTTTGCCTTACAGAGGTAAGGGTTCATACATCACGTGGGTCGCCATTTCGAAACTTTCGGCTTTTAGGCTCGTCTCCCATTTTGCTTAATACCTGAATGGGACCATGACTTCAATCAGCAGGCTCTTTCCACCATCCCGAGCTGACGTATGCTGGATGTCCCTGGACAGTTGGGGAGTTCAGGTCAGGTGACATAGTGGTACTGAAGTCCCGAGTTCAGGGGACAACAGGTATCGAACTTGGACGGCTATAACAACCCACTTTCGAAGTCTCTTGGAATAGAACGAACAGTAGCCAATGGCATGAAACACAGTTCTTTCAAGGACGAAGAACAATTCGTGATACATGCAGAATTTCGGTGATATCGACTCAACAGCTTGAAGAACGTTCTGGAAAGCTAGAAATCTCTGACATGCTCACCAGATCAGGAAAATCGCAGACAGAGACACCTGTCGTGCAGAGTTTATTCGGCATGGATTTGTATATTCTGAAGTTGACATGCCAAACGAGGCACATGAGGCTGATGACGCAACTAGCGTTTATCAGCCTTGTGCCCCAAGAATCTCTAAAGTTGGCCCAGACACCACATTTGGTCCTTTCTTCTTGTTGCCCATAGAAAATTGCTCTTTTTACATGGATCTTGTTCAGAGAAAGCAACATCAGACCGAAGATGGTCAAAAAGGGGCAATCGAAAGGCGGAAAACCTGGAGGCGGTGGGGGAGTCAAAAAACCTTCTCCTGCGACAACAGGAGGCGATGATAGCTTCATTGTCTTTTCAAATTCCGACAAAGATCCTAAACCAAAGCGACCGGCAGCAAACAATGGCACCACATCTGCGACAGGGGCTGGGGCGCTGGATGGACCTGCACTGGCCGGAGAGGCACCCCAGAGGCCAGACGTGAAGAAGATTATTGGCGGGGCATCATGGACAGGAAAGCTGCCTGTGAACATGCTGTCTGAGCATTGCCAAAAGCAGAAATGGGAGAAGCCGGAGTATACGATGGTAAGGTTATGTAACAATCAGATGGCATAGCTAACGCTATTTGCCCCAGTCCAAGACGCTCGAAGGATATTCGTCCATGGTCATCCTCAAATCGAAGAATCCAAAGACACAAGAGCTTGTCTCGCTGGCACCCTTCAAACTTCCTCCCACACATAAGCATCTTGCTGCGAAACCTACTGCCCTCGAAGCGCGACATTTTGCCGCGACATACGGCCTATTTCGAGTATGCAGCATGCGAAACATACACATGATGCTTCCTCCTGATTACCGAGACCTATGGAAGGGAGAATTTGAAGTGCTGAAGAAAGAAGATGTGAAAGAGGGCAGAGCATGGATGTACGAGGCAGATCCATTTGCTGCTCTGCGAGAGAGGGAGGAAGCCAAAGCGACCATGGAGAAGAAACGTGCCGAGCGCGAGAAGGCTAAAGAGAAGGCCTTGAATACTCCTGGTGGACCTGGTGGTGCCAATCTTGCTTTGCGTAATGGGGGATCAGGCGGTACGAATGCTGGGTCCCATAATCTACATCGAGGATGGACTCGAGTTCCAAAGATCGAGATGGGCAAGCGGACACGGACAACGGTCGAAAGTCTTATCAGACGGCATGCTGTCTGGAATCCACACGATGTCAAGATGTCAGAATTCCAGAAACACTCCATCGTCAACGAGTTCAAGTCGCTCGAGTTTCGACAAAGTCATGTTGAAGAAGCTGTGGCTGAATGTAAGGACCGAGAGGAAACTCTAGAATGGCTGCTCATACACGTACCAGAAGACGATCTTCCTAGGTGGGCCCTACCTGAAGGTTACGTGGCTGGTATCAGTATGGCGAGCAGCGACCTGAAGAAAGAAGGCGCAATCAAGCGATTAGCTGAGGCCGGTTATTCTCTTGATCTGTGTAAGCAAATGTATGAGCTGCATAGCGAGGAAGGAAAATCTGCAGAAGCCTTGCAGGCGATTCTTCTCTCAAGCGGTCAGAACCAGGATCTGCCTCCAGCTGAGGACTCCTGGGATACGGAGGACTCGAAAGAAATATCTGACGGTATATGGGAAGAAGAATTGACAAGTCTCCAGTCCGTCTTCGGCGAGAAATATTCTCGACCTTCGAAAGATGTATGCCGCATTGGCATCAAGCCCTCGAATCGAGGTCGGAATACGGAAGTCTTCAACCCTGTCATTCAATTTTGGCGTACTCCAGAATATCCTCAGAAGCTTCCTGTCATCTCTGTCCATGCAGCGTTACCAGCCTATATACGACTGAGTATGATGAAGCAAGCCTTAAATCATGCTATTGATAATTTGCTTGGCGAGCAGATGATCTTCTTTCTTATTGATTGGCTCGAGCAGAATTTTTACAGCATAATTGAAAGACCTGGTAAGCTTCGGGAGGTCTCTGCTGCTGCTTCCACTGTCAGCGAGGTACGCCCCGTCCATCGGAAGAGGCAGAGAGTGTCAAGACATCCTCGACCAATCAATTGGAATCTCAATCAAAAGAGTAAGGATGATTGGTCAAGACGTCAAACAGATGCAAAGTTACAGTCCAGGATTTCGACTCGGAGAACACTTCCTGCTTGGGAGATGAGAGAACTCATTATCGATACTGTCGAGTCCCAACAGGTAACAATTATTTCTGGAGAGACGGGTTCGGGAAAGTCAACCCAGTCAGCCCAATTCATCCTAGATGATCTGTACCAAAGGGCTTTAGGAGAATCTGCAAAGATCATGTAAGTTGGAATTTTCCTCAAGTCATGAGGCTATACTAAGATATGTTAGATGTACACAACCTCGAAGAATTTCTGCTCTCGGTCTTGCAGATCGTGTTAGCGATGAGCGCTGTGCAGTGGTCGGCCAGGAAGTGGGGTACATCATCCGTGGAGAGTCGAAAGCAACTCAGAATACTAAAATCACATTTGTAACCACTGGCGTGCTCTTGCGAAGACTGCAAACATCTGGAGGCAATAGTGATGATGTCGTTGCCAGTCTTGCAGATGTCAGCCACGTCATTATTGATGAGGTTCACGAGAGGAGTCTTGACACTGACTTTCTGCTTGTGCTACTAAGAGACGTCCTGAAGAAGCGAAAAGATCTGAAGCTGATACTTATGAGTGCAACTCTCGATGCTGGGGTCTTTGAGGATTACTTCAAAAGTATGGGCAAAGTCGGGAGAATCGAAATAAGCGGCAGGACATATCCGGTTGAGGACTACTACCTCGATGATGTTATCCAAATGACTGGCTTCAATTCGGGTCGTGGAGGGAGGCCAGTAGAAGATGACGATGATACCGCGGGAATGGACGCAGACATTCGAGCTGCCATACAGAGCATCGGCATGCGTATCAACTATGATCTCGTCTCCCAGACAGTCAAAGAAATTGATGCTGAGCTTTCCCACCTGAAGCAAGATGGCGGTATCTTGATCTTTATGCCAGGTGTCATGGAGATCAACCGAACTTTGGATCATCTGCGATCAATACCAAATCTCCATGCTCTACCACTTCATGCCGGTCTGCAATCTGTCGAGCAGCGAAGAGTGTTCCCTCACGCACCGTCTGGAAAGCGAAAGGTCGTTGTTGCGACCAACGTTGCAGAGACATCTATCACGATCGATGACATTGTAGCTGTTATCGATACAGGACGTGTCAAGGAGACGAGCTACGATCCGCAGAACAACATGAGAAAGCTTGAGGAGGTCTGGGCGTCACGTGCGGCATGCAAGCAGAGACGTGGTCGTGCTGGACGTGTCCAGGCAGGAAAGTGCTACAAGCTGTACACTCGCAATGCAGAGATGAGCAAGATGGCAGAGCGACCAGAACCTGAGATCAGACGTGTTCCCCTGGAGCAGCTGTGCCTTTCAGTTCGAGCAATGGGTATCAAGGAAGTCGGAGCATTCCTGGCAAGCGCCCTCACACCACCTGAGAGTATGGCTGTTGATGGTGCGATGGATCTGCTTGGGAGAATGGGCGCCTTGGATGGTGATGACCTCACTGCTCTCGGCCGCCACCTTTCCATGATCCCAGCTGATCTTCGCTGTGGTAAGCTCATGGTATACGGTGCAATGTTTGACTGTCTCGAGGCATGCGTCACTATCGCAGCTATCCTTACAGTCAAATCGCCCTTTGTTTCACCACAAGACAAGAGAGAGGAAGCAAAATATGCACGATCGAGATTCGCCAAGAACCAAGGGGATCTGATTGGAGATCTCAAAGCCTACGAACAATGGGACGAAATGCAGAGCAATCGCAGTTTCCGTCAAGGAGAAATACGCAATTGGTGCTCTGAAAACTTCCTCTCATACCAGACACTCAACGACATCTCCTCGAATCGCACGCAGTACCTGTCCTCCCTTCGCGAATTGTCCTTCATACCAACTTCACATGCTGCTCTTGCATCTCTTAACAAGAATAATTCCAACACAACTCTCCTACGATCTCTCATTGCAGGGGCGTTCAATCCTCAATTAGCACGTATCGATTTTCCAGATAAGAAATTCGCGCCTAGTGTTTCTGGAGCCGTGGAGCTGGATCCGGAGGCGAAGACAATCAAGTATTTTAATCAAGAGAATGGACGTGTATTCGTTCATCCCAGCTCGACAGTCTTTGATGCTCAGGGATTCCCAGGGAATAGTGTTTTCATGTCTTATTTCAACAAGATGGCTACGAGTAAAGTGTTTATACGCGATCTCACGCGTATGTTATCCTTGCCCCATTCGCTCTGTCTTTTCCAGACTCTCCTTGTTGGATATACTAACTAATTCTAGCATTCAACGCCTACACAGCACTCCTCCTCTCCGGGCCCATTACCCTCGACACTCTCGGTCGCGGGCTCGTCGTTGATGGCTGGTTGCGCCTCCGTGGCTGGGCAAGAATTGGTGTTTTGGTCAGTAGGTTAAGGGGAATGCTGGATGATGTATTGGAAAGAAAGATCGATGAGCCTGAAATGGACTTGGCGGGAAACGAAGTCGTGGAGATGGTATTGCATTTGGTGGAATTGGATGGTTTGGATCAGTGATTCGATGATAGGTGCCGTCGCGGGGGATGTCAGGGGAAGGACAGACTTGGAATTGTTGCACATGAGTCTTGGATGCGGCGGCATCAGCATTGCATGGGTGGGCGAGGAGCATATAGATGGCCCTAGTTCCCCTCATTGAATTCGAGAGATTTTGTGCAGTGTTCTGCTCTTCGTCACACAAGTCTTTCAGATCATTGGTCGTCGCTAGACCGCCTCACCAATTTCGACGCTACGCCCTCGACTGCACCTCTCGCCCTCAAACATGCAAAGCAACAGCCACCCGGAGCCCATGGCCAATCCCGAGGGGTTTGAGCTGGAGCTTGGCCCCGCTTCCTATCCTTTGGTTGGATCTAAACACGAAGCTGAGCCTCTGTGAGTTTTTTTTTTTTTACCAGCTAACGAATTGCAAGGCGAACCATCACTTTCGAATTTACAGAACTTCTCCCATCAACAATCAATGCGACCTTGGGTGAAAACCGGCAACTCTGGAGTTCAGGCAATACATTCTCCCACTTGTCACTCGATTCCGCCTCCGTCGATATTGTCGATGACATCCCCATCAATCCCCACGGTTTCGACACAGCTTACTGGTCCGGTGTTCAAAACGTCCTTGACTCTCCAGGCATAACCGACTTTCAGGCCAACCATGACGACTATGGTGGAATCTCCTTCGACATGCCCTCTGGCCTTGGTGAGGTCTTGATATCTCTAGAGCTCCCAACTGGTTCACAGTTCACTGGATATTTTGATACTCCGGACATCTCATTGTACCGCCCATGGAGCAACAATGATGCTGCCGACATAGGTGCGATGTTTATTGCGCAGCCACAAGCACCTGCCGCTCCCATGGCTCCTGTTGTGCCACCCCCGACACAAGCGCAACCGCATGTAGCAGTCCTGCACCCATGCAACTTCCCGAACTGCACCAAACGCTTCAAGCGACCAGCAGACCTTCTCCGTCACCGAAACTCCGTTCACTTGAATAATCAAGGTCACCATTGCCCAATCGCTGGTTGTCCCAAGGCAAGAGGTAACGGGTATAGTCGTGCTGATAAAGTTACTGAGCATCTGTGGAAGAAGCACGCGAATTTGGGGTACACCAAGGCTTGAGGGTCGAGACTCGAGAGTTTCATGGGCGAAGGATGGAAGTCAGGGTGGGGACGCTGAAAGGGACGGCTGTTAGGGGGTGATGTTAGCGGCCGACTTTGGGTTCTGCGGTAATGTTTTGTTGTTTGTGATGCTTTTCGATCTCCTTCCATACACGAGTCTTGAATTCAATCACGCTTCCCCTCCAATGATTTCACTTGAGCACGTGAGCACAGGACTGAAACTCTTTGCCCAAAGCATCAAGGGGTATATAGAGATGTTGAGAAGGTAGGAGCCATGGGACTTACGTTTTATCCTTCTATCCCTGGGAACGCGCCTCATCAAAAAGAAGCATTGATGACAGCCAGGTGACTTTACGTTTTATTTCTCTCTCCTGCAATTCCAGCATAACAGTCCAAGCGTAAGATATTAGTCTAAGTTAGTATTGATTTCTTGCTGGTGTTACTTTCCTCGCAAGATCTTCTCACCGTCTTTCAATCTAGTGACCCTCGACTACAGTACCTAAGCGCCCTCTTTTTGCCGGTTGGCGCTGCGGCCATGCAGCCGCAGCGGCTCGCGCCGGGAGGCACAGTGGGTCTGATCCTTCGGGCCTCCAACATGAAAACCAACAATCATTATATGCTCATTCATCGAATCATGGACCCTCCTCATTGTCGAAAGTTGGTCTTAATGCAGGGGCATGGATACTTTTTGTTTCAAACAAATGCAAATCTCGTTTCTCGTGGCTGAGCCACAAATTGAGGTATAAAGTGCTCATATGTTGCATTATGCCTTCCCAACTGTCCAACAGCACTGAGAGTATTTGTTTCTGATACCCCCTACCTTCTCACCTCATCTTCTTGAATTCTTTCGTTTCCTTGGGCGCAGAGTATTTTCTCGCTTTTCTTCGAACTCTTCCAAGTATGAAGCCACACGGACTGCTCAGTGTCTTGGTCTTGATAGTCGCTGGTGTGACCGCCGATGTCTACCAAAAACCTCTCAACTTGCCGACAGTCACAGTAACCGTCACTCCTCATTGCACAGCATCAGGCTTGACAATGTCGTATTCTTCATCGTCGACTACAACGACACGATCAACGATACCTTCAATCACGCCTTCGGCCACCATGAGCCATACCACATACACCTACAAACATGGTCCCACCGAAAGTACGTCACATGATCATATCAACCCTTCATTCATCGTCACTAAAATTTCACCAGCAATAGCAGTAGGCTATCCTCTCTGCGGCATCCCAGGTTTTACGAATGCTATGGGCGACTACCGAGAATCGACACACGTTCAGAAGGGTGCAAAGCTGCAAGACTGTATAAAGGATTGTCGGGATACTGGAGGAGTATGCCAGAGTATTTCTTTCCATAAGAGGTATACGATGTGCATTTGGTTCGATAAAGAGGTTCAAGGGACTTGGTTAGGGGTGGATCATAGTAGTGAATTTGTTCACTGGGACTTGGATTGTGATACTTGAATGCTGGGTCTAATAGAGCTGTGGATGTCTGCGAGAGGCGGGCAGCATGCTGAACGGTGTTTAATGTAATAATGTACTTAATCAAGGGCGACTACTGTCATGGAGGCCTACTCATAAATCACTCTAAGGACTAGAAGAAACTGTGAACATTGCGCCGTGTGTGAAAGAGGTGACGCTCATCCCGCTCTTGATTGATATGTGCATTCGCCATAGTTATGGGGAAGATTTCCGAACTATCATCATAGTATACTCTGCTATCATGATACCCTCACCTCAGCATCCCATTCCTATCAAACCGTGTTGTCTCCACCATAGCAGCCGAACTTCAGTTGAGATCACGTGATGTAAATACCCGCCAATAGAATTATAACTTTAAAAATGTTTCTTTGAGTATTCCATGCTCCCTGAGAAAATTCTCTTCCCTAATGTTTGAATTAAGAACACAACAGAGTCTTTCAGCTATTGCAAAAGGGCAATCATCTTCCATCCCGTGATATTTGCCCCTTACCTACCTAGCCGAGGTTCGCTTAGCGTTGTTTACCCCTCTCTGTTTTCCAGAAGTTGTGTAGAAGTAAGTCATCGCCACTGGGATCTTTTCATATGCGAAGTCATGACAACATGAAAGGTCCCGTGAATTCAACAAATCATGCTCTTGCTGAATCCATGTGGGACGTGGTGTCCAATTTTGGGGAATCCCGAAGGAGGGGTCCATATATTTATCCGAACCGCGTCCCTTGGTCCTAGTAGCCTCCGGCAGAATACAACATCCACATTTATCGTCTTTGAACATCAAAGCGTGGTTCCTCGGTGATTTCGGTACTACCAGCCTAATGAAAGGTTAATATGAAGCTGGGGAAGAGGCTCGCGGGGTGTGGTCTGGATCAAAGGTTTTCCCGGTGTCTCCAACCGGAAGGAAAGTTCCCACCGCCAACCGAAAATCTGTATATTCGAGCTGCAGAGCTTACTTGCTTTAGTTCAATGGACTTGTTCTGTTCCTGGATATTCATCTGGATAAATCGATAATTCGTGATCCATGTGAAGTTGAAGTTTGGATTCGATTTGGATTGGGGGAATCCGGCAGGGATGATTACAATTCTTCCCAGAAGTCCTAAGCGATTCCCAGGTCGCTGGAAATCTATATAATAGCTATAATCCTGGGATTATGTCCCAGAAACGAACTTCCTGGTTATCTCAACAGCACAGGTTTCCAGATACCTGCCAAGATGCATTCATTCTCTCTTGCAACTATCGCCACAGCTCTGGTGCTATTTCATACAGCATCATCTGTCCCATGCACAACGGCAACACCACCTACGCCAACAAAACCGAGTCAAGTCAAGGGACCGTACTTAGATGAGATCGCCACTCGGCATGGCAAGCTTTGGTTTGGCACTGCTGCAGACATTCCAGATACAGCCGAACAAAACGATGCCGCCTATCTGGCAGTTCTTGAGAGCAAGATATTTGGAGAAATGACACCTGCAAACATCATGAAGGTATTTCAGTCCCAATTCACGATACATAAGGATCTCTCCGACTGACACTTTGCAGTTCATGTTCACAGAGCCAGAACAGAACGTGTTTAATTACACAGGTGGAGACTACTTCATCAACGTTGCCAAGAAGTATGGCAAAAAGGTCCGCTGCCATAACTTGGTTTGGCAAACTGAAGTCTCAGACTGGGTCCTGAACGGAAAATGGACCAAGAAAACCCTCACCGCAGTCATGGAGAACCACATCAAGAAAGTCATCACCCATTTTGGAGATCGATGCTACTCATGGGACGTCATCAACGAAGCTCTTGCTGGAAACGGTTCCTTCTCATCCAGTGTCTGGTACGACACTATCGGTCCTGACTACTTCCACCTCGCCTATCAATTTGCTTCCGATGCTGTCAAGGCAACCGGAAAGGACATTAAGTTGTACTACAACGATTACGGTATCGAGACGCCAGGTAACAAGACCACCGCAACCATCAACCTCATCAAAGATTTGCAAAAACGCAAAATTCGGTTCGACGGTGTCGGCCTTGAGTCTCATTTCGAGGTCGGCCTCACTCCATCAACAGCATCACAACTCGCCGCCATCAAAAGTTACTTGGCCCTCGGCGTTGAAGTCGCGCAGACTGAGCTTGATGTCAGATTCACGGAAGCGCCATTCTACAGTGCTGCAGGCCAGGCACAACAAGCGCGAGATTATTACTCGAGTGTGGCGGCTTGTGTGCAAGCTGGACCTAAGTGTGTTGGAACGACTGTTTGGGATTTCGATGACAAGTATAGTTGGATTCCTAGTACTTTCGCGGGGCAAGGTGGTGGTGATATCTTCAATGATACTCTGGTGGCGAAGCCAGCTTTTTATGCTATTGCGGATGCGCTCCAGGGAAAGCCATGTTCTGTGTGCTAGTTCGAGTTGTGGTTGAAAGACGATTGGATTTATGTTAGGATGTAATCAAAATGAAGTACATATTTAAGCTTTCTCTTTCCATCTGTGTTCGAAATACTAAGTGACGCTCCATCGACAAGTATCTTCAATCTACTCAGGCTTCTCACCCACCACAACAAGACTATCTCTGGTCAGTAGATCACCCGAATCACCCTCAGGTTCAAACTTACAATTCATAGTACGAATGGATTCTTGGATTTCTGTGCTCTTTTCTTGCTTGAGCCAGTAGTACATCCAGCTCTGGCTTTGACCATCCCAGAACACGGGTGAACAGCGCAGCGCTAAGACCTTCCAAGCCTCCTTCAGGACCAGCAATATTTTCGCATTGCCACATTCCTGGGTATGTCAGATGACTAGCAAGTTGAAAGAGGCAGGAGAATGGAATGGGAGGGAACGACGTACCAATTTCCTTCAACTTCTTGTCTTTTGGCCATGTGTTGTTGGGTACGCTGAGAGGCGTGAGCTAAGACTTAGTTTCAGTAACCTGCCACTCACATGTACTTTGTCTCAGTGACATTAACGAATCCAGCAGCTTCCATCTGCTCCTTATAGAACCGAGCGCCATCAGCATGGCGGCCCATCTTCAACATGCCTTCTGCCCACAACGCGGACCACTTGAAAAGCGCAGAGTCTTCCGGCCATTCTCCATCATTCAACTTGATGGGCCATGCCGGATCAACCATCTCTAGGAAACCTCCCGGGTTCAAATTTGCCAGCGCTTGCTCAAAGAATTTCGGGTAATTGTCAAAAGAGCACATCATCATTCGAGAATAGATGAAATCAAACGGTTGTGAGTAAGTCCATGGTTGCTCAGCATCATCAACTTCGAACTGAACATTTGGAGGCAAGAAATTGGGCTGGATGGGGCTGAGATCTACGCCCAAAACCGTGCTTTCAGGGTGATCATCCGCAAAGTCGATGGCCCAGATGCCGGTTCCTGTTCCAACATCAAGCACACGATGGAGGGTCTTGCCTTCTGGGATGGGCGCAGTGAATAGTTTGCCATTGAATATGAGCTGAAATTCATGATGTTGCATGTCTAAACGATCGCTCTCCACTTCATCGTTAGGAAGCGCGTATGCTCCATCCTAGAGCCTGGAATGAGCTAAGATACCCCATAACACGAGTCAGAATTAGGTTTGGAACCAGAGCTTACCTTGTATGCATGATACGTCCTCCCGTTCTCTTCTCGGTATTTCAACACGCTTGATCCAATGGAGGTTGTGGAGCTTGCGACAGAATCTCCATCGTAAGCCGAATCATTCGCATATTCATCGGCCTCCACACCGGCAGGCGCGGAAGCTTCACCAACACTCCTAGGGGAGCTTTCCCCAGAGCGCGCAGGCGACACCACCGGAGGAGAACCTGGAGCTTTAGGTGGTTCAGTCATTCTCGATGCAACTGCAAACACTTCGTTATCGAGGTAACGAAGGCAAGATCTTAAAATAGGCAGAAGAAGAGACGCAAAAATTAAGGTGGCACAAGATGGCATGATGAATGCAGGGACTATCTACTTGGCCCCTTGAAAGTGGGGTTGAATACCACAGTCGCGATCGCTCCCGCTGTCACTGGTCAATGGTCCGGAAATAGTTCCAAACGCATGCTGACAGCCGATGCAACGAATCCTTCGGCATGGGTAAAGCGTTGATGCAGCTGTCGAACGGATAGGTCCCGAGCGTATAGATTAGCGATGTCACTCCCATTTCTGGCAATGAATTGTCCAAAATTCAGTGCATGTATTCGGTACAGATTATAAAATCCAGCGCGATGAAAGCTCTCTCGATCCTCGCTTAGCACTTAGTATGGGGCCATGAAATAGGGGGGGTCAACTCAGGCGGCCCCACGCGAATGGAACGTTGTCGCAATGAATGGAAAGACAAAATCTGTATCCGACAATGAAAGTCCTATCAAATCAACATAGAATTATCATAGAGGATTCTTCTTGCCTTTGGTATATCGTGGAACTAGCATTCATTCGACTCTTGCACTGTACTTTCAGCTCTTGGCTGATTTAAGATGGGGTAGGTCGTTTGTAATTCGCCAGTATCGACTTTGTAGTGAAGCTAGCGATATTTCGTTGGATTTCTTATTTGATTTTGTGTTGCTTTTGGGAATGGGCGGTTCGGGTTTCCGATCTATGATAGAATGGATGCCGCGAAGAAGGACTTTTCTCATGCCACGAGTGCTAACTACAAGATTAGAGTACCGTATCTAAGTGTTTTAACCTCGTGCGAAGACAGTAGTTTGAGTACTTTGATTTCGGCTCTTGTAGAGACATCGATTCGTCTATGGTTGTCGGGCTGGTTCTCTTTGGAGGTTACTTATATACAATTATTGCATGTACAACTAGTCCTATTGCGCAAAGAAAAAAAGACTACACACGCTACTTTCGTTATGTACAATAAATGCACTCGAGCAACTCCATAGTAGTATCCCAAGCCCCTACGCATTTCTGGAAGTTTTCCTTGCTGTAAGAATTGATTCCAATCGCAGTAAGCAGCCTGAGGCCTTGTAAGGCTGCTCCTTCAGAAAGAGTCATAGTATCAACAGAGGCCCAGGGTTTGTAACTCATTGTAAATCGATTTCAAGCCTTGAAACTGTTCCAGATAACAGCAGAATGGTAGCTGCCTCAACTTTTTCCTCGCTCGCTTATCGTCAAACGTGAGTGAAACCTCGAGGGCCTGGCCGCAGAGAGGATCTCACCCCTATAATCATTAGTATGCAGATAACGGCTACTCAACTATAAAGCCTCGTTTAGAGCAATTTCGAGAATCACAAGTACAGGTGGGGTTGTCAGTTGATGCCAACGATATGTCGCCCCTTGTCCCTACGAACCTCAGCGAAGGCGGCCCACCCCCACCATTCCAGCATATCTCAGCACTGCGTTGATTTCAGCACGCTTGCCGCTCTCCCTTCGATGATCCAGGAATGTTGGATGTGTTCTCCTTCCTTCTCCTCTCCAGTCGCGCATGAAAGTGTTCAGACCACTGGTCTGCATTTGCATCGCGACTCCGTGGTCTTGTACCGCGTGGAGTCTCAAGTGAATGGAAGAACTGTCGACAGTTGAAGTGATGATGCGCTGGTCGAAGTGTGAAGAACAGTGCGGGGTTAGCTGGGAGCTTGAGTCGATGGGACAGACAAAGTTCGCGGAAGCAGCTAGTATCGAAGGTGTGGTATTCTTGGCTCTTGTTATCTTGTATGCGACACTGACTGAATTGAGAGTAGATCCGAGTGTCAATGCAATCAACGCGAACAAGACCCTCGCAGGTCGTCAACATTCCACGATTCAAAGCGCGTCCATCGACTCATGTCAATTTTGCAACCTATATGCGGACACCAAATGAGGACCTCTCGTGTCGAACTCGTTGTGAAACACATATTTGAGTATCGATGCACAATATCACGAATACGAATTCATCTCTGCCCGAAGCTCATATCGGAAAGCTATTTCCCAGTCTACCCTTCATCCATGCTATTGCATCTCTAGGTGAGATTGCTATAGCACGACCGGAAGGTTCATTTACCAGCAATATACGGAGAAGCATATCAGTTCTGGGCTGGAGGAACATAACCCCAGCCCGTTGAGGAGGGAAAGCTGCTTCTTGAGCTGCCCGATGGGATCCTTGTTGGAAAATAATTTCATTGAGAGGATTGGGCAGTGGAGTAAGCGCTTTATAGAGGCATGGGATCTTCACCGATACATTGGTCTAGAACAACTTGATGAACGACTTTGTCAAGACATGCTTCAGCTTGGGAGAAACAAAAGAGATGGGCTATTTTCGGGTGCTCAAATCAAGATGCTTGAAGTATCAGTCCCTGCGGACAGAGGATTGATGGACATTAGTAAGTACATCCCCTAGATTCGATCACTTTAGCTTACGAAGTCGACCAAAGGTACGATACTGAATGTTCTTGAAATATCCCCTAACAGCAACTCGACTTGCCTACTTACATTTGTCTTCAAATTAATCGATTCTTAAGCCAGACTATTTACTTTTTGTTGTCAACAGCTCCGTTGTTCTTTCGAGTAAATATGGATCAACAGGAGTCCCCTCCGGCACACGATTGTAGTTTGAATTAAAAGTTCTGGAAAGGAGACTTTCAAGCAGATGGTGGGAGCATGGACCGTCGCTCGAATCATCACTTATTCATGATTCGTAAGGCATACGACTTAGCAAACGAGGTCGACATACCAGTTTGCATCTTGGCTTTTGCGCTCCCTTCTACGTACGAATGTAGTTCAAATCGAGCTCCTCTAGATACGATTCATAAACTTGACGAAGAAATTTCGAAGGAGGCGGACAATTTGGCAAAGAAGATTGGTCTACCAACAGGTATCGTGGTTCTGCTTTGGGCTGGGAACTACAACAGTACTTCTTCCAGATCAGATCAGATCGAGAAGACGCTGCCATCCTGCTTGGTCAAGACAAAAGTCAGAGGGACACCTTACCGATCTACATTCGTCCAGCATCTACATCGAATAGGCCTTCAGCAATGGTCCCAGGGCAGGTAGCATTAGCGGGAAGCAATACCAGCTTGTATCATGCCTTTTTTAATTTTCCTCAGCCGTGCAGTCGGATCAAGCTTACCCATTAACAACTCGTGTCAAGGGAGAGGTACCCCAGGGCCGGCATTAGTTCGTTCAAGGTGTATTGCCAGGGCCAGAGTGGCATATATTTATCGTACCACACACCAGAACGCACGTTCTCACATCCATCATTGTCACCTGCGATTTTCAAATGTTTCAAAAGCAAAAGAACTTGTTTTCATTCTTACTAAGTCCTGACGTCTACCATCTTTCCTACCTGATGATCCACCTACCTACCTCATCGACTTACCTCTACTATCGATCCATCTCATTCGCAATGTCACACACGGCGCATGAACCACAGCCGTACGGAAGCTCCGAATCGACTGTGTACATTCCTGCGCATGAATCGAGGTTACACATTCGGTACCAGCTTCTCTGAACGCGTCCGCAGTCGTAGGTGACGATGAAGCGACCGCACATCTTGGTGTTGTTGGTTGAGTGAGGTTTTGTTGTGTTTGTAAGTTAAGTTTGTGTTTATGGTGAGTGTGTTTGAGAATTTGGTGTGCGATATGGGGCTGTCTTTATAGGATATAGGAGCATTGTGTTCTTGCAAGGAGAACAGGGGCTTTGTTGAGGGTAACAAGGAAACATATGGTGTTGTTCTTGTTAGTACTCTTGAACAGCTATTGTCTGAAAATCTTTCTGTAAGCGACAATGCCATCAGTCCGCTCATGAACAAAGCAAGTGGAACAAAGAGATTTCGAGGACAGCTTGATCACCTGATGTGAGTTAGCAAATGTGCTCGAGTACCATCTGGTATGCCTATCTCAATCCACTCATTATGATCCGCAACAATCACCGCATAAAAAGCACTGATGTCCCATGTTGTTATTCCTAACGCCTGACCAGACCAAGTCTTGTATGTAAAATTGTAATGTCTCGTCCCAAGCTACCAGCCAGTCGGGTCTTCTCTATGCCGCAGAATCAGCTTCCGCAGCCTCATCGTCACTCGTCAAGTCAACGGGCTCCTTGCAAGTGACGGCGATGAGTCTGTCGTTTTTCGGGTGATTTAGTCTTGATTGTGTTCTCAGAACCGTCATCGAACTCAACCAGCTCTCTTTTGACTCCCCTGGAGTCCTCGATTTTGATCTCTCTCTTGATTGTACGTGAACCTGCACGTCTCCGCTCAGCGGTTCTGCTGGCAAGTCGCACCTGTTCATCGTATCCATCCTCGGCAGATGCAAGCTTCTTCTCCAGGTCACGGACCTTTGTGCGAAGATCCATGGCTTGCTCCTTTGCTCGTTTCTCTCGGGTCTGAACCGCCGAGAGTTTAGTGTGCAACTCCTTAAACTCGCGCTCTCTTTCATCCAGGCCTCCTTGCGCCCTTTCAAGATCCGGAGACATTCCCTCATGCTGGAGTCTCCTATTTTGCGGGGATCTCTCATTTTCATTCATGCTTCCGTTATCTTGGTCTCGTTCTGTCTGAGACCGTGATAGCTTCGACTCGAATCTAGAAACCCCCTTCTGTGTTGCTTCAACCTTGTCCCTTTCGGTTGACAGATTTGTCTTCAGTACGCTGATCTCCTCTTCCAGTGAACGGACAAGCTCTCTCTGCGTCTCTAACTCATCGTGGAGCTGTTGAAGTTCGTGCTCCTGCAGAAGGAATTTTTCATCGCCAGATTCAAGCTCTTCAGTCAGTGAGCCGATAAGACTCTCTTTCTCGGCCAATGCTTGCTCGAGAGAAACCTTTTCTGCCTGACCAAATCACTTAGCAGGTTCCATGATCTCGATGCAAGTTTCGAGCTTACCTGTAGCTTTTGGAGCTCCTCGGAAGCTCGGGTGGGGGAATTTGGACTTTGGGAAGATCTTGGAGATGGGGGTAAGTTTCGTACTGCTGCACCTAGACCGAGATCTGCACCTAGATCGAAGACCGTTCTTGAGGATGATTTCTCCGCTGGATGTTCAGGCTGTGTTGGGACATCGTCATAATAACAATCATCATTGTCATCATCGTGAGCCGTAAACCCATCCCCGAGGCCATCAAAATTGAATGAGTTTGAGTTGGGAGACAGCGGCTCCGAGGTGCGCACTTGAGAAAACAAAGATCGTGTGCGGGTGCTTTCAATGTTAGATCCGGATCGAGTATTGTGGACAGCTCTTGGAGGAGACGCAACTACTATTGGTGTGGCGGACGGGGATACAGCAGCAGGAGCAAGTCCAAAGAAAGAGTTGGGCTCGGTGCGAGAGACCATCGCGAAGTACTTCTCCTGGGGGTTGAGATCCTTGAATGTGACTGTGAAGTTACACTGTGATATCACTTTAGAGGGACAACCACATCTAGGATTCGATGGTCTACTTCGAGGGGGTGGAGTATCGGCTTCATAAATGTCGGAGTGGTCATCAGCTATTGCCTCGAGTATCCTCCGGAATGTCTATGACAGATCAGCAGAAGACCCTGAGAGTCTGATAACCAATAGGGTTCACAAGCCACTTACCAGGTGCAAGCAGATCATCGCGCCTGGCAATGCACGTGCTCTCGCGATGCAGGAATACTCGACATTTTGGGTCGAGCTCATAAAGCCTCGAGATAACATCGCCCTCGAGGTCTCTCCAGGTAACAACGATCTCTCCAGGTTGGTCAGATACCACATTTTTGACCATGATTGGCATCTGTCTAAGATTCTCGTTGACCGTCTGGCGCAAGGCATCGTTCGTGCCAGTTACACTGCCGTTTGCTTTCGGAAGTTGTCCCACCTCATCCAACACCAGATCGTATAGACCAGTGACGACGTGGTCACAAGAAAAATGATCCGAAGCATTGTGAGCTCTGTTGGACTGGCGAGAAAGCCAGCAGCGTGTCTCGACCTAATCCTCCTTACATAGCTATATCCCTGCTATCTTCAACTCTATCTCCTACCTTCTCTATATGATGCTCAGGGTGCGGCGGGAGGTCGTTGCATGCGAGTTCGATTGGGGAGGGTTTTCTTGGAGAAGATAGAGGCCCAGAAGATAGTAAGGACAAATCCTCCACTGCATCGAGTTCAAGATCAGGAATATCGTAATCCTCCTCGCAAATCTTCATCGTCCGAGTCCAAGCCTGAATCTGATAAAGACGGCCAATCAATATCAGCAGCACCCGCCATGCCCTGGATACGATGAAGGAACCATTGTAACTCGAGTAGCTCAAAACTCGGTAGTGGGTTGTTAACTGGATCGTTGGTTTTCAACTCGAAATAATCACCGGATTGGATTTTTTTGTCGTTTTTATCAAATAGCCGTATATGAACTCCATGGGCTCCTGTAGTGTGTTCAAGGCCTTTGGTAGAAATCGGTGTAGTCGTGAGACTCATTGTTGGGTGTTGAATATTTCCCTTCTCTTGCCACAAGAATTGCACTGTCAAGGTCTTCTTATCGTCTGACTCGGAGATTGGTTTGAGAGCAAATAGTCCTGGCCCCCAAATTGCGTGTGCATCAGGCGATAATGTTATAAGGTTATAGACTTCTTCGTGAGCATTTTCGTGTACACCATCTGGGAAAAGTTTTGCTTCCCAAGCAGTAACTTTCTCCTCGGACCAGAATAACCTCAGATGATTCCAGAAGATGTGCCGTGGCCCACTTGGATCTTCCTCCTTGTGTTTCATTGAGTGATGTGGGTAGATATGAGCAACTTCTATTATCCCTTGCCCCGTCAAAACACAGCTATGGTTGTCTCTCTCTTCAGCTCGCTTTTTGACTTTCATATCTCGAGGGAGCGTCGTTGTTGGTGTTTGCGGTGAATCCGTAGTCTTTTGTTTCTTCGAAGGTGGAGGTAGATTGGAAGGTGACGGGCTTGAATTCGATGCAATCAATTTCTGTGGTGTAGGTGTCTTTGGTGTTGGTGTTGAGGGCCGCGATTGCGTTCCAGGAGAAGAACCCCCTATAAAGTTCTTATTAGCTTATGTTAAAGCAAAAGCATAGGGTTATTTGACTTACAATGGCGGATCACTGTGCTAGTAAGGAAAATAGCAGACTGAGTATACGGAAGTGGATCATGTAAAAAGTTTTCAAGGGCACCAGGGTCGCAAATCTGACACGCAGCCCAAAAGTGTGGTGGTACACTACCAATTTTTGCTTGCAGACGCTCAAGCAGGTCGACTCGTTCCGGACTCGGTTGGTTGAAGTCTTCCATTGTGATGGTGAAGTGCTCCATTGTGTTGATGTTCGTGTGTCTCGATAAGAGTTGCTTTTTCTAAGGAAAGAGATCTTGTGTGCGGGGCGCACACCGCCTCCTGATTCGGCATAGCGCCGAGTTCTGTAGAGAACGACCTTGTCAGCACCACCGAATAGCATATGCCAGAGGTAGCTTGCTGATTCATAGCGAACACGGTAGCCTTTCCGAACCATCACAAGAGAAGCGAGTTTGAGACCTTCACCGTGGTGACCTGTTGATTTCTTGTTGTAGAGTTTGCTGACCGTACCCATTTCCAAAACGGTCCGATCGAGTTGAGCTCCGAAATTGGTAAATTCAAGAAGACCATCCCTGAAGCAGATATATCCAAGCAAATTCTTGGTGGCAGGATGGTAGCTCTCGACGGTGACGACGTTACTATCAAACTTCTTGACTACGGGTTTGAACTCCCGTAAAGTCATATTCGCAGTTACGACAATCCCTACGGTAGCAAATCCTGGAATCTAATAGAAAATATAACACTTAATTCCGTTTATTTACAATGCGTTTTAAACCAAGATTTAACCATTAGCTTCCACGATTATTCCACGGGCTTCCAAGATTCTTAGAAAAAAGGTGTAATTTTTTTCCTAGCCAAATAGTAAATTAAAAGAGAATTCTAGCTGCCTGAATGCCTGACTATCGGGCGCAATCTGTCCTTTTCTCTTGTACAGCTTTCAGCATTAACGCGAACGCGTCGAGAGTTCTTATTATAGAAGGAGAGAGGACTTACTATAGGAGAGGACGTACTATGGAAGAGGACGTACTATAGAAAGAGAGAGGACTTACTTCAGGAGAGGACTTACTATAAAAGAGGACTTAAAGAATAAAAGAAAGAAGGAGGAATGCAAAAGGTAAACAATAGATTATAGGTTTTTAGTTTATAGATTTTAGTATTCTATCATATTCCATTCTAATATTAAATGTCACGGGTCAAGTGATTCAACAATCGAACAAGAAGCGTTTGTATTACAAGGAGAATAAAACTAAAGAGAAAAGAAAGAAAAGAAGAGTTCTGTTCTTCGTACGAAGGTAAATAAATACAGGTTGCCTCAGAAACCAGGTGGTCCGTGGCATCG
The DNA here is from genome assembly GCA_000292665.1 of Helotiales sp. EF0021. Classification (NCBI taxonomy): domain Eukaryota; kingdom Fungi; phylum Ascomycota; class Leotiomycetes; order Helotiales; species Helotiales sp. EF0021. The sequence goes on from AIET01000520.1 coordinate 48,844, forward strand.
CAGGTATTCTCAATACCAAGAGTCTTCATGCGGGTCTCAACCCGTCACATTACATATTTAATTTAAATTTAGTTTTTTTTATTTAAAATAAGAAAAAAACATTAATTTTCTACTTGAAATTCTCGGATAATTCTATTAAAATCCACTTAAATATGGAATAGAATGTAAGCTCGTAGAACCTGATGGTGGAAATGCCACCGTAGGGAATGGCGTCTCTCCTACAAAGAAGTATCAGCGGACGCATGAGTTGCTAAGAGAGGACTCATTACCACTTTTGATAAAACTCTCGAAAAGCATGAGCGGGTCTCCATGATGGGACCAAGCCCTTGTGTACGCCAAGCGATTGCTTGCAAGGGCGCAAAGTGCGCCGGTCATCGTCAAGAACATATGCGTCCTCATTGACTAAGAACACATTCACAATGGACTCGCTGGCTGGGATAGCATAGGAGCGACCCAGATTGGAAGGGTTCGGGGTAGAGTCGTCATAATACAGATGTTGCTCAAAGCAGCTTCCGGTGCTGAAGCTTTAGATGCTGATGCTGCCTAGCAATGATCTTTCCAATCTCGTGGCTTCGATATGCAAGAGGGGTAGGGAGTGAAGGATCAGGTCAAAAGTGAGAGAACAGCGAGGTCGAGGTAAAACGAGAATAAAACCGCAAGAAATTGCAGAAGCCAAAAGAGTACAGCAAAGAACTTCCGTGATACAGATCAAGCTCCGTGGCAATTCGCTCCTGGCTTGAGACTTGAAAGAGGAGTCGGTAGAGGGGTAGACTGAATGTCGAATCAACGTGAGGGGAAGCACGTTGTGAGAGAAGGGGATCTAGCTAGCCTGTCGAAAGTGGCAGGCTGTTCGAGTGAATGAAAGTTAAAGTGTAGCGAAAGTGAGATTACTCTCTCCCTCAAAAAGAGAAGATTCTCAGGAAGAGAAATCGAAGGAAAATATTCCAAGTCTTCCTGAGCTGAGAGAGGAAACCTCAACTCTAGACGAGGATGAGAAATGGTTTCAGAGTATGATGAGGTGAAGTGAGGTAGGTGATGGTTTTTGTGTAGAAGTGGAGAAGCATGGAGGGTTGGTGAGGAAAGAACGAGGCTGGTAGCAACTGGAATACCACAAAATAAACTCAATAAACGCTAGGCAGGTACCGGACACTCACCTCGAAGTAGCCTTACAGTAAGAAGTAGTGAATGGTGGTCGACTGTGGATCCCCACTACAAATGTTGGTTGACGTACAGTACGTCACGTACTGTTTCCTTCTCTCGCAAACCTGCTCCTGATGTCAGTCCGCCTCAGTAAAGTACTGGCCGTCAACAGTGATGATGGAGACAATATTGATTGCAACCTTCGTGGCATCTGTTGCTGGCGTCATCCCATCTAACCACTGAAGTGGGCAGAGACCGCATCATGATTCATGCACATTTGTCAACCATGCTTCATACTCTGATGCTGGTTTTGCAAGGCTCAATCAACCTCTGGGCCATTATAGGATCATACTCCGCACATTAGCGAGACGCACATAAGTATAGCCCATCTCTCCACATCTCAGCCCCCCGCTTTTGTGGTATTTGTAGCTCGAGCCGTTCCCAACAATACATGAAGACTCCCGATATCAACCACCGTTGTACGTCTCCACACCTTATAACCCATTAACTGCTCATCATTTCCTCTGGTGTTCGTCTGTTCATAGCAGCATCTACAAATGTTCTGTCACTTGTACATCGTCAATCGCATTCAATTCACAGAAGCATGGTTGTTGGATTGAGATTCTTAGGGGATTTGGCGTCGAACCGAGCAAAGATATTAAGTAGGAGAGAGTATGGCACAAAAGAGAAAGAAAGATCAAGTTCGTTGGCATGAGTCTTTGATCACAACAGCTCATGGCATTGACGCGTCGATATGTCCTTGGCGCGTCTGTGAACATTTGCAAGAGACCTCGATAGCCATTCCCCATGAACATTCGCAGATACTCGGCGTTTAGCACGTCGGTATTCAAGGATGTTTCATAGCTGACGAATATTGGGTGTGAGCTTCGGAGGAGGTGAGATTTTCGCGTCGCGATGGGTGTACAAGAGCACCACATGTATTGGAAGCCTTTCCTATTTAGGGAAAAAATATCTTATCTCATAACCTCATGAGAATCTTACAGAGGCACGGAATTGAGATGCTCAAGTTATTTTACAAAAGACTTTATTTTCGAGATCGAAGAGAATCAAACATACCCCGCATTACCCCGCTACTGTATCAACATCTCCAACACCCCCACAAATCCTACTTCATTGCAAGCTCTCACTAACCTCGCCTTTATAAGATTTTATATCCTCTCTATAACAAACCAATCCCATCCACTACCCCACCCTCAACCAATCCACCCCCCTCCCGAGGTCACCTCACTCTGCGAGTAACTATCACGTGAACAGACTCCCCTCCAAAGCCCCGCCTCGAATATCATTTTTCAGCATGGTAAATCAAGACAAGATATTCGTACAACCTTATACCGTACCAAGACGTGGAACAGTAGTCAGTCTGACTATAAACCTTTCTGATGGAATTCTAAGATTCTGGTCATAGCAGGTGAGAAATCCTCACGGGGCCCAATGGAAGCGTCATGAAAGTGGAGGCTCAGCTCAATCTTGGCCTCGACCTCACTTTATCCATCGAAACGTTTGAAGGGAAACAGAGACTAGATTCCCGCTTACATCTCATCCCGAACACAAAGTCGGGACTGCCTTGATGTTCTATTATGGGATCTGATAGTGTGGACCACTTATGCTTTTTGCTGCTCTTGGCGCACACACAGTTTGCAGGAACCGCATCTTTCAGGACCCTTTACGATCCCCAGACAGACATTCACACATCTCAGTTTTGACTGGCAGAAGCAAATGTAAGGCATTCGCATTGCTACATTTAAATTGCTGTAACTGCATCAAATCCTAGGTTCCTAATCCACCGACGTGTCGCTCCGGATCACATCCTCCTACTGCCTCTTAACCAAATCTCCATCTACTCATCATCCTGCACATCAACAACCGTCTCCTTCCACTTACGAGCCGGGACGCGACGCTTGAACAAGATGTCGATCTCGCGATAGGAGAGACCCTTCATCTCAGGCAAGAAGAAGTATGCTGTGATCAAGCAGGCCAATCCGGTTCCACCCCAGACGTATCCGCACTTTCCACCAAGATTTCCGCCCTAGATTATGTTAGCGATTGTCATTTCAAGACTTGGAGGGAGAAGAGGCTTACCGTGGGGTTAAGCATCCAACTTCCGAGGAAGATGCAAGGAATTTCAACAATGTAGTAAGAAGCACGTCCGATTCCAGTGGTTAGAGGTCTGAGACGGATGGCAGATGTTTCTCCAATGATGACCCATGAAGCGGGTGCAGGTCCCAAGGTGAATAGGACAGAGATGATGAGACCCAAGGATGCCTGTGCTAGAGAAGCTGCGTTCGATTTGCCGCATGAGGCTGCGACACCGAGGGCGACTAGTAGGACGACGTTGAAGCCTGAACCCCAGAGGTAGATGGTACGTCGACCAAGGTACGTGGTGAGGATCCAAGAGAGCATGACGAAGATCATTTGTAGAGCTGAGGTGATGAGACCTAGAGCGAACGCAGTATTTGTCGACACACCGGCCTCTGCATTGGGATCAGCATACATTCATCACCTAGACAGTAAGAGGACAACTTACGCTCAAAGAAATAGACGGCCTGGTTAGCGATTAAGTTACCCGTCAGATTCTGTGCAAGATACACACCGCACACAATGAGGGTACGGTAGAGATCAGTGCCTTTGAACAGTTCCAAGTGATTGGGCTCCTTGGTCGATTTCTCGAGCTCAACGACACGACGCATCATGGCGACGGTTTCAGTAGGTTGCAACCTCGACCTGCGGCCAAGACGCCCGACCGCATGTGCTGCCTCTTCGAGACGTCCCTTTCGAACCAGCCACCATGGCGACTCGGGTGCACAGAAGATGAGGATGGCGAGTGGGGTAGGGAACATCCATTGAAGCGCAATGGGGATCCTGGTTTTGTTTGTCAGCGAAGAACTTGCTTGTTATGCTGATGGGCACAAACTTATAGGCACTTGAGTCAGGATTGTTGTTGTAAACATAGGTAACGGCACCGACGATGATACTGCCAATCGCCCAGAACATCTGCAGCATCTGGGTAGCAGGAGCTCGCAACTTGATTGGTACAATCTCGCTGCAGTATGCTGGCGCGTTGGCAATAAAGATGCCCCATGGCAAGCCTTCAAGAAGCTGAGCCACGAAAATGAGTGGAAGTGATTCGGCAAAGTAGAACACGAAGATGAAGATGTTCAAGAGCATGAGGCCGGTCAAGGTCGCCCAACGGTATCCGATACGGCTGGTGAGGGGGCCAGCGAGGAAGACGCCGATCAGCGCACCGAGTTGTCCAGAGACTTGAAGCGCAGACTGCCACTTGGTCACGATGACATAACTGTCGCTTGCGGCGTGGTAGACACCATACTGTTTCTGGAACGCAGGTAGCGCGAGGAAATTGCCGATGAGGAAGACATCGTAGGATTCCATAATCTGAAGTTGGTGTTAGCTGCGATCTCTCGTCAGAGTGCAATGGGCGAGGGCGATATGCAGCTTACAATCGTAAAGGACATGATAAACGCCCAAAATGAAGCCATAGGATACGCTCGAACGGCCTCCAGCACGCCCATGCTGTGCTCCGCGTTCTCAGCTTCGACTGCATCCGCCTTGTAATCGGCAACATGCGCTTTCTCGTCGAGATTGTAGACATGTTCGATTTGAGAATGCGCCCCCTCGACCTCGACCTCCGGGGCTGCGGACTTGGTATCGCCAGCGAGATTCATGTTGGCTGGTATTTGCCTAGATGAACGTGTGGTGTAGAAGATATGGGAGAAGAGGACAAGGAGAGAGAAAAGAAACGATAGTGAAGAGGGAAAAGCTGCACACTTGTAAGCCTTCGGTACTGTGCCACTAGGAAGCTTAATCCCTAGCTGGTTGGTGGTTTTCTCTGGGAGGGGACCCCATCCCGCCTGGGGTAGTGCGCCGCTGTGGGGAGTTGGTCGTATAAGACCTGCGGGGTAGAAACGGCCGAGCGCATGCGCATCCAGCGGGTTAGTTGGCACCGAGCCGCGGCTGCTAGGAACAGGAATTCTTTTTTGCTTGAGGCTGGAGAATGTCTTACCGCCACCCGAAATTTCGCATGTAAGCTTCGAGTGTACATCGACATTCCTCAGACCCAACATAAGAATAACAACAGCTCACTCTGTAAAACCTAATTCTTGACAGCTTCCCCCGCATCGGGGCACCGGTTATTTCTGTCTATTCTCACTGGTGCGCCTGTACTTTAGCAATCTCGGTGAGACCAGGTTCAGTCTCCGAGGGTAAGGCCGAGGGCGTGGTGCGTGTGATACGTGGATTAATGCATGCAGCCATCGACTTGTCATTTGATATGACCTGGTCTCCGAGCTGGTCTTCTGGATCTCTGGCCTGCATCAATCAAAACAATCCACCGGGACGGAGCCAGGAAGTCAAACCATGAGGCTAGAATATTCGAAAGCGACTGAAGCTATCCCTAGTGTCGGAGAGATTCCCTATTGGTTTAATCCATATGGATGTTCTCAAAGAAGGACAACGACATGCAGCTGTCTCAAAACCTGGACACCCTGGAAGAATTTCCAGAGCTGATTTCCAATGTACCGTTTAGGAAGGAGATATAGAGACTGATATAGAGACTGAAAACGGGTGTCACGCGTCTCTGAACATATTGTTCAGTCAACCAACTGGAACCGAGCTTGGGTAGTACAAAGAACTTACACTGGCCCACAGTCTTTTGTATAAGCACGATTCCAATGGGAACATGATATTAAGCTTGAAGATAGTCAGTATTCACATTTCCTATAACTCTAAAGTGGAGGTCAAACGTGCAAGTAACTAAATCCTCCTATTCTTACTGACGCTCTACCAGATATAAGAGAAGATTCTCTGAGAATTGCGGCGTTTGAGCCTTGAAATGGTATGATGCAAGCAATCCGAGTGGCCCAGATCTTGCGCCTCGGGACGCCTTTTCTGCAAATCGTCCTGTTTATTGCCAAATTCTTCAGCCAGCAAGTCAAAAAGATGTGGCTGATCTGTTCGTAAGCTACTTAGTTTATGGTACTGCTTATTGGAGAGATTTCTAATAATACAAGTGATCGAATCAGATCGACAAACAAATATCACAAAACTTATTAGACAAAGGACGCTGTCTCCTGTGCCTGATTACCTTCAAAGCTGATATCCCAGGAGCCAGGCCAACATAGTTGTTGATGACCTCAGCACATCAACTGCAGGTGAGCATTTAATTAACGTCACGTGGACTGACTTCTAAGTCTTGGCTCAGCCTAGTCATGGCCCGTGCGCGAAATGAGGCTCACTCAGCTCCTTCATTCTCGACCTCAGCTCATTCTCTGCATCTCTCAAAGAACATCAAGGCCAGTTTACCACTCTCTTGTATCTACAACGCATATCGAGAATTCTCTTCACTGTTTTCATTATTTTAGTCTTCACTTCGAATTTTCCACGCGTCTTTCAGAACTTGATAAGGCTGTGAGCGAGCTGAGCAGCCTGGGGAGCACTTCCGATTTTGCACGCACTATTCAACACCCTCCAGCATCATGATAAATATCTTCACATATCTCAGCAATCACTTCCTATTGAAATTAGGATATAGCGTTCCAGATTCACGACAACATGTGAATTACCCATATCAACCCCTGGATTTCGATACCCACGAATTTCGACTTCTTGTTTTCCGCTCCTCTAATCAGCCACGGTCAAGCTTGCTGTGCTGTGATCTAGAGCATGCTTCGTTGATCGATCCAGGTCCTTTCATCGCACTCTCATACTGCTGGGGCGACTCAAACGCCTTGGTGTCGATGGAACTTGGTCGTTTCAACATCTCGATCACTCAGAGCCTTGACTGTGCGCTTCGTGAAGTACTCGTGTGGTGGGAAGCCGAGGCGAGACAGAAGTCAGAATATGGGCAGATGCGGTTTGCATCAACCAAAACGACCCACGGGAACGTGGCGACCAAGTCCGAAACATGAGGCAGATATACTCAAAAGCCACCGAGGTTATCGCTTGTGTCGGAAATGTTGCCTTCGATGAAAGTGGGGTTCCTGACAGAAGAACGACAACATCACATAAGTCTCAATATCTTGACATCCTGGAAGGGCTTCCAGAAAAGGTCTCACAACTAAATTGGCGGGAGGCTGGAAAGGGAAAATTGACGAAAGCCGACCTTCCGTCTCTGGGCATGTTATTCGGTCAACCGTATTGGAATCGAGTTTGGATCATACAGGAACTTACAGTAGCACAAATGGTTACAATAGTCTTTGCAGGAAGACAGTTCCTCTGGAAGGATATTTTGACACTTCTCAACCTCGTCGATACCACCTTCGAACATGACTTTAACAAGTTTGAAGAATCACAGCACCCAGGACCTTCCACGCGTTCTCTAGTCCCAGATCGTGTTCAAGCACCAAAGCACTTGCTAGAATTTCGACAACGTTATTTCATCAACAGGACCCCAATCAGCCTCCTCGACGCTTTGTTTCTCACCCGACAAGCTCAAGCTACCGATCCGAGGGACAAGGTCAGTCAAGTCCTCAGACTCATTTCCTCATTCTTGCCGTTCCAAGGGTGCAGGACTCCGGAGCAGTGCATTCTCAAGACTTGGACATCAACTCTTAAACTCTTCTCGGAGAAGTATACTGACTCCGAAATTTTGTTCGTTAGATCTTTGCTTTATTGGGCCTGTGTCATGATGGCGCCACGTTCGTGCCCGTTCCGAATTACAAACAAACCCTCGAATCCATCATCGCCGACATGACCAGAGTCGTGATAACGATGAATAAGACTTTGGATCTCATTTGCTTGAAAGGGGCTCTGTCTACCTGCTCGGTAAACTCGCTTCCAACATGGGCCATCAACTTGCCGAGTCTCTGGAAAGGGGATGTGACATTCCAGGAAAGATTGCTACAGGAAAGTTTGTCAAAGGACAACCAATTTACAACGTCCTACAATCCAACTCTTGCGGGCTCTGCAAACCTCGCCCTCAAAGTTCAAGCTGTCCATTTGGAAATTGCGACCAGTCTCTCGTCATCTATGAGACCTCACAATCGAGAGGAGATTATCACCCAATCCCGAGCACCTTGGATCTCATCAACGAGAATCCTCAGCATTAGCAATGACAGATTGAGGCACATTTTAATGATCGATTCTCCTTACATCCCCTTGCGAATAATATCAGAACTCTTATGATGTGTCAAGCCGACCCAAATGAGAGTCTATTTCACGTCTTATTGTCTGACGTGGAAAGGTGCTTTTGTGATCTTTGGACGCCCGAAGGACGAGGTGCTGTGCATAGTATTGGCTTAATCGAGTGGATTGATCACAATGCCGTGAGTTCTTCATTCTTATCATGTCAATAACTGCTTCGTTATCCTTCATCCTGAGTGTTTCCTGAGGGCCCGTATGAGTGTCTTGCTCCAGCTACGGCCTCCATCAATGGCCAAGTAACACGTTCAGCGAGCTTTCCTGAGTACTATATAACTGAAAGGAAGTACTAATTTGCATACTGCAAAAAGTGGTTCAACGTTGGAGATCTGAACTTGCGGGAGTGGTCGCGGGTTCCCTGGAATATTTCAAGAATTCAATCTAGCAAAGAGCCTGTAGATGCGCGGGACAAAACTTTTTCGAAGCCATGGTCAGTATAGAAGGGGCGAACGGCGACACATCAAAGACAAATCCCAAATGCATGGAGAGTTTCATCGCTGCTCTGCATTCTGTGTTGAGCAGCGGCATGAAACTAGCAGTTTTCAACCTCTATCAAAAACCTTCCACGGTAGCCATGGTGCATCCGGATGCCAAAGAAGGCGATGAGCTATATGCGTTGTTCGGATGCAGTGATCCGGTTGTGCTTAGAAGACAATCCACAGGTGGAGAAGATGATGAGCCACATTTCAAGGTTGTTGGAGGTGCCTACGTATACAGATCGGATGTTGTGGTGGAACGTATCTCACGGGATGAAAAGTATAAAACGATATGTTTAGCATAAAGTTGCACATATCATGGATTCTTTCATCGGCACTTATACAAGCCCTAGATCTTGTCTCATCGCAAAACAACTAACAGACAAACGCCAGCAAAAGCTCTCCTTAAGTAATGTTTCCATCACAACTTCATACGCCTACGCTCATGGGCCAGAATCGCTGCTTAAAAAGTTTTCCTCCTCACAACAAGCTTTTTCACGAATCAACCTAGCCTGAATCTACAACACATCGGTAATCACCAGAGCGAGGTCTTATCCACGATTGCAAGAAGCCGTCGGAATGTTTTCCTCATCTCGGTATCCAACAACAGCACCTCGATCCACGGGAAATAGCAGCTCTTGCAGATTGATTGAAAAACATGAAATCCGCCTTGCTATTCAAAATATCTCCAGTTATATTACTGCTCACTCACGCAGCGTACCCTATTCACGGGACAACGCGTCAATTCTCGCGACAACCTACCCTTTTCTCTCACCGAGCTGCGAAGGTTCAGAATCTCAGTCACGAGTGCGCTTCCGAAGGCTGATCGACGTTACACGAACATTTTCTTTTCCGGGCTCCAGCAAAGTCAGTGAGCCTCTTCGAGATCCTGGAGTGACCGCTGTTTGGTGGACCTTGTTGTTGATATTTTGTGTTACCACACTGCTGCAGGTTGCCGTTTTAAGCTGATCAAAGAAGGAGGGAGTGAAGATGTTGATTTCCTTCTCTTAACTCTGGCTTCATGGTCATTGGCAGTCGCCACTCGGGGAAATGCTTGGGGAGTGGCACTTTTTTCCATCGTTGCTCATGAGCGAATATATTCTCGACTCAGAGACGGAGCTTCGGAAATTCCAAGCACCTTCAGGGGCAGCATTTTCATATCGTCGATTACACAGGGAAGTCATGGCTATCCTCCTACAACACAACTCGTCAGGCTAATATGACCCAGTCAGCAGTACATCCGAGATAATCTCTTGAACCTCAAACCTCATTTTGAGCGACCTCAAACTTCACCATTCGTTATCTTTGGCCATTCGAAGACGAGCATGAAGAAGATGATTGGAAAGATAGAAGTGGAGATTCGGGGGAGGTCATCATGCACAGGTCTTGGTCCCGTATTTCAAGTGATCATCCATAAGACTGACATTGGCGAAGGTTTCCTCAGCACAGTGAGCGTCCAGAATGACAACAGACCTTCATCAACTTCAAAATCTGACAATTCAACCTCGAATCGACAGCTATGTAAATGAACTTGTACCAGCAGTCAAACGTTGTATCCTCAGACTCTCCAGCTCCTTCAACAACGGTCCACCTCTCAAGGTTCCTTCAGCAGGAGTACATAGCACACTCAGCAGATCGTTCAACTCGTCACTTACGATTAGTTCTACGACCATCACCAGTTTGTGGGGTGGGAGTAAACGTCCACACTCAACAAATCATCTTCGTGCATGCCAGATTCTCGTTGGTCATCGTCTTCAAGCACTCGAACGACCGCTTCATGATATCCGATACCTCCCACAAGCTCTTTTGAAACCTCACAACAATTACATACTACCTCACCGCCTCAAGACATTTTCCCATCCACCTGTTTCAGCATCTTTCTCCTTCTGGCACTCATTGCGCCATTCCAGAGGTGGACTACGTACTGGTTAGACTAGAGAAGGATGGCCCCCAGTACTTCTTGGGAAATCCTCGAAAGATTCGAAATAATAAGTTCTCATTCCTCACAAGTCATCAAAAGTACTGATCAGTATCTACAGCTCTACCATCATCGTGTGGTTTTCAATTCATGTTCGTATATCAGCGCGTACCCTTTTAGCCTTACGAGGACTTAGAATAGAGACGCGGACGAGATATATGGACAAGAACAACCCCCCGCTATGTAGCTGGCAACTGCAACACCTCCGATCGAAAGAGCGTCAGCCTGGTCTAAAATCGTCTATAACGACTTCAGATGCTTTTCCGTCCCAGCAGAATACGGATCATGTCGACGCTTCAGTGCTGAAGAAGGTATGTAATTTTTTTTCCTTGCAACACAATGTACATTTGCTAATACGGGTAGCGTACACGTAGGCAGGTAGAGAAAATTACAGCTTCAAAGCTGCAAAAAGGATTGATCCATCTGGTCTTGAGCAGGTAAGGCACTTGGTTCTCGCCCTCAATCGAGCATGGAAAGCACGGCTCAAGCTTATCGACGGGATATCCTTTTGGCCTTACATGGACTATGAAAAAGGATACCGTCGATGAGGATGGCTTTATATCGCTGAAGAAGCCCCGGTATTGGTAAGGACCCCATGTGCTCGTGGCGGCGGCAGGCACCTCGAGGGTTGTGTCACTGTTACCCTGGGCTTCACCGGCCACTGCTCTATACCTTAATTTATTCCTGGAACAGTGAGCTAATTTGCTACAAAGATCATAGCATGGAATGGCTACATGCTTGAAAGAGCAACGCTCCCTCCTCACACCACCTCGCAGCGATGGAACCAAAGATGTCCAAGAGGACGTAAGGGGAGCTGTGGCATGGGCGAATACATTGTTCACTACTACTATACCTGAGAGAGCTCGAGAAATCGCGAGGGACGCAACGCTCGAGAGATCTGAAGACCGCTCACAACCGTGCAATAGTACAAATGTATGGGTTTGTGTACACCAGTCCGGATGCGCGTAGGAGATGGCCAGAATAAACGGGCCTGCAGATGATCTTCTGTGTCCCAGCCTGTCGGGTCGGAGCTTGGTCGGATGGCCTTGCGGAATTTTGTTCTCTATCTAGAGAGGCAGCCGTCATACTTGCACAGGGTACGCGCCAGTTCTATTGTGATCGGATACACAGCCGCCGATCTGGAACGAGACTTCCCATTGGCACTTGCCTTTCTTAAGCGACTACCACGTTTAAGAGGGTTGAAATATGTGCGATTCAGCGGTCGTCTGCAGTGGCACCGACCCACATGGGTCCTTTCGTGCCTCCGGATCCTCGAAAAGTTGGCTGTTTGAAGTGCATCGCAGGTTATAGAACATCTTTTCAACCTGTGTTCGCTTTACCGTGCAAGGCATCGATGTTAGTGAATGGTAGACTCGCTATCCATCAACATTACACCTAGGAGAGCTCGAGAGATTGTAGCAGCAGGGTTATAGCCTTGGTGCGTCCTCCCAATCCACTGGTCTACAGTCCGCGACGGACTGTGGACCTGTGAGGCAGATGTTATGGCGAGCAAGCTGGACAACCCCGTGAATGCTGGTAGCTGTGCAAGAGGGCCTCGACATGCAGCCGATTCCAAACACAACGCTCGCCGACTCACCACGAGTTTCGGGGAGAGGCTGCGTGAGCAAGAGCGATCAAGATTGTTCTTCAGTCACTGACAAACAAGACGACTATCATCATGTGCTAGCAATCGACGAGTTGGAGGTCGTTGACCGGTTGGAAATCATGCTTCTTCAGACAGATGTCCCAACATCTGAGAGTATGCCAGCGGATCCTTGTACTCGTGAGGTTGGGAAACTCGTGTGAAAGCGCACAGATGCTCAGTGCAGAGCATTTGAGATGCAGATAGAAGCAGACGCCCTATCGAAGGAAACTCCTCAAGAGTACCTCGAGGGCTCCTTTCAAACGCCTCCTACTAGTCCAACAGACGAAGATCGCCGAGAATACCAAGCCCTTTTGAGAGAGAAGGAAAGAAGACTCTACCCGAGCTTTGCCGGGAGAACGCTGTGCGGGCGCGAGAATTGGGTCTAATTGAGGAAGAGCTCCAAGAAAACCTCCGAGCCACATTGGAGGCCGACGAGGCCGACGAGTTTACTACCTCGAACAACCTGCTCGAGGTCTTCCTGGAGATACCGAGCTGGATCGGACCGCCCTGACCACTCAATTGTGGAAGCCGCCGGGTCCCATATTGGGAAGGGGGTACCATGGCCCGGTTGAGCCCGCTGAGCAGATCTGAGAGGAGCTATATCCTGCTTTGCGGGCTTCAACTAGGTGCATATGACAAGGTCAGACTCTCATTTCTACGCATTCGGCGTTTCGTGCTCACCATTATCAACAGAAACTCTATAATTATTGCGGAAGGGGGTAAGTTAGCCTCGCCAACAATGTATGACATCGTTGGCCGATATAATTTATTGAGAGAAATGGAGAGGGAGATCGAAGTCGAGAAAAACGTTCATTGCCAGACTTAGAGGAGAGATATCACCTCTTTGGTGATGAAGCATGCCCACTGCAATATCGAAGCGACCAGGAACCTATCATCCACCCTTCAACGGCCTCCTCAGACGCTTCTGCGGAGTCATGCACCTCCAAGACACATTCACCACTCCACATGGAGGACTGCTTTGGAAAGCATTTCGCTCTGAGCGGTTGCGTACTGCTCGAGCTCGCTGCGTTAAGGAGTGGGCGGACAGGCACATGCCTTTCAACCAGAATCCAGCACGCATGTACTGGACCAAGCAGTTTAGAACTAGCGAGTTCCATGCCTACTTCCTGGCTGCGCGGCTCAATTTGCTGGCCATTCAGGTTCTGGTTATATGGCATACAGTGCTTCCTGGACTGTGGCCCGAACCAGCAGCCAGAGCGGCTTGGCATTGGTATGGACGTTCCTCACCTGATTTCTCTTCTGCTGTTAACCTAGTGCCTCACCTTGCAGAACGTATCCAGGAACTCCTCCCCGAAGCCTTCCCGAGCCTGGGCAAATTGGTCGCGGCCCCTTGGGTCATCTTCTTTTCCGCAACTACGCATGGCTATCATATCGGTGGAAATGCATTGCAATGGAGATTCGTCATTCCAGCCCGAGATAGTAATGGTGTTGAGATTGTCAAAGACCCCTTCAAGGTCGAGAAGGCCTGGGAAACTAGTGCATGCGATTGTCTACCAGCGGGGTGGCGTGAGAGAAGGAATTGCTGGACAAGTTATTTATAGCGGCTGGGTCTGTAGCCTAATCAGTGGATGGACGTACTAATGCAGTCATGAAGGAAGATAGATATAGATCCAAACGAGTGGGGCAACATGAGGGAAGCGCGTGTCAGAGACCCCTTTAACTTGGGGAGGTGAGGAAGAGTACGAGAAAATAAAAGATGGCAGTACTTTATCCCTTCACAGTGTGGGAGTGTGAAGTAGAAGCACAAGGATGTGTGACGCTGGCTTTGCTTGGGAAGCATGAGGTTGTATTCAGGATAGGCATGATAGAAGAATATGGTGGAAGTGTCGTTTGGATATTCATCTTATACACTACTATTCTACTTCATCACATTTTTTAGCTCTCTGTTGCCTGAGGAGCTCTCTGGGAGAGAAAGTCGACCTACACGAGGTGCCATGCGAACCAACACTTCAATGTTGTGAGTCTCAAATAGATCATAGAGGAGAGTGAACATGACCAGACAATGCAAGGGATACTATAATCCAAGCAATCTCTCCCTCTTATCTCCATTGCCATGTTTCAATTATCCTGAGGTGACTCTCTCTCCTGCTCAATCACGTGCTCCTCATGACCGTCTTGCCGAGAACTCTCCCGACCCTTGAAGGTGGACGGCATCCCCACAATCCACATCGGACCCCGCGTTCGCCTCACCCCGCCTTCACCTCAACCACCAAAACTCGACCACCGAGCCCGAGTCGTCCACCCGTGCCACCTCGACGGCTGGTATTAACGGGTCGGTGATTGATTTATGCGCGGTGGCTTGAAAGATCCTTTCTCGAGGATTCGATTCTGCGTCATTTATATATATTCTTGCTGCACTGAAGGAGTGTTGATTGAAGAAGAGCCTGTTGGAGCGATGCGGTTTGGGAAGAGATAAGAAGGCACTGTACGATCACGACAAGTAGAACAACAACTTCATCCAGGACCAGAATTCGGAGCTTGGAGCGAGACTGCGAGCAGTTCGCCACGAATGATAATCCAGAGCTGAGATTTCAACGACGACTGAGACTTTCAGGAGGCAACCGAAAACCCGCAAACTTGCGACAGTCTTCCGCAAACCCTCTTCTCATTTCCTATATATATATCCAGAAACTTCAGGATGGGATCCATATCGACGGACGATGCATCGTCTATGCACGTCATTATCATAGGAGCCGGGCTGGCAGGTCTTGGAGCGGCACTTTCCACCAAGGTCGCGAATCCAGCACATCAAGTAACGCTTTTGGAATCTGTAAAGGAACTTGCAGAGATAGGTGTACGACCCTTCTCCTCTTCCCTCCCCACCATCACTACATAGCTTCCTCCTGTCACCCCTCTCAAAGCTTTCGACTGACACGAATCCCCCTCACAGGCCGGCCTCCAACTTACACCCAACGCAACCCGCCTCTTCAAACCATGGGGAATCTACGACCAGCTAGTCCCCAAAGCTACCTTCCCCAACTCCCTCACAGTGCGGCGCTACGACGGCACCAAAATCCTCGCCCATGAGCCGCATTTCCAAGACCAGATCTCCTCCCGCTACCCCGCTCCCTTCTGGGGCATGCACCGCGTTGACCTGCAACGTGCCATGGCATCCCGCTGTGAAGAACTAGGCGTCGTCTTACGCCTCAACTCGAAAATTGTACACGTCGATTTCGAAGACGTAGAAGTAGAGATTGAAGGCGGTGAATGGATCAAAGGAGATGTAGTGCTCTGTACAGATGGTCTATGGAGCGCTACCCGTGCACAATTCCTCGGGAAACCGAGTCCTGCGATCCTCACAGGAGATCTTGCATACAGAATTGTAATCGAGACGAAAGATCTCACCGGCCCAGACGCAGACGAACTCAAGCAATTCATCGAGAGCAGACAAGTGAACTTCTGGGCAGGACCAGAAACACACGTTGTAGCCTACACCATGCGCGCAGAAACGGTATACAACATCGTCCTCCTCTGTCCCGACAACCTCCCCGCAGGAGTCTCCAAATCAGAAGGCGACATCGAGGAGATGAAATCCCTCTTCGTAGGCTGGGATCCTATATTACGCAAATTCCTAAACCAGGTCAAAGGCGTAGCGAAATGGAAACTCATGTGGCTCGATGGTCTAGAGGAATGGTGTAATAAAGAAGGAACGTTCTGGATGGCTGGGGATTGTTGTCATCCTATGCTTCCCTATTTAGCACAGGGAGCTAATAGTTCGTTGGAGGATGGTGCTGTGTTGGGGTATCTGTTGGGGAAGGTTAGGAAGGAGACGAAGGGGGAACAGTTGCCGAAGGCGGCGAGGCTTTATCAGAAATTGAGGAAGGAGAGGGGAGAGTTGATTCAGAAGGAGACGTTTAAACAGAGGGATGATTTTCATTTACCGGATGGGGAGAGGCAGAAACAAAGAGATGCGTTGATGGAGAGTATGTTGGGTGGGGAGTTGAAGGCGGATTTTCCGAGTAGGTGGACGTGTCCGAGGGTGCAGAGGTGGTTGTATGGGTATGATGCTTATCAGGAGGCGGAAGAAGGGTTCAAAGCGAGTCCTTTCTGAGATTGGTGGAGTGTGCTATAGTATGAATGTATTGATCCGTGCTTGGCTTGGATGTGCGTATTATTTTGACATTTCTTGGAAAACGTGAGATGATGGACAATGAGCGAAATTACTTTAACATTGTGACATGCATATAGATGCATTCGTATACACACATCCATGCTTGCGCAGCTAGAGTAGATCCAGCAAATTTGCCATGCGATATCCACTAGAACGCCAAGTAATGCAACTTTATCGCTCCGTAAATGCATCACATTCCCCTCTGTGCAGATCATGTTCTCCACTTTTCAAAAGCCAATCAGCTCATCTTCATCCAATCCGGTGTAACCACAAACTTCCCCATGATCTGTCCCATACTCATGGCCTTCCCCTCCGGCGGTCCTCCACCAGGCGGTCCTCTCTCTTGGCTATCAACAACTACACCAGTAGTCAAGAACCCTGCATCGACACCTCTCCCAACAAGCAGACTTGTCCCACCCCAGCAGAGTTCTACACGACCACTCTCTCGGACGACCAGTCTGCCAATATAGCCTTCTTCGTGGACGAATCCTTGCTTTTGCTTGCGTTTCTCTTCTTCCTCTCTCTTCTTCTTTTCTTCGGGTGTCAAGGGGACTTCTTCAACCTTGACATCGACATTCTCCCCAGCTGGCTCTGCGGCTTTGCCCTTGCCTTTTGGATCCGATTTTGAGGCTTTCTTGGCGTTCTCTTTCTCATTTTCCTTCTCTGCCGCTGCCTCGATCTGTTCCTGCCTGACCTCTATTGGAGTCTTTGGTTTGGCATTGATAGGGTTATAAAGCTCAGGTAAGACGGGTGGGAATTGGAAGAGGTATAGCCGACCATCCTTCTTGTCTGGCTCCTCTGCTGCGGCTCCTTCCATATCTACATCGCCTTCGACATCTGTTGCCTTTTCCTTGCCTTTGTCCCGGTCGTTAAGATTTCCTTGCAAACCTCCCAGCTCATTTGCGAGAATTGCAACATCCTCGAGATGTCGTTCGTACTCTGCTTTATCTTGAGCTGTCTGAATGACTGGCTTTTTTTCCACCTTCTTATGGCTGCGTGTCTTCTTGTCTCTTTTTGCTCTTGCAACTGCATCTTCTGAGGCCTCGGGAGTGTTGTCGAGTTCAATTGGTGGGACGTGAGGATGCGCATGTTGAAGTGTACGCTTTGCTTCCGGGGAGGAGCTAGGCTTTGGTTTGTGTGAACGGACATTCATTTGCATGTCCATATCGTCATCTCCATCATCAATCTCATATTTGATGAAAGTGGCTTTTGGGCTCTCCGGGTCCTCTCGAGTCGCAGCTTTTGCAGATCTCAGCTCATCTATCGTAGGAAGATCATCATCCTCATCTTCGGGGTCTGGCTTCGTCGTAGTTTCTGTATTGACGACTGTAACACGCTCCTTATGCTCCTCTCTATGCAGACGAACAGGCTTGAGGCCCCCTTTACCCCCTCCTCGATTTCCATTGATGCGCCGTGTATGAGTAATAACTGGTTCATCATCATCCGAGGAGATATTGATTGTTTCGATGTCAATTCTCGGCGCGTCCTCTTCTTCGCCTGGATATCTTGGTGCATAGCTACGGTCGCTGCTGCTACCACCGCCACCTCGTGCACCTCCACTTGTGCCACCTCCTGATCGTGATATTCCGCCCGCCTCCTTCTTGATGCCAGATCCAGATCCACCACCACTACCTCCGCTGGACATAAGTTTTGCAGAGAATTGAGGACCAGATTCTATAGTTCAAAATCAGCAGTGATCATTTACAGGATAGTAGGGTCCATACTCATAGCCTCGGGCGCGATAGAGAATACTCCTTTGGCTGTGGCAGCAGATCTGCGACCCATGGCATCACCTCTTCCTCTCGCCGGCCTGCCTCTGCCACGTAACAACCTAGCATGCTCTCGAGCCTTTTCAGCAGCCAGATCTTGTAGCTTTCGCTCTTCCGCCTTAGCAATTGCATTCAGTGTGCTTGCATCGCTTCTGATATTCTTTGGCTTGAATCGACTCGTCGTAGCAGGCTTCGCTCCCCTCGCTCCTCCTCTGCCACCTCGTGTCGCAGGTGCGCTTGTATGCCCATTGGCTGCGTCTGTCGTGTCTGATCTTGGTATAGGGACACGTGCAGGTGTAGAAGCGGGCGTTTCTGTGGGAATTGAGACTGGAGAAGAATTGGGTGAGGGGTCGGCGGGGTCGTCGAGAAGGTGTCTCGGAGTTGTGACGTTTGCTTTAGGTATGGAGGAGTCTTCGGCAGCAGATTGAATCGATTCATTGGATGCATCGCCAAGCAGTCCTGATATTGCGTCCGGGGCGACAGGAGCTACAGCCTTTCCTCGACCTCTTCCTCTGCCTCGTGTTGCGCCGCCGCTTGCAGCTTTTGGTGGCATTGTGGCGGATACTGTTGTCGAGGTGGACAAACTGATGTCACCGCATTAGATATCTTGTACGGCGGAATGTCATTGAGATAAGTGCTGGCAATGTTTGAAAGACAGGAGCGTTGTTGATGTACTCTGGTGGGGGACAACTTTTTTGAATCACAGCCTGTCGTGACCCACATCTGATTGGCCAAACAGAGACGCTAGTCACACTGTCTTCAACCTCACTTCATCTCAGATCTATGTCTATACTCCAGCCTCATCAGCACTATCTCGGAAGCTGCATACATCAGCTTTGACAACGGCTCTTACACTGGATCCATTTCTAAATTGATGACATGCTGTGTCTTTAAGCTTCATTGACCAGATTTGCCCATGATTCATGTCAGTCATCAACACAGCCTGCTACAAACAGACTGCGAAGAGGGAGGTGGTCATGGATGGTAGACACATCACATAAAGCAAGTCCCTCCATATATACTTTCTGTGTAGAAGTGTTATGATTTTGATATTGGTTTCAAACATTGCCCTCTGACGGTACCTACTCGTTTGCGTGACGACCGGCCCAATCGGGCAAGGAGCTATTGTGTGCTGTGCTTTCTTCATCAGAAGCTGAATCTTTCTAACGAATTATAGTAATTCGACCATCAAGCTCCTGTGGGGCATTGCTTGAACTGCCCTGCTTCAGCCGTTGGCATCCTTAGAAGCTCGTGAATCATACCTTCAAAATACCCACTAGCTGCATATACATATAGTACCGAAGAAGACACGGAACGAACCAAACTTAGAATTTGGTACGAAAGCACGCTAGCAAGACTTTGTGCCACAGCCTTGTTTCTCCGCTCGCCAGATTTAAACAACTTCCTCACGCGATTCCAACCTCAACAACAACATCGTGCAGCATACCAACAACACAATTGCCTGCAGCGCTCGAGCCACCATAATGGCCGGAACAAATAGTGAAAGCTCTAATGAGTAGGTCCATTCTCGGGATATTACTGCTGTACTAACTACTTTTCCAAGTTTATCTCCCGATCTTGACGAGATGTCTCATCACCACCGGCCATCTTCAACAACTACGACCATCAACATCAATTCGCAATCGCAACCAGATTCCGACCCAACACCAGCGATGAGCATTGCCGATCTCCAAGCTGCACTCAACAAGGCTTTACAAAAACAAGCAGAACTCGAAGCCAGACTTAGCGTGACCACGACTCCAGCACCAAAAGGAAACGCCTGCCTTTTCCTGGGAAAACTCCCAAGAGAGATTCGCGATTCGATCTACGAACTTCTTCTCGTCAATCCAATGCTCTCCAAGAAAGAATCCATTGTCTACTACAGAGAAGTCAGGCACACGCAAGATCCTGAACCAGTTACCAAATATGAACTGAGCGATGGCCTCCTTCGCACCTGTCGAACAATATACGAAGAGGCATCCGATGTTCTGTACGGCAAAAACTTGTTCTTTATTGATTGCAGTGACAGAAGTCTTGTATTATCACCAATATTCCGTCGCCCTGTCACGCCCTCCCGCGAACGAGATATCGACTTCCTCTTGGGACAAGGCCCGTCGTTACGAGATGTCGCTACACCAATCACCATGTATTCTTCTGGAGTAGATAAGATCAAGACATTCCCAAATGTTGCCAAAGTCCGACGATGGAAGGTGATTGTCTCAGCACATCAATCTCTACTTCCCACTGGTTGTCCCCCAGCGGGGTTTGCATGTCTTTGCCGTGTGATTTGCGACACTAAGATCACTTCCTTGGATGTTCTCTTTGTTTCCAAAGGCAGAGAATTCTCTGAGGATCACTACTGGGAGAGCCCGGCCGCTGAAGCAGTCAAGTACAGCGGGCTAGGCCATGTTCTTCAGCCGATGCAGTTGTTGCGTAATGTCAAAGCCCTGACTTTGGGCAACGCAGGCCTGTCTGACTGCCAGATCTTTAGACATCGAGCTCTACATATGCCTCAACCAGGTGCCGCCGCTGGTACCGGTCCTCCCGAGCCGGTCCTCGTACCCCACGTCATACGACCTCGTCTAGCATCTAAGGTGAAGAGCGTTGTCCAAGGCAACAGCCCTGTCACTCGCATCTTCAAGATGTTTAACAACCTTGTTGCGTACGCACAAGCCTTTGAAAGAAATCGAACCTACAAGAACGAGATGGTACCTAAATATGGTTACTACGGCGATATGGCAGCCATGGAGAAATACGAACGCGAGAATCATCGAGGCTCGCCGCGGTATACATCATCCTATCGACTGTACGCCCGATCCACCTACTCGTTCCATAGCAGCCCCTTCAAGCGAAACACACTCAGCCCCCGACGCTTCTACAGCACCCTTCCCGACAACTACAAGAACAAAGGACATCCTGTCGAGAATGCGCTGGAGGAAGCATCTTACGCGGCCGACAGTGGAGATCTGAACACATTCGAGGAGAAACGGAAGATAGTCCTTATGCACTTCGGGCGCCAGTATGCCAACATTAAAGCTGCAGCCGCATCCACGCTTGTGATGGTGAAGTATGAAAAGCAAGTTGGACGCCTCTTTGGACGTGGTGGTGAAGCTTGGGCCGAGAGAGAACGATCTGCAAGACACTTGGCGAAGTATCTCGTGATGCTGGAGCACTATGCAAAGACCTTCAAGCGGGACTTGACTACCGATGTCAACGTCGAGATTCGACTCCGTAATCGTGAGTGGAGAAACTCGTACTCTGTATTGCCTCGAGAACAGCACCTCCAGAAGCTCAACACTATGTTCGAGACGAACATGAGACAGATGTTGGATCGTACCGATTACCGCCCAGAATTCGTCAAGACCTTCAAGGCGGCGGTTGATGACATGGACAAGCAGTACCTCGAGATTCGGCAGAAGCGAAGACTCCTCTTCAAGGATGATCCTGATGGTTTTGTTTCGGAATTCAACAACGACGCCTTCATTGAGCCTTGGTTGTGTGATGAGATGATTGATTGGACGGTCAATGAGCCCGAATTCCTGCCCGGCAAGGCGGATATGAAGATGGCGAAACGACAAGCCAACCCTCCTCCTGGTGGTACTGAGCAGACTGATGGAGACGCTGCTGGCAATGCTACTGTAAATACAGTTGCTGCGGGTCCAGGTGTGGGTATTGCTGCTCAGATCAATAGGACTATCAATCCCAATGGGAATGCCACTGTCCCAGCGGTGGCGATGAATGGTTGGAACGCGGCTTTCCCTTCCCCCCATATTGATGAGTATGATTCAGTTGCAATTGCTCACGAGGAGGAAGATGAGGGTATGGATAGTGTCTGGGGCGAGCTTCCTGAGGTTGAAAGTGGCGATGCTGTTCCGGCTACTGAGAGGTTAATTGATATTGATTGAGCTTGAGGTGGTGGTATGGGGCAAGTGTCGGGGATGGCGTGTATTATGAATGAAGGGGTGTGGTGATATGAAACGAATGGGAGCGATGGAGAGGAGCAAAGCATACTCGTTGAGATTTGAGAGCATGGCAGGAGTCTGGGAAATGATTTGGTGCTTCATTGAATGGTGGTATCGTATCCTTGTAGATTAGAAAAATGATGAATTTATGAAAGTCGGAGTGTTGTGGTAGGGTTTAGTGGTACTGTGTCAGAGAAAGCTGCAGTGTGCACGACATTTGTATCAGTATGCAGGAGTACATTGAACATGGCTCATGATGAGTAACGGGAACCTGAGGGAGCGGTAATGGGTATTGAAATAAGGTGAGTGGTGTTGAATATTTTCAGCGCAAACATGATGAGCTGACCCTTCTTCGGCTTCTGAGTATCGAGATATTCATGACATTGAGCGGGTAAGTGATTGCTTGAAGAGCTGCTACTTCTGGTGGCATAGAGAAGGGGTAAGTCTTGAGCTGTGATTGTTGAGGTAGCGTTCGGAGTGATGAACTGTAATGTGGAGGTTGAACAGAAAGGAGAGCGGAAGTCGAAATGTCGTCATACAAAATAGAGAAAGACAACGAGAAAATGGGAACTTAGATACTAAAGTGAAAGCAGGGACAATGAGTGCGAAAGGCGGAGTAATTGTGCCCGATCAACTTGGACCTCAGCTGACTTGCTCTAGGGAAGTCCAATGGTTTCAGATTCGCATGAGTGGACTTTACAGGCAATTTCTTAATGTACGTATGCTTCGAGGACACTCCTACCCAGCCGTAGGATTGAGCCTCAGTGTTGAGATTCTGTTGCCACGAATTTGGATGTGCTTCCGATAGAAAGAAGTAAATGTGCTGCACTCGTTTCAATTTGTGTCTAGAGCTTCAGCCTGGAGATAGTTTATACCTCATCTTCTGTCATTTTAAGGGCTGCAACAATCTCGATAAACAGTACCCAAAGCTTGTTAGAGAAGTGAGGTGACGTCGAGTGCTCATGTCGCACCTTTCTCGCCTCATCTCGCCTCGCTTGCTGAGCGTAACCTGGTCTAAATCATCTTCTCAAGGAAGTCTCGACCGTTCTCCTCAACCACAAAGCTCCGACGGCCATAGATTCATCACAAACTGGACGCCATAAAGGTGCCAACCATGGATTGATCTGCGCAGTAAGCCAACCTGTGATAAGTACGTACGAAGCTAATTGGTGATCCGACAGGAGGCAGCGCGTCGGCGTACTCGAGGGCGAAGCTGGACGAGTCGGTCAACGTGGAAAAGGCGCATCACTGAGGGTAGCTCTTCCGAGCACGCTCTCCGGAATTCCGTGACCGAGACTATCTCAACGCATGCAAAAGCTGTTTCGACAAGAAGTCCTTTGACAAACATCGCCTCGACTGCCGTTACAGCACCCCGCGCTGTACAGAACACTCGATCTGGACGATAGTCTTCGACTACGGTATTCGAAGACGCTTTGGCAATTGTCGGAGCTGGATGCGCTGTTGGAGCTGCCCTTCACAACAGCTCGCGCAATCTGGAAGAAGCCAAACAGCCACAATGGAAACTACCGCGAGGTATACCCCTACTCACATCGCACTGTCCGTCCCATTGTCGAATCATGGTCCCATGAATATAGTTTACGAGCATGACTAACAGTAGCCTTAGTCTGACTAAACACACCAAATGCTACTTTCTCGATACCATATCAATCGAACTACGGAACCACATTTATAGCTACCTTTTGGTGAGCGAGATTCTAGCCAGTCCAGAATGTATCAATCGCTGGTACGATATCTTCGATGACCGTCCTCCTAGCGTCAGAGGGGATAGACACCAAACCCACTGTCATCTGTCTGTAGCGCTCCTACGAGCCTGCAGGTCTGTCTACTGTGAAGCATCTGATGTCTTGTATGGATCCAATACCTTTCTCTTCGAGTGCTTCTGGGATCACCTGATATTATCGCCAATTTTCAGGGATACCTCTAATTTCAGCCTGAGAAGACGCGATCCGCTGGCGAGTGAGCATTCGCTCAGCCACCAAGACATCAAGAGGGTCAGGTCTTTCAAGGATATCGAGAAACCTAAGATGGCGATTCTCAAGAGAGTACGGCATTGGAGAGTTTATCTTTCGGGTCACCGGGTCTTTTCAAAACTAGTGCTGCAATTCACCGTGTTGAAGAGCTGCTACAGACTGCATGTGCATCTAGTGAAGAGAACCATTTGCGCACCTTCCATGAGGCTCGCTTGTCTTTGCTTGACGACTTGGAGTCTCATTATCAACACATCTATCATGCGGCTGAGAGCATGTCGGTCTTCATCAAATGTCAAAAGGTGCTTGGTGGCTTGTTTCAGCTACCTGCTGATTCCAGATCCCGCTTTGATGTCTCCCAAGAAACTCTAGCTGATGGTCTCATCTTCCTGGAAAAGTACATAAATGCTTTTCACCGCGACTTGACCTTAGGGGTTAAACGGGAAGTCATGTTGAAACCTAGGGAATGGAAGCTGGCATATTGCCACCTTCCCCGAGAGCGCTTAGTGGAGCGTCTGGGATGGGAGTGCGAAGCAAGTTCGTGGGACAAGGTTGTCACCACATTCAGAGAGCTCGTTGACGATATGGACAAGCAATATCTGGAGATTCGGAAATTGAGAAAGGTACTTTTCGATGATGACCCACAAGGACTTGAGTATCCATTCGAAATTCCTGTATGGTTGGCAAGTATAAAGTTGATGAGATGGTTAATTGGAAGGTTTATGAGCCCAACCTCACACCAGAGTTCACATCAGACTCCAATGCCGAAACTGTTTCCTCGAGCAGGTATATCTCGCGGGAAATGCCCCCAAATCCAGATCTTCTTGAAGGTGTTGGATATGACTTTGACATTGGTCAATGAGAGAATGCTACAGTCGATGGCAACCAAACGGCGGGAGCGTTATGTATACATTTTGCTCAGCTTTGTTGCTGTCTTTTGCTTCTGTACGTCTGATTTGCGAACTGGTCAGCCATGCGCTTTTTCACAAATTGTATGTAATCCTTCTGTATGTATACGATAATGAGCAACCGACACAAATAATATCCATTGTAACATCAGACAATGACTTGAACCATGTGAGACTCTTACAACCTCAAAGTTTCTCCACTAAGCTGGGACATCACAGAAATTTGGAGTTTTGCTGACATACAATTTCAGCTCCAAGAAATTATCCCTGCCTATTCTACTCTGATACCACCAATAAACACAAAACTCACATCCAGTTCTCCTTTCATCACATTCACATTAAGCTCTTCCTTCAATTACTGCAGAATGGAGTGTCCAGATTCCCCCACCTCTTTAGTAAGCGAGAACTAACGAAGTTGTGGCGGTACACGCTCTGGTCACTCATTACGTGCACGGCGAGGAGGGAATTATTTGGCTCGAGGTGCAGTTCAACGTTCTTCCATTATCATTAATATGCTATGTGGTTGTATTCTTCCACTTCGTTTGAGTGCCCGGAGTCAAGAGAACATTAAGATAGGCAACCAAAAGACTTGTATGTTTCACCTCAATTTACCCCACCTCCAGCTCAATTGTTGTCATTGTTCCCATCATCATCATACATATCTCCTCCACTTTCACTGCTCCAACTATTCCAAAGGTTCTGCGGTGCAACTTCAGGGTCATGCTGACGTGCGTTTTGAGGTCCTATGTGTGGCTCATTGACTTCCCAGTCGACAAACTCGTCGCAGCGCCAAAGTTCGAGATCGATATCTTCAGGATATTTAATGTCATCTTCTTTATAGAGTGCCTTTCTCGCCTCTCGAATCTGAAGATATTGAGCATCCAAGTCATCCACCGCAAGCTTAAAGTTTTGTGTCAAGCTAGCAAGTATTGTAACTTTTACCTCAGGACCATTGTTACGGCCGAGTCCACTAGCCGCATCGAATGCAAGCGCCAGCTTTTGCATCAAAATGTTCCTTTTCGTCGACGCCAGGAACGTTGACGTGGCTAATTGAACTATGCGGAGCTTGACCTTGGTGTGGTCAGGCGAATCTCTCTCAAAGCTCTTCGAATATTC
The DNA here is from genome assembly GCA_000292665.1 of Helotiales sp. EF0021. NCBI lineage: Eukaryota > Fungi > Ascomycota > Leotiomycetes > Helotiales > Helotiales sp. EF0021. The sequence goes on from AIET01000520.1 coordinate 75,131, forward strand.
TTCCACCACGACCAGACCTTGAGCAGGAAAGGTGATTCCAGACTTTGAGGATTTCGCATGAGCCTCAAGGGCTCCACCGCTCACCTTATGCTCTCTAATAAAGACTATGATAGCTCGGGAGGCTGCCACGATGCGCTGGTATTGTCTTTCCAAATATTGAAGGACACCTATTCGAGCCTGCTGAAACATCGCGATATCATCGCACTCGACTGCCATACTCGCCCACTGCAGGTTCAATTCCACCGGGTGGGAAGGTTCATGTGTGTAGGGATTTCTGACATACCCACTGGACGAAGTGAACAAAATTTCATCACCTACTGACAGAGCGTGGCGTCGTTGACCCCACGAGGGCCTCATATCCTGTCGGTATATTGTGTGACGCTCAAATGCTTGCGCATACTCGAGAAGCTTTCCGAACATCCTGAAGATGCGTCTAACCGGGCTGTTCCCTTGAACCAGGCTTGTGAGCTCTTGCCCGACGTCTTTCAGATGTGGATGGGATTTGACCGCCGTCTTCTTGATCGTTCTGTCCGGATATATGGGAAGATCCTGCCAGGGTACCTCCCCGATTGTTACCCTAGGAATGCTCCGTAGGACATGCATCGGTTTCAGAATCTCTCTGACATCATAGTAGTCGATTAGTACGGGACCCTCACGATTCCACAACATGGAGTGAACGGGTTTACCGCGTGGAATAATCTGAACTTCCAATGATATCAACTCAGCCTCGCACAGCATCTGACAGAATCCGACAAAGTTCTCGTCCGGAAATTCATGATACTCCATTTTGCTTGCAGTAATCATGACCTTCCACTTCTTGACCAATTTCACCGGTGCCAATCTTGCTTTATCAGCCCAAGTGATTGAGATGTCGTATCCTCGCGTGTGATTCAACAGAGGACAATCGCCTCCCTGGTGTAGTCGATGGAAACTGATTATAAACTCATTCACACCATACAATATAGCGGAAGCTTCGAGGTAAACCTGGTGGGAAGTTCTTAGGATCGCATGGTGTAGATCGAACCTCCGCCGCACATGCCAGTCGCCCCACTCGACCCTGTCTGGCCAATATATGAGTGTGCTTGCAGTTGAAAGGACCTTGTTGACAAGAAGTAATTTGTAAACCTCATCGCGAATCTCATGTGGCAACTTTTCAAGAAAAAGGCAAGTTGATTCCTCAACTTGAGGTTCGGCCGTGAAGAATGGGGAGAGAGCAACGACTTCGGTAATATTGGTGTTTGGTCGTTCGGTCTGAGCGGAGTCCTGCGTATTCTTGACTTTTCGAGACTCTGCAACAGCAGAACGCAACTCTTCAAGAGTCATATTTGTAATGTCGTCGTCCATGTCTGCTTGAGTCGCCAACAAAGGTCTGTTGGTTGCAGGGGAAGGAGACTCGCTTGGGCGGCTTTGTCAGTCAGACACAGTCTTCTTCTTTTCGTATTGAGGGATGAGATATCTTACTTCGTCTCAGCCACATCGGTAGATTCTGAGAACTAGGGCGCGACCATGGTTGATGGGATCTGTCGAGGTTCTTATGGTGGATTACAAAGAAGATGCCCAAGAAGATGAACAAAAAAGATGCTTGCAGATTTTCAAACAAGCCAGGCTTGCCAGGCTTGCATGACGTTGAAGCTTAAGGATGCCCTGAAACCAAGACAGACAAAGGTAAAATTGATTATTCGGAGTCACCAAAAGTGATTGGACATGGAAAAAGCTCCGAGTCAACTTTACCCGAGTCATTCACACTTTGACCAGCCTCGCGATGTCCAGAATAACCGACACACAGGACCATGAACAGGGACTGAATAATGTTCCTGCACTCTTGGGACATTGAAAAGATACGCTAAAAGGTCTATAATTGACTCTATTGAAAATTAAAACCTCTTTAGCTTAAATTATTTACAACTCTAGGCTCTCTAATGTCCTATCTTTCTAGGGACATTGATGCTGTCGGTGTGGGAGCCAGCCAATACCGACGCGATATCATCCAATATCAACCAACTACCAGACTACCAACTACGAGGGGACCTCGACCTCCGGAGAAGAGGTCTAAAGTCGAAGACTTCTTGTAAAAAGTAAAATTATGGGGGGAATCCCCCTAGACCCGCCGGGCAAGACTTCGTCTTAAGGCAAAGGAAGAGCAGAGGAAGAGTAGAGGAAGAGTAGAGGAAGAGTAGAGGAAGAGTAGAGGAAGAGTAGAGGAAGAGTAGAGGAAGAGTAGAGGAAGAGTAGAGGAAGAGTAGAGGAAGAGCAGTAGAGACTTCTCTTAAGGTAGGTACCTATGTATCTCGGTAGTGAGATGTGTTTCGCCTTGAATGGATGCATGTACTACCGGTACGGGGCGATGTAAGCTCTCAACAAGACAGCTTGCCTCTGTTCCAGGCCCAGGCACACGGTAAGATGAAAGTTCCAAGATCTGATGCAGGCAGACAAAGCGAGTCAAGCAAGGAACGAAAGGTTGACGTTATGATCGTGATAGCATGGCTGTTCTCCAATGGTTGCTCATCCCGAGAAACCTTCAGCCATCCTTTCGTCCTGGACATGAAGTCACTGCAGCCTCAGGACTTTACTGCCCTGATAGGAGCGCTTACCCCTTTTCATGGAGCATCACGTGCGGCTAGGCTAGCCGAAAAGCTCCCATGCGAGACTATGCCAATCTGGGAGCCAAAGAGGCGGAGTTTGGAGGCAAAAAGGTCAATCACGGTGCAGGGCCGATTTATTTCCGATGATAATTTCTCTTCGTCCGAGCACGAACAACAGACTTTAGAGCTAAAGGCCAGCGGCAAGCTTCGACCCCCGTTCCCCCAGCCTCGTCTCACCTTTGAATAGCTTCATGGATTCTCTTGTCGCTCGTTGCTAACCAGAGATACTCGTTGTCATCAATTGGCGCATTGTCGGAGTCGAATTGCCAGGTTTACCAAGTTGCTTTTTATCACTACTCACCCTGCATCGGGACCCTCCGTGGATCTCTCAACCCCATTTTTCTGACCACAGCACCGTGTCGATTGTAGCTCTCAGCAGATTTTCCCTCTTTCTCACCGCCGAGCCGATTCCATAAGTTACACCTGGTCGGTGATACATTGTTGAATTGTCGATCTGCAGCATGAAGGACGTTACAGAAGTGAAGGAGACTGTCAAAGAGTCGCTCCTGGGCACGGATCTTGCGCCAGAGGGAACACAGCTGTCTGCGCAAACCAAGGCGACGTTTGAGAGGAACGCCAGGAGGGATGAGGAGAGTGGGGAGTTGGTTATGGGGGAGGAGGAGTTTGTAAATGCTGTTGCGCCAGAGGGAGAGGATTATGTGAGTCAGGAAGACTATTGTCCTATGAGCTATTGTGTATCAAGAGAAGAGCAGTTGGCTGACGAGCAATGTCGCATTGTAGCATAAGATCAAGCGCGAACAATATGCGATCCTCTTTCGAGTCGCTGATCGAAGGGCTGTTGGAAAGGTGAACCTCTTCGATTGGGGTACGTTTGAGAACCTCCTTGCGAAACCAGACGCCGAGTACGAGATCGCATTCCGATTATTCGATGTCGAACAAACAGGATATGTGAAATATGATGATTTGAAGAAGCTGTATGAGATGAATAAAGGTCCAGATAGCATACCGTTCGACTGGAACTGTGAATGGGCAACACTCTACAGTGGTGGAAAGAAGAGGAGACACGACCTGACATACCCTCAGTTCTCGCAGATGCTGAGAGGACTACAGGGAGAGAGGATACGACAGGCTTTCCACTATTTCGATAAGGATGGTGATGGATATATCGAACCAGAGGATTTTCAGCGCATTATCCTCCAAACTGCTAAGCATAAGCTTTCCGACCACCTTCTCGACAATCTCCACACACTTTGCAACATCTCGACAGGAAGCAAGATCTCATATGCCAATGTACGGGCTTTCCAGAATATCATCCGAGAGATGGATCTGGTGGAGATGATCATCAGACAAGCAACAGCGCATAGCACAGATGGGAAGATCACTCGCACGGAGTTTCTTAACGAAGCCTCTCGCATCACTCGATTCTCACTCTTCACACCCATGGAAGCCGATATTTTATTCCACTTTGCATCTCTCGACGAACCTTCAGGACGTCTCGGCCTTTCTGATTTCGCCAAAGTCCTCGATGCTTCGTGGCGCAACCCTCTCTACAACGCTTTCGCAGATGTTGGCTCGGGTGTTGAGAAAGTAAAAAGTACTGGTGCGACATTCCTCCACAATGCCCTCGAATCAGTCCATCATTTCGGTCTTGGAGCTCTGGCTGGTGCGTTTGGCGCATTCATGGTTTATCCCATTGATTTGGTGAAAACGCGAATGCAAAATCAGCGCTCCTCGCGCGTTGGAGAAATGCTATACAAGAACTCCCTTGATTGTGCGAAAAAGGTCGTTCGTAACGAAGGTTTCAAAGGATTGTATTCTGGTATTTTGCCTCAGTTGGTTGGTGTTGCGCCAGAGAAGGCTATCAAATTGACGGTCAACGATATGTCGAGAGGTTTCTTCTCGGAACCGAATGGAAAGATTTGGTTACCATATGAGTTCCTGAGTGGTGGTATGGCAGGAGCTTGTCAAGTCGTATGTTTTCCTCTCTCCCGTGATCTTTCTCATATGCGGTCACAATTTGCTAATACTTCTAGTAGATCTTCACCAACCCCCTAGAAATCGTCAAGATCCGCCTTCAAGTCCAAGGCGAAGTAGCAAAGAACGTCGAAGGAGCTCCTCGCCGCTCTGCAATGTGGATCATCCGCAACCTCGGTCTTATTGGCCTCTACAAAGGCGCTTCTGCCTGTCTTCTCCGCGACGTCCCTTTCTCCGCCATTTACTTCACATCCTACAACCATCTCAAACGCGACTATTTCCAAGAATCACAAACCAAGAAACTTGGTGTGCTACAACTTCTCACAGCAGGAGCTATAGCGGGTATGCCAGCCGCATATCTAACCACGCCAGCGGATGTCATCAAAACCCGTCTCCAAGTCGCAGCCAGGAAAGGCGAGAGTTCATACACGGGTATAATACACGCAACGAAGACGATCATGAAAGAAGAAGGGTTCAAAGCTTTCTTCAAAGGTGGACCAGCTAGGATTATGCGCTCGAGTCCTCAATTTGGGTTCACGCTCGCTGGATACGAGGTTCTTCAGAATCTGTTACCGATGCCAGGAGGTGAGGCTACTGCGCCGCATATGGGTGTGGCGACTGCGGCTGGCGCGGTCGGTGGGATGGAGCAGCAAGGACCGCTTAGCTATCTGAGGTCAAGGAATGCGTTGAAGATTATTCTTGATCTTGATGAAGGATTTGGACAGATGAGGACGCCTGGGAAGGAAGGGTGGAGGGGTCTCCCTAGGATTGTTGGTGGTGGAAAGTAAATTGTTCCAGCTCTCGTAATAAATTGACGAAGTCAGAGCTTCTCTCGAGCCGTTGGGAGCTAGAGGAGATGGGGAGAGCACGTGTACGAGTCTAGTTGTAGATGTGGTGATGGCGTTGGACATAGACAGACAGACAGACGGTGGTATAGCTTGGCTTGGATCCTAGATTCCTAGATTCCTAGAATACATATATAGGCGATCCAGATGCTGGAGCAACGATCGCGAAGATATTGGGAAGGGATAGCATGCATGGACGTTCATGGGTTGGCGTTCTTTGGATGCCTGCTTTGAGTCATGCGTACCTGTTTAAATTGTAATTCCTTTGAAACATATTTAAGATATACTGGTCATGATAGACTTTTTGTGACGATAGTATGATACTCCACTCTGGGGGGATAAAATGAATGAGAACACTAGGAAATAATAAGAGTCCATAGAATTTCCAGAACTAGATCTCACATTGATTCTGTTCAATCTGTGTCAACATCCAAAATTCTTTAACTTCCGTCAAGTCATTCCTCAAAATCACCCTCCTTATGCCACCAACTTCTTCAATTTAGTTTAAGAAAAAGAAGAAAGTCACAGCCCTGTCTATTAAAGCTTTTCTGTTACCCATTTCCATCCTCCTTTTCCCACTACTTTCTCTAATTTCAAGTCAGGACATCAATTCATTCTACAACCACCATCAATCTCTAATTAAATCCTATATCCTCAGTTCGGCCGTCAATTCTCCATTGCAATATCTACTTTTCTCCTGGATTGTCCCCTGACTGACAAAGACCAATAACCTTTTCCTTACAAATTTGTATCTGCTTTACTTTGCCATAATTGTAGTCTCCCGGTGGGTTTTTCTCTCCCTTTCTTCTCTTGCTCTAATTCTTATTTCGCTATCTTTGCATTCAATTTCTGAACTATTTCCTATGTTCTTGAGAATCCAGAAATCTGCACCGTTGGAGTCAAGCAACGATATCCTTTATGATCTATCCTCAACGTCGAAAACAAGAACCATATAGTTATAGATTCTTTGAGAAAACTGGCTTCACAGCATTATATTATCCAAACTCGTTTCAAATCCATAACCTTCAGCAGATGTAGAAGTAAGTACCCGCACACCCTCCACCGTCTCAAGAGCTTGGGAAAGGCCCCGGAAAACCACCAGTACCTAGGCACTCTTAGTATTTACCTCACCCACTGCTTGTTACTTATTTATGTTTGGCGCGGGAAGTTTTATATTTTCAAATACAGCCTTCCAATGAGTATACTTGTTGTATCTTTAACATCCGATTCAAGCATGTAATGAAGCCCAGTCTCCTATCTCAACACATCTTACCAACCCTAAACAATATATCCAAGCAGCCATTAACATACATCGACCTCTTCCCACCAGAGAATAAAGTCAATCATACCTCCTGCCTCATCAAACTTCCAGAATACTCTATCTGTCCGCTCAACACTGGCTTTGCTACTTTGCATACCTCAGACCTTAGCACTCAGCAACCCCGGATCTCTGATCTCATTCCCCACAACCTGCAAAGTCCCAACTACCTCACCGCTCGGCCTCAGAAAACCCTCGGACCAACATGTCATTCTTGATGACATCCGAGGCGAAACTGGAAGCCTAAATAGAGAATAAGGAGTTGATTTCTGTGCCAAGAGAATTCGGAGGAATCACACGAGAATCGATGTGTATTTCAAAGTTAGATCGCTTTTTGAATGTAGTTGTGTAAGTGACAGTGTGTTTTCGTGCGTCAATCCAGAAATGTCACCAAGTCTCTAAACGGATTATAGAAGTAACATCTGGATTGTGTCGAACATTCATCAGATGAAGTCACATACCACCACAAACACATCACCACTCCAATGGCCAGAAAGATCAAGGATTATTATCATAGACAGTATTCATTTACTAAGCATCTCTAAGTCTTCATAGCTGCCACCAACGCCATGCAACTCCTGAGAAACAAAGAAGAGCCCATATGGTACTCCAGGCATTAAAGACACAGAAAGCAGTATTACCGAGCAAGAAGCCCATGGAGTTTTTGGTTCCTTCGCCAGCACTCCAGTGTGATGCAACAAGCATAATGTGCTCGAGCAATGAAAAGCGAAAAGAAAGTCGTGGTCGCGTCTCTTCGTGAGATCATTACGCCTGAAAATGCACAGCTACACGGAAAGGTTGAGGCCGGGTCCGAAAGAGAAATTCGAGACTGGAGGAGTTTTCGAGAGAAGTATGTGAGTACAATCAAGTGACTGTACGCTGGGGTACTGCGAAATAGATGCAGCATATAATCTAACAAGCGGGTATTTTTGACGGATCCAGATATGGTCGAGTAGGAGATACCGTATCGATGTCGTGGAGAGACTCCATATCTGGTCCAATAATATACAAAGAATTGAATGGGATGGGTGCGGTATTTGTCTTCGCGAAGCGGAGCGTTCCTATTCAAGCTCTGACTTTGGCCCATCCTTGGAATGAGTCTCGGGTTTCGAACGGCATGTGGGCGGCAACGTCTTCGAGCGATGGGAGGGATGGTCGGAAGTTGTAGATTGGCAATGGCACAGTGAAGCCTTTCGATATCTCGGCCTCAACAAATAGTGAAGCACGCTTGTAGCGACGGTCGGAGTATTTCTCAAACACAGCTTGGTGGTGTTTCTGAGGATTCTCGCAGCACTCCAGCATCATGGCAACCAAAGGTCTGAGTTGGGTCCAGGTGTAGCCGGAGTAGTAGACATGAGCAGGAGACTGGAAGATATTAGCATTGTACAAATCGTCAGTATCTATGTGACTTACCCAGTCACCCTTCTTCAACATCATGCGAGCAAAACAATGAGCACCAGCAGCAATATAACTAGGTGGGCTGCCAACGAATCGCTCATCCATGATCGTTACCTCCAAGAAGTACTTGGCTAATGTTCGGGTCTCCAGGTCATAATCATCAGCCTTACTGATGCGACGGAGGAAGCTCATAGGTCCAGGCCAGCCAAGTTCGAATGACAGCATGCTGAGCATGAAGCGTTCAGCCTTCAAGATCTCATCGACAGTGTAACCACCATCTACCATGTATACAATCTCGTTGACTGATGGGCAATTGATCTCCTCATACTTGGCAGCGACAAATATGGCAGTAGCACCGACCAGTTGGAGCTTGCCAAGAGAGACGATCTTGCATGACAAGAATCGGTCGATATAATTGACACAAAGAAACAATGTTTCTGGGAGTAACGAGAAGCGACAGTGGACTTGAATCAGCCAATCCATGAGCACGGATCGCATTGACCATTGGATCTCGGTTTGATTATCCATGTAGTGTGCGTTAGGCAACATCTTGATCTGTTGAAGGATTGGTTAGCAATGAATCTGGAAAATGTAAACATGACAGGGATGATGGAAAACATCGGCCGCCACTTGGTCGCACGTGTGGGCCGCATGCAAGGCCACCAGGTACGCGTTGCGACAGGAACGTGAAATGTCAGAACGTACCTCGAGCTCACGCATGTAAGCAAAGATTTCATCACCGTACTCGGCAACCATGCTTGTGTCCCAAGCCTCGTCCTCGATCTCCTCCATGGTTCTTGCACCTTCAACCAACTCCTTCGCAGCTGCAATCTCCTTTTTCGCCTTCTGGGTGACCTTTGGAAACAGGACAGTCGTGGCACCTCCAGTGGTGTTGTCTCCGCGGGATCTGTAGGAGTGTGCTGTAGTATAACCCTGATCGTCGTAGATCTCCTCCTCATCCTCCCAGTACTCTTCAGGTTCAGTGAGGCGAGGTGTGGGTGGCAAGGCGCGGCGTTGCAGATCGAGATCCTTTTCAACGACAGCCTCCTCCTCCTCCTTCACTTCTTGTTCACTGCCAAATTGATGCAACTCCTCGAAATTGGTGAATTGCTCCTCCTGGGCATCTTCGTAGGCAGGATCACTGGGGAGTGGAATCTCAACCGGATTGCCATACATGTTACCGATGATCCTGCTCTGGGTTCTGCGGATGACTGGCTGCTCTTGCTTGAGCTGAGGTTGTGACTTGTGTTGGCGAGGCACCAAGCTCTGGTGAACCGGAGCGACGCTTTCAACTTCTGAGTCCTTGTAGATGTTTGTGGCTCTTTTCGACAAGGCACGTTTGGGTGGAGGGGCAAGGGGTTTTGATTCAACTTTGGCAGCGATTGAAGCCGAGACTGGATCGGAGATGCTGTTGAACGTGTTTGCAGGGATAGGCTTGGCAGATGGAGCAGTTGTTGGGCGCTGTGCTGGTCGAAGGAGAGCAGATGATTGTTCATGGAGAACAGGCTTGACAGCCTCGGGGGCCTTCTTGCCAACAAGGGAAGAGTCGTCGGTCGGGATGTTCAGGACTCGAGCAGTATTACTGACGTCGCCGAAGGCGGTCCTCTTGGCTGGAGCTTTGAGTGCGTTGGGTAACATGCTTGCGAGTCCGCCAATGGATTTATTTCGAGAGTGGATGACCTGGTTCAATTCGGGGGCAGAATTCTCGTCGTTGTGAGCACGAGCTCTCAATGGTCTCTGGGGCTGGTGAAGCATTAAATGTTAGCTTGATGCTTGTATAAGACAATCTTTTAGGGAGCATGAGGTTGTCAAGGTGATGTGATGGAATGTGGGAAAGAGATTGTTGCGGAGGAAGATGCGTTGACGGCGTCGACAGATCCGAAAACAAACTTACTCGCGCGTCCATTTTGGTAGCAATGCTGATGAGTTGCAGTATTCACTGCAGAAAAGCAATGAATTCGTGTCGGGGAGCTGATGCGACGCTGCTGGAGGAGTGCTGCGGAAAAGTCGCGTCCCAAAAAGTATAAGGGGTACGAGCTGTACTGCTTCTTGTCTTGGACAGATATTGGAGATCAGCGCGTTGCTGCACCGTAAGTACGTTGATAGTACGTGGCAGAGAATATCACAGCAATGCCATGAGATGAAGAGACGAAGAAGCGGTGGTGGCGAGGATGTGATGTTGGGCGAGGTGGTTGAGTGAAGTCGCAGAGGAGCTCGCAGTCGAGAAAAGTAGTCGAGCTGGACCAAAACATTCAAGTCGCTGTGGTTGGTAGGTGCGACCGGATGTCAACAAAGACCCCTGGCTAGCGGCGTTCTCGTGCACGATCAAAATACGGCCGGCGCGCTTCTTGCCGGTCAGACGAGGCCGTCGCGTCTCCCCGACACGACCTCAAGAACATCATCTTTTTGCGAAATTCGGTATTCTTTCACCAACACCCGGAAACAGTTACAAAGTCTCGGCAAAGACTTTGTAATGATACGGGATCGCATTGAGACTGTTTTACTACCATCCCGGGCCCTTTCAGACATTATTTCACTAATGCACAGATTTCACGGTCATATCGGGTCTCGAGGCGCGTGTGGGACACGAAAGCACGTGCCGCACTATATCTCTGCCTTCACTTCAACTTCCACACGCCAACGACATCCGTCATCGATTAAATCCGCCAGAATTGAACATGTTGACGTTGCGACGGAGGATCATTCCCTTTTCAACTTCACTCCATCTCTCATGGTGAGAGCTTAGCCGCTCGGGAGACGGCTTGTCTGATCCTTCAGCGAACGCCGAATGAAGAATGCCACGAATTCGACAAGAGGCATTGATATGACCCGTCCCCGAACTCCACTCTGAGCGAAGACAGCTCGAAAGTGTCTGGACGAACTCCCAACCTCCATGCGCTCATTGGCTTTCGTTGTCCTCGAGCAACCTCGTACCTGGATGGCCGTCACCACCTCCACCACCACCAGACTCCGATTTGCCAGTACTGGAATCAGGGATTTGCTGCCGACAATTGCGCTTATGGCGCACACCACCACCACCACCACCACCACATGCGTTGCCTCCTATCAGCACACAATCAACTTAGGGAACAGCGTGACCATCCACTTCCCTCGACGGCAGGAAGTCGAGATTGTTGAGGGCTGCGGTCTGCCGGCCAAAGACCGTGTTCGGAATCGCAACGCGTGCAAAAGCCCATTGGGTCGTCGTCATCAACTCCTCAAACCTCTGCCGGATGAAGAGAACAGAACAGAACAGGAACAACACAAACTCCACCACCCCTGTGCCTCGACTACGGAGTCTCGACATCTGCTCGAGGTACCGGCTGCGTGAGCCAGCACTCCAATTTATGTTTGCGATCTTTGGTTTCGGCGATCGCAACAGTAGTCATGCAGCTGTTTTCCCAGCCCGTCACATCTTCGGCCGTCACACATAAGAACATAGCCTTTGCGTCTTCCTCCGACTAGAACTGCATCGCCGTAGATCCATCCAACCACCGAGGACGGAATCCCCCGCAAATCGAAAACTGAACATATCCTGGCTGGATGTGTCTGGCAGTTGTAAGGAGCGTTCAATCTGCCGCAGGCCCTACGAGCTATGGGCATAAATGCTACTTGAAACTGTGCGCCAGCGCATACCAGCATCCTGGGGCGCAACTGATATCTGGAGATTCTCCAACAACCACCAGAACGTTCCGTCTCACCGACCTGTATTGCTCAATTCTGGTTGATTCCGGGCGGCTGATACGGCCTCTCTGGTCATCGAATCGTTTTGAGACAATGGAGATCAGGACGTTCAGATCATTCCTAAAAGACGCAAGAAGTCAAACGATGGATTTGAGCGTTACACCCATGATCATTCTCGCCCCATCCCTGCCCCAGACGTTGGCGCATGCTATCATTGGCTGGGCATGCTTTATTCAAGCACTTGGCCACTGCTTCCTGAGTTGTCTCGACCACAGCTGGACACACAGCTTATTTGAGGCAGTAGTCGCATGCGCTCGGGAACCTTGATGATTATCCGTGTTTCTGTAGAGCATGTGCAGAGCTTCTGATATCTGGTGGACGTTTCCAGATAGTAGCAATGCTCTGCAGTCTCCGAAAGCGGGATGCAACGGATAGACTCGACCAGCGAGACATCCTCTCAGGAAACCTCTCGGCCACGAGCAGTCAATGGCAGACCGGGATAATACTGTGCATGTAGATTGGGACTGGCTATGATATAAGCTCTGTGCATCGTTACCTCTTGATACGATGTTCAAGGCAAAGTGGGCAGCAGTATGACCGCCAGACGCGCAGCATATATGAAGTATACATAGTATAGATAGCAAATCTCGAGAGTGAACATTCCCTATATATTCAGAGCAGATCCAAGACATGCGAAATAACTTTTTTGGCAAATATGTGGTTGGTGAAAAGTTATGATTTTATGCTATGAAAACCCCATGGCTCACGCACCTCCGCTTGCCGACATCTCCTCTCCTCTTCTCATACACACCAAAGGCTTTGAGAGGAGGAACGCACAACTAACCAACAGAAGGTACGCATCGAATCCTTTCCTGATTTCTGCAGACATCAATGCAACTCACCGAGCACAATAGTCTCGTGGGAGATCATCTGCTAACATCATCTGGTCATTGCAGGTCTTCGAGACGCCGATTCCAGCGAACGACCACTTCAGATGCCTCGATAGCCCTCCCAACAACCTCCATTTCGATCGACTGTAAGTTGCCATCATTCTTTGATCTTATGCGATCAACTATTCGAACCACATTTCACTCCAAACTTCTCCTGTCTGTTTCTCGTCTTCTGCTGCCAGCGGCTCAGCTCCGAAGCGCCCAGCCAGCACAGCGCAGTCCACAATCCCATCATTTCTCCCATCTCTTCATCAAGTCGAGTTTTAATATCATCCTCGAGTCTACCATCACCTATGCTAACATCGATTTTCAACCAGTCCGGCCATAAGTCCTACACTCGTTCCCTCCATTTCCATCCGCCTGCTTTGCGACACCACCCCATCCGCCAACCCCAAACCTCCACAATCTCAACAGACTACCATCACTCGATCATCAACACTGCCAATCACTCGAGGTATAATATACCCATAGGGGAATGGAACTTTCCAATCTTCTGTCCGGGCCAGTATCTGCAGACGCACAAAACCAGTTTCACGATACTTCCGGGCCATCTCACACACACTCCTACCCGACCCGAACCACAATGACGGGAATGGATGCGCGGAACGGTCATAGGATGACTACGCCGCCGGTGGCATATGGGAATGGACACTCTAATTCTAATACTCCTCACAATGCGAGCATGTCTCCTTTCGGGAGCCCAACTCCCAAGAGTGTCGCATTCGAACTCCTCTTCCCCGAATCACCTCAATACCGTGCGCGACTCCCTATGCGTGTGCAGATATTCCCCCACGATACTACTGATTCGATTATCACTACTGTCAAGAACTTCTATGGCCTGTACGCTGGGCCTGGTGGCTCTAAGGGAGTGAGTTTCGAGGATGAGCAGGGCCACACCCTCATCGCCCGCTACGAAAACTTCCGAAATAACATGGTGGTATATGTCAGAGTGATTCAAGAGCCTGCTCCGCAAGGAGTATATGGTCCATCTTCATATCACTCTGGTTCTCCTATTGTGCAGCCTGCCACGACATACTATGGAGATGGCCATCATATGCCACCACCACAGCCAGCACAGGCACTCAACTACGGCCAACCCCCTTCTAGACCAACGTCGAGGACATCGCGCCTGCGCAGTACGTCTCCTGGCGCAGGCCGTGGACGTCGCAGCGCATCTGCCAGCACAAATCCGCCTCCAATGAAGAAGAGTCGATCTCGCTCTGGTTTCAAGAGCCGTGGCTCGAGTGCTCATGGGAGCTTTGCAGATAATCACAGCGATGGCTTGAATGGATATAGTAGTGGAGATGGTGCTCCTGGATCTGTTTCTAGCAGAACCAAGAGTGAGCATCTTGGCAATACTGAGATCAGCTTGGACAATATTGTTGAAGGTGGGCGACGAAAGAGAGCAAAGTTCGAGAGCTCCGTAAGTGCAGCATAACCTGCATCACAATGTCTTTGTCTTGACTTCTAACGATGGACTTCTAGGAATTGCCTTTGTTTGCTCCCCCGCAGATGCCCGCTGCTACTTCGAACTCTTCCGTCTCTCCGGCTCGTCGCAATGAGCACCATCGATCATCCTTCCCTTTCACCCACCCTGGGCAGCACCCATTCTCCAATCCCCAACCACTACAATCTCCACAAAGCTACAACAATGGATTTGGGGCACCTGGCATGTACACAACCCCTGCTCCTGGTCGTCGCACTCGAGGTGCCGAATACCCTACAAACAGACAGTCAATTGGCAGTACACCCAATGGCAATAGCTCTGGCATACTGCCAACACCAGACCCAACTGTTGGCAGTTGCATGTCAGAAGAGGATAAAGATGTTGCGCTTCAATTGATGAGACTGGGTGAGATGTCAAACATTTCCCATGGTCGCACATCGGCATCTACTTTGGATGATACATTCAGTGGTCGCGCAGATGCGGCTTCTTCTACTGGAGCCACCAGTGAAGGAGAGAGCGAGAGTGAGGATGAGCTTCCACCTCCTCGGCGCCAAAAGCGTGAGGCAAGCCCAATCCTGCCACCTGGGCATGTCAACAAATTCCGCAAGCACTTGAATGATATTCTGCCAAGCCAAGACAGCACTGAACCCAGTGGAGATGAGGGCGACTACGAGGATGGACGAGATGAGACGTTCAGACCCGGCATCAAGGAAGAAGATATGGAGCTTGAGAGCAAACCAAAGATGATCAAATCCAAGAGCCTCCCAGCTGTCATGGGAAAGCCCCGCATCAGCGCTTCTGGAGCCAAGGTCAGGTCTGGCAAGCCAAAGACGCAACGACCAAGTCAGATCAAGTCCAAAAAGTCTATCAGTGCTCCAAGCAGCGCAAAGCCAATTTCTCCCACCTCGCTGCCACCACAGTCGCGCAAGACCTCCAACGCTTCAGCTCTAGCCTTCCAACACCAACTCGGCGAGGATGAAGAGGATCTTTCTTCCAAACCCCGCTGCCAGCGATGTCGCAAGAGTAAGAAGGGTTGCGACCGTCAACGCCCTTGTCAACGCTGCAAAGATGCTGGTCTCTCTGCAGATCAATGTGTCAGTGAGGACGAAGGAAACGGTCGCAAGGGGCGCTACGGACGACATATGGGAGTACCCGTCAAGAAAGACGAGTTATCTTTGGACACGACCATCCTGCCTCCGATGGTGGCAGCTGGCGGTCAAGGCAGTCCTGATAAGAGCAAGAAGAGAAAGCGGTAGATGGAAAGTGGGTCATCCAATCGGCAGCGATGCCACGAGTCATTGCACCGACCACGATTCGACTTGTTGCTCGACTGACGACAAAATGCATCTGTACCAACGTCTAACTCACGCCGTCATACATTTCTCACCTCTCGGTACTCCACAGAAGCGTTCTATTGTCTTCGTTTTCTTTTCATGGTGCTATTTTTATTTCATTCGGCGTTTCGACTGTGGGGAAGTAGCATGGCGTCTGAAACCTTTCAATCCTGTTCTCGCTTGATGTTCTTGTCGCTTATGATGTTGTAATTGGTTTACCTCGGTGGTGTTATCTGGTCTGGATGGGATTGGCTTTTTTGTGGAGGATATGGTGTGGGTATGCCAAAAGCTAGATGGTCCAGAACACCTACACTCCTTTACGATTGATGGATGAACACATTATACGATTTTCCTTTTGCGTGTCTTTGTCCTTGTCGCCGGTTCTTGTTATTGCTTCGTGTTTGTTTGTGGGTGGTTGGTTGGGTGCAAAGTGGAGGATATATCAATCAGTATGCATGCAGTGTAACTTGGCGTGTTGCGTACTGCGTGTTGTGGGATGGATGGCTTTCCATCAGGATGGATATGGGTCTGGAGTGGAATGGAGAGGTATAAACAAAGCAACAAAATAACAGAGGAGTATATCAGGGATGGAATGGGTCGGTCGGTGGATTAGGGATGGAGCTGGGTATATGAGTTCATGAACAAACTCCGGGTTTTCCTTATATTATCAACAGTCAGGTCGAGCAATTAACAGTCTTCAAATAATCCTGCTGTTCTTGACATATCACTACCAATGACTGTGATTATGACAACAATGAATAATTACAGACCATCGGTGCAATAGAAAAGTACAAGGTTTTTCTATCCCTATTTAATGTTCTTTCCTTCCGCCCCTCCAGCAACACTCACCTACATACATACACCTATCCACATCTCCATCTATCCATACATATGCAGTTCAATCCAGTACCGATACCAAACCCACAAACGGCAGTACCCGTTCGCGCAACCAATTAATGCTGTCTTAATCCTCACGATTCCATGCCCAGCACACAAGCATCCACTCGAACATGCGTTTTGCTGGCATCACCCCACCACCCAAGCACTTTTCACTTTTCACTTTTCACTTCTCAGTAGTACCAAGCTAAGCTGCACTTGCGATGCAGATGCAAGTAGAAAAATTCTCCCCACCGAGAAAAATTATTGAGACGGGATCTAGCACTTAGGAAGGGTACGAGAATCCATGGATGGAAAGGTGACGGTCCGTCCACCGATGCTGGTGCTGGTAGAAGAGCCGGCCCTCCCCTTCTTCGGTTCGGTTCGGTACGGGCTGGCGCGGGACGATATCGGTTGCGCTTGTTTTGAGACTAGCGGGATTGTTGTGACGAGGGGAAGCTGGAATCATATAGATAGATACAGCCTTGTTCTTTTGTATGTATGCGAACATGGAAATATAGGTAATCGGGACTTGATATTCATACAAATAGGTGAGCTTGATGGTGATACAAAGAGGTGATAGTTTTGGAGGATAGTATGTAGATGACCCCGCGAAGATTTGAGATACAAGAGTCTACGTTTGTATATACGTACACTACTAAACAACCATACCGTCTTTCTTGCAAAGAGATATCAAAGAACCACACTATTGTTATGCAATATCTTGGAACAGTAGAAAAGTCTACATTACAGAATCCTTTTCATACTTTTTCACTTTGATCACATAGTGAGGTAGCCAACTTCAACGCACGACATATGCATCAACACCCAAGTCCTCTGCGTCGCGAAGCTTGCTTCCAACCTACCTAGGTACATGGGATAAACATTAATTATTTTCCAAACTGATCCAATGATATGCCATCCACGTATGGCAATAGATGTACAGTATCTGAAATTCATGCCAGAAGTACGGAAAACAGAAAACAGAAGACTACAGGCACCTATCATCTAAGTTTTATAGAGGCCACATCCAGGTCACAATGTCACATTTCGAGGCAATGTATGGTATATAATATATTCGTTCAATTCGTTACAGTGGATGGTATATGTTCTGCTCCTCATTATATTCACACTCTCTCCTCGATCTCATCCCTCATGTCCTCCCTCGTAACAGTCGCTCGATTCTTGGAGCAGATGTTGATCCTTGCGGTTCCTTCTCTCAAGCTGACTCGCCCCTGCTATGCCACGCCTACTCCAATACCCTAATCCTAAAATATACAGTCCTCCACACTCAAGATTGATGATTCGAAAGCAATAAATGCAAGAACTTTCATCGACAATCACCCGCGCCTCAATCAGCCAGCACGCGCGCCAACAAGCGCCTGCCCCTGCAAGAAAATGACAGTTAGTAATGCTCTTCCTCTCTCCCGTCCGGCTGGAACCACTAAGCCCAACCCAACAGCAACAGCAACATCAATATCTCACTCCTTCCCACTTCTAACCTCCTGATGACTAACCTCCAACTTCTCCTCATACTGTCCCACCACACTATCATCCACACTAACATCACTTCCAAAAACATCCACATCCGTCGTCGCGAATTTTCTCGCCGAGATGCCTCTTTCGAAAAGGAGATCGAGTTCAGCGAACGATCGACCTTGAGGTTCGGGGACTCGGAAATAGGTGTATATAATACAACAGAAACAGATTGCTGCCCAGAAGAAGCCGGTGTAGTTGCCCCAATTCCAAGATCCGGGGTTCAACATGTAAGGCGTGAAAACAGAACAGACTATGCCAACAATGTTGTAGAGGTTTCGGCCTAGGACAACGGTTTTGATTTGCAGACGTCGAGTAGATAATTCGGCGACGAGAGAGTAGCAGACTGTTCCAACGGAGAGTTGGTAGATCATTGCCCAGACTAACATGATTGAGCCGGTTGCGAGAGATGCTTCTTTCTTGTGTTCGTGGGGAACCAATCCTAAGAATCCGAGGATGAAAAGCATAGAGCAGAGACCACAAAGCCCATATAAATATAGCGATCGTCGACCAAACCCGAGGGACATCAAGAACCATGCGCCGAAAACACCGGCCATGTTGATTCCGTACTGACCAAGAGCGAAGTCGTAGGAAGTGTCAGTAGGGAGACCGGCTTGTTGGAGGAAATAGGTTGAGTAGCCTGAGAAGGAATTTCCAGAGAGGTTCTGAATGGCCCAGACCATACAGACAATTTCAGTTCGGCGACGGTCAGTTCCTTTAAAGCAGTCGAGGTACGTTGCTCCTTTGGTAATCTATCTCTGTCAGTATACTGTTCAGATTGAGAGGAATGAAAACTAACCTTCTCTTCCAAAGCAGTGGTATGAACCATCATAGCAACAGTCTCATCGGCATCGAAATCCGTCTCTTTATTCAAGCTCGTCAAGCGTAACAGAGCCTTCTTCGCATCCTCAGTCCTGCCCTTTCTCACAAGCCACCAAGGGGATTCTGGTGCAAGCAGAACACCAACGAGGAGAGGAACAGGCCACATCCATTGCAGGCCATATGGAATTCTGTATGCCCACTCATCCGTTCTTCCCAATTGAGATCTGATAACTCCAATACCAATCACTTGTCCAAGACCCCAGCAAAAGTTGACATATGTTGTGAGGTATCCACGAAGGGCAACAGGGCAGACTTCAGAAGCGTATGTAATTGTGAGAGTTTGGAAGACTCCCCATGGGATACCACAAAGAATTTCGGCGATTTGAAGATCGATGACATTTTTAGCGGTGAAGAAGATGGCTGTGAACGCAATGATGAGAGTGAGGCAAGTCATGACTGTATAACGGTATCCGAAGCGTTCCGAAACCCATCCATTGATAAAGAGACCGATGATTTCCCCAACATTGGCACCCTATTGTCGCATTAGTTGGATTCAAGAACTCTGGAATGCGCGCATACATTGCTAAGACCGGCTTGCCACCTTGCTGGAACCTGGTATGTTCCGTCTGGCAGCATCTCACCATACTTCTTGTTGAACTGAGGAAAGGCGTCTATACAACACAATCAGCACTCTTCTCTACCATTCTCGCAACCCACTCCATTTCTCTATATTTCCTCCCCACTGCCACCTCTTCCGTCAAATCAAGAATATGGGGTATACTTACAGAAATTACTCAACAAACAAACATCATAGCCCTCCATACAAATACATGTACTAATCAACAAACTCCACCCCACCGCCTTAGGATACAACCTGATCCCCTGCATCAAGGTCATCTTGTGTTCCTTTTCCGTTGCGTTCTTCGCATTCTGTCTGACTTCATTCATGCTCTTCGTATGTGCAAGGTCGTCTTTGGCTGGGAAATGCAGTGGCGCATCGTGTGGATGAGAGTGGGTGGTATCGTTGATCTCGTCGGTCTTGGAGTCCATGATTGCGATTATCAACGTCGCCAAGGACGCAGAAGAGGAGGATGACTATATAACGTCGGTGAAGGTGTTGCTATGAATGTTCGTCGAGGATATAAAAGTCGGTGTCGGTTTTCCTATAATAATCGCGCAACGGCGTCCTGTCGTTCAGTCAAGAAGAGAGGAGGTATAAGGATGGGGAGAAGCGACTCTCGCACACAGCTCGAATCTGGGGAAGGGGAAGGAGACACTGGTCTATATACTCGTCCTTGCCGAGCAAAGTTGTATTCTCTTGACAGCCTACCAGCCGCGCTCCAACACCAGAACGTACATTTCCCCGCGCCATGGTGCACATGTCCGCTGCTGGTGTAGCGTTGATAAATTTCTGTGCTCGGCCCCACTTGAGCTGTCATTAGACCGAGATAGGGAAATACGTGCTGCCGCTCTCCCGACGACCATCTGACCGTGTGCCCCTTTTCTTGTTCGCTGCTTGCAAGCTGTTGGCCGGCAACCTACTTTGGGTAGAAGTGACAGACCGACGGGTAAGAGCAGCGAGGGGTGGAAGGCGGGGTGTGACGGGGTTACGGAGTCATGGTTGCGGGGAAGAAGATCTGGAGAACGGGATAGCACCGCCAGAACCCGAGTCTGGGCTGGAGAGACTGGATGAGGCGCATCTCCTCTTTGAGATGTGTTGATGGAAGGGGAGATTCTGCCGTCGCTGAATATTACCGTTCTGTGCTGGCGATGTGGCTTTTGCTGGTGTTGATGGAAGTGAGGGTTGAGAATGCTTGGCAAAGTCTTAAGCACCTTCCCTATTGGGCGAATGATCAGCTGACAGCGAGGAGGATCCATTTCCTGGGGAAGAACCTTGGAAGAACTGACTCGGGTTGACGAATGGGAGGGACAAGATTGGAATTGAGAATGGTTGTGGAGAACGGTATGTGAAGTCGTCTCCACATTAGCACGGTGTATTGGAAGTATCTCGAATTGATTACGGAAACAAAACTTGACAAGTTCATGCTCCATTCCTTCATCTCCTGGAGATGGGCGAAAACAATCAGATGCTAATCTGTTGACTTGTCAGACAATATCAAGCTCGAATACTCACGAGGTGGTCTACCTTTGTAGATCAGATGTACCGCTATGCCCTGCTCAAATCCGTTTCCAAATTCCCATCGAACATCTCATCGACGCTTCCAGAATCAGCCTCTCAGCCTCAACATGCAGCCCATGAACTCACCATCTACATGTCCCAATCCAGCGATATCTCCCGACGACGCATTTTGCCCCTTTCGTCCTCGGCTCGGGTATATTCTCATCCACCATTTGCTACCAGCAAGCAGTGTGCACAATGGAGTAGAAAGCTACGAGTGAGGACCCCGGGACGAGCCTCTTCCCCAGATTTACGGGGATGAAAAAGGATTTAAGTGTACGAAGCAGGATTTAAGTACTCAGGTACCGATTCCCAGGTGATGGTGTGGGAAGATCTCAGGATTTGAAACGCAGTTACTCCACAGTCAGCGTCATTATATCTAAGAAGACGTGCTCCAGCTTCAGAAGGTTGACTATCTTCCAACTCAGTCTCCTAAAACAGCAACTCTCAATCGGAAGCCCAAATCCAATTGGACGTCGACCACGTGACTCTAGAATGTCCACGATCACCTGGTGAAACCTGCACAACGAACAAGCTATCCGGCTTCCAAGACCTAGGGGACTCCCGTCAGACATGTCACATCCCTCACACTGATTTATCCCACGCTTTGACCAGTCCATGGGTCCAGCGAGCCTCAAGGGTACACGTGATGTTACCCGGAGGTTAACAGGACTTCTCAATTACCGGGCCAGGAAAATCAGGAAAGTCTCTATGCAGATACCAACTCACAAGAAAGACAACAAGAATTAGGGCTCATCTTCTACTGAACGTTGCAAGAGCTATACGTAATATCGCTCCTCCTCGAAAAGCTGATGAGAAGTAGAGAAGCAAGAAAATCGCCGTCAAAGACTTCAAAAGTAGCACGGACTAGCAGAGCGTTCATGGCCTCACAGACTAGCCAGAAGGAATATAGAGGTATGCCAGCTGTTCAGATATATATTCTCGCTTCTGGCACTTTTTCATTGTTTACAATATCGCCTTATCTTCCTTCTACGCCCGTGCCGACTTCAGCCTGAAAGAGACGAATATCGTAGAAAAAGACGGTGCAGATTCCAACAATTCTAATGATTCACGGCGTTGGTTCGGTCTTCCGTCTCAGTACCACAATTCCCTCTCCGTACCAGCTGTATCTGCGCATCAAAAGGGTTATTAATACACTGAGTGCTTACATGCCTGGGCTATAGAAAGATTCGAAGAGCGCGCTGCAACCACCACAATCACAACATCATCCAGTACTCTACGCACATCGCACAGAACCAACAACCCCCGAAATGAAAACTAAATCAATCCAAATTTCTGAACTGTCGGCAAGCAGTACTCCTCAGGATGTACGGGGCATCATCTATCGCCACTTACACGAAAGTGCAGGCCTCGGCGATTCCGACGCAAATAGAGTCGCCAATCAGTGGCTCACAGGCAATGGCGATGAATTCAAATGTCTGGACCTGTCTACGAGCCAGAAAATGTTCGGTGATGAAACTGGACGGGAAATTTGGAGGGTTGGTCATGGAGTATCACCTCATGACTTAGACCTGCTTTTAAGCTCGGCAAATATGGAGAAGTCACTGGCTCGTCGTGGTTCTGCTCCGTTGCTGCATCAAGGTGAGGTAGCCTTTTGTTTGAGCTGTCTGGTACATAGACTAACAAGTTCAAAACCTAGTTTTTGGAATAGGTCTTCCGTTCGCATTCGGGATATTTTTAGTGTCGAGAATTGGAGAAAGAGGGAGTGAAGGACTTGACAAGTTTTTCTATGGTATGGCGGCTTTTTGTTGGGTAGGCGCTTTGTGGATGTGGTGGTTGATGAGGGATGTTCCTAAACATAAATATGCAGCTTTTGGTGCAAACAGCTGAGAAAAGCGTAGGTGGTGGGGCATTTGCTAAGATGGGGTGCAGAATTTGCGTGTTTAGAAAAGCTGGAGATGAAGATGTTTAAGTAGGCAGATCGTTCTTGTTATAGTTCTCTAATTCAAGATGGCTGAGAAAATGTAAGGCTGGAGTTCAATCACACATTTCTTGTCAAACATCATTATCTTAACGTTTATTGCCTCAGATCCCCCCTCACTTCTCGCACACACAACACCAACCTTGTTTTACCTACAAAAACCCACCACCCTAATGCACAATCCCAACCGGCGCCATAGTCCCCTCCCCCTCAAAACCTTCCATCCTATACAACGGCTCCAACTCCGCCTTCCCTCTAAAAAGCAAAAACCTCTTCACCGCCCACGGCAACCACGTCCCCGCATAATACCTCGCATGCTTACTCGTCGGCACCCCAAAGATATAATCCAATTCCTCCAAAGTCCTCTGTTTCGTCTCAGGCAGGAGGAAAAAGATGAGCACAAACGCGAGCATGTTGAGTCCGGCATAGAAACCAAAAGCGCCGGTGGGTGTAATGCCTGCTAGGAGAGAGGGGAAGGTGAGGCCTAGAATGGAGGAGAGGGCGTTGTTGACGAAGATGCAGGATGCGGCACCGATTTCGCGGTGGGAGAGCGGGAAGCATTCTGCTGCGTAGACGTTGGGTACTGGTCCTATGCCTGGGATGTGTATTAGTCCTGCTAGTGGTTTCTGATATTTGAGCGAGGGTGACTTACTGGGAGAGTAAAAGGCTGTGAATAGATATATGAAGAAAGCAATAAGTGGTAACCTTGCGCCGTTATCTTCTGGTAGGAGAAAGCATAGTCCGCCCGCGACAAGACACCACGCCATGTTAGGGAAGGTGAAAAGGAGAAGATTTCTGCGTCCAAAGGTATCGATTGTCCAGATTGCTGGGAATGCGAACACGAAGTTTACCAGACCGAAGCCAAAAGAGGCGAGGAGACAGTGTTTTGTGTCGAAACCTGCTTCAGCGAAGATTGTGGAGGAATAGAAAGCCTAGGGAAAAGTTAGCAGATTGGTCTCAATGACTGCACCAGTGCCATGCAATGTTGCAGGGAATTATGCTGTCATGACTCTTGAATAAGACATGTGGAGCTCGCTCTCAAACCACCATAGTAAATGTAACAACAACATCCGCAGAAGGAAAGAACGTACCATGATGTTGATGCCCGAGAATTGTTGTGCACACATAACAATAGCACCACCCATGGTGGCTCGTCTGATTCTCTGGACGCGGAGGAGGTCGATGAAACGCGTGGAGAATGTAGAGCCACCAAAAGCTTCTTCTTCAACGATGAATTGGTTGTATGCATAATACTAAAGCACATTTAGATGGGGAACTCATCAACAGAATGAACAGAATCAACGTACCAGATCTCTTGCAGCCATAAGATTATTGTTCCTCAAGCGGCAGAAAGAGGTGAATGAATCCTTGATGCGGTATTTCTTCAACAACCATCTGGGCGACTCTGTCACACTTCATCAGTAACTCCCCAATATGAAGAAAAGAAAGGAAAGATAACTTACCAGGACAGAACCAAATCAAAAGTAGCACCGGAATCGCAGGTGCAAAAGCAGCTGCCAACTGAAACCTCCAAGCCAACCTCCCAATATCATAAAATATGAGATTAGAACAGAACCCAATCAAGATCCCGAACGCAACCCAGAGCTGAAAACTCATCACCAACCCTCCTCGAATGGTAGCAGGAACAACCTCAGATGTCATGATAGGAATGGTCGTGATCTTAATGCCCAGACCCACACCAATAATAAGACGGCAAAGCAATAATTCCCACCAATTTTGTGTGAGTCCCTGACCGAGAACAGGAAAGACACAGAACAGTCCAGTAAAGAAAATCACACCTCTTCTCCCCAACCAGTTGTTGAGCGGGTCTGCAAGCCATGCAGCGAAAAGTCCCGAGATCGTAGGGGCAGCGTTGATGAACCCCACAAGCCAGCTATTATGCGCAATCCCGAATTCTTCTGGGAAGGAGAGGTTTGCGCCATTGGCACCCGTGTTATCCCATCCTTGAAGCGCGGAACCAAGAGAGCAGACTCCGATGGTCCACCAGAGATCCTTAGAAAGGGACCACTTGTGCGTGATCTCGCGGCGAAGGGCAGCTTTGTCCTCATCGGAGAGTTCGGAAATGGAATCGAAATTATCTGGGGTCTGGGCTACGAGGGCACCTTTCTCGAAGAGGGAAATGTGCTCGGAGAGTCCGTAGGTGTTGCAGAAGGAGGCGACAGCGGAGAAGAGTTCATCTTTGGGGATTCCGGCAAGAGGATTACAGATCCTGAAGCATAATTAGTGACGGGGTGGTATGGGAGGGAATGTGAAGTATACTTTGCATTGATATTCCGTGACAAGCTGACGTTGATACGATCTTTGGGATCCTCGACGTGTTCAAGATGAGCCGTGTCCTTCTTCATGCTTGGATCCGAAATGTAAACCGCCATGATGGGCTTTGGTCTACTACGAGGGCGTTGATCTGCAGAAAAACTACTGCAGAAGACGAAGCAAGACCGCGTCTTATATACTAGAGAAGAGCGAGGCATTAAAACGAGGCATCAAGTTGGCCGACACTTTGAGTGATGCCAAGACTAATCCCTAAAACCTGGGGAGACCCACTTCTCCATGAAATCAGGAGACCCCGCATCCCGGTTCCTTGCCCTTGGGTTCTCGCACTGGGGCATGATACCGAAAGAGGCGTTCGCCAAGCAAAAAGGCGGCGAAGAACTCGTAAGCGATCCGAGGAGCTGCGCAGGTTCGTCGGTAGCCTTCCGAAATCCGGAGCGAGGTGGTCTGACAGCACATTTCCCTGTACAGTGACCTGGACAGCCACCTGGAGCGGTTGTGAGTCCCACCTGGTGTCCTGTACAGGTCGAGGCACGCGAAAGTGGGCACTCGGGAATAACCTGTACAGGTCGACCACCAGCAAAGTGAGACAGGAAAGCAAGCCGACTTGGCATCCAACGGACCTGTACAGTCAAGCCAACAATTATCTTGGCACCTGACAACACCTCAGGGAGCCTCTCCGCCGGTAGTGTGACGACTGCTATACTATTGGCGGTTGGGGGGATCTCTAGTAACGTCAAAGCTTCCTCGGACTTATTTCCGTGGCCTGCACAGGGTGTAGCTAACAGGGTGCCCTGTGTGCAGCATGATCAGATGCCCAGTACCTGCGTTGGGTCTCACACTTGGGGCGTTAGCACCCTATCGATGGAGCTAAGCGTGGGGCATCAACCCCGCACTCCAGAACCGTCTCCCTATGCCCTGTGTGTGGCATACATTTTCGATACTCCATCCCAAGAGAAATGGACACCATGTGATTGTGAGAGATGTTGACTCTTATAAAGATGATGACCATGACGAAATCGAGGAAAGCAAACAGAACAGCTATCTTGCAGACCATCCATCAGAACCAACAAAAACGAACAAGAATCAGACAACATGGGAAGCGTTGAAACCATCACCTGGCTCGAGAAGCTGGAGGAGCAATGTACATCTCGAATGAAGTTTCCATGAGTTGAAAGCTGACTTCAAAAATAGTAAATGTCGATGTAGACTCCATGGACCCCACCTTCGCGAAGAGCCTTCCCTTCAAGCCACATAATCAGACCAGCAACCAGCTTCTCGTCAATGAACAGATGTCCATCCCCGAAAACAAGGAAATGTTCTTGCAAGCAGTGAAGGAATACAAGGACCAGGGATGGTCGGCCGTCCTTGATAGAATCGTGAGTGTTCATCTGTTGTTTACATAGAGCTTTTCTCTGAGTCGTGTTCCTTGCGGAATTCGGAACTCTGCTTTTGAAAGATGCCACATTGCCAGATTACTGACTGGGGCCACATAGAGTGTACTCCTCTGCGCTGCGAACATCGATAATATCCAGGGCCGAGTCCTCCTTCAGACCTCACCCTTCCACGCATACGACACCGACAAAGTAGTCGCACACGCACGAAGTTATGCTCGTGAGTTCGAGAAGGCTGGAATCTCCAAGGATCGTTTCTGTATCAAGATCCCCTGCACCGGACCTGCCATGAACGCCGGTCCCATTCTTCTCAAAGAAGGTATTCGAACACTCGGAACATCGCTCTTTGGATTGCCACAAGCTATTGCTTCTAGCCAGGCTGGATGTCTCTACATCAGTCCTTACTACAATGGTGGGTTGCATAAGATTTCGATTTCCAAAAATCGATGTAGATGAGATGCTGACGAGAATGTCGGTACAGAAGTCAGAGCGCATGCCCAGTTGGAGTTGTGGCCCAATGTCGAGGATCCAGCCACCCAGCACACAATGTCTGCACGTATGGTACAGATGCTCGAGACCTACAAGCGTCTCTACAAGGAGACAGGGAAGGAACAGCCCATGGTGAAAGCTGCTAGGTAAGTTGCTCTCCCGTTCAACGAGTCCTGAGAAAATGGCTGACATCCCCAGCTTCATCTCTCCCAAGGAGGCCATGGCTGCCGGAGAGATGGGCTGCCACCACGCAACCATCTCAGCCGATGTTCTCTCTCAGTTGGCAAAGCTCCCATATGATGGCACCAAGCAACCTGGAGAAGGCGTCCCAAAGCCCATGCATCCATACCTCAATGCCGGTCCAACTCCGACTCGTCTTGCGAAGTTGTCAAAGACCGATCCGCTTGCAGCAGCTGAATGGGACGGAAAGCTGGCGAGTACTGATATCGATTATCTGGCCAACAATGGTGCTGAGTTGGAGAAAGCCATTGAAGCTGATCCGATCACCAAGACTCGCTTGTTTGAGGCTTTGGACCTGTTCAAGGGTGGTGAGCTGAGGAGCAAGGCTGCTATTGAGGAGGCGATGAAGCTGGTTTAATAGGGCCTGAATACCATGATTGTCGATTTTGGATAGCATAGAATGATAGAGGAAATGCATAGCACTTTACTGGTTGCAAAATCTCCAACTTTTGCATTTCCGAACGCCGGTGGCCGAAGAATTGCGCCTGTGAGTCAGAATGTCAGGATCGTTGAGCCCTCACTTCTGAATCTGGAGCTCAGAAGGTGTAAGCCCCAAAGATACCAGATTTGACACATGAGAGTGTCAACGAGGCTCTGTGTTACACATTGTAACCGAAGTTGGCTGTATTACTTTCTGGTGGGAGATGAAAACCAATGTCCGGATCAAAGTCGTAATACATATTTTGGTGCAGACTCAATTCTGCCAAACCATTGGGAGGGACATTCAGATTTGATGCCAAAGAAATATCATAGCCGTCGTTCAGGTAGGTCAAATTTTCACCCAGTAAAATTGGCTGTGGTGTGATCTGAGAGGACTCCATGAAGCTTTCAGGTATGCTTGGGACTTCGGGAAAGTCGTGTGAATCGGAAGGCATGGGCAGGTGCTCAAGAAGTGGAGGTATGTTGTCTTGCATATTGAAGCCTGTGTTCGGTACTGTGCTGATATCTGCCTGTAGATGTGGATTTGGTATTTGTTCCGCCTGCACTTCTGTCCGTTCATCCACCCGCTTCTCCATCTGCGGTCTGTTCCCGTCTTCAAGCCCTTGCTCATCATCGACCTCTTCCCCAGGCCCATTATCCCCAAACCCAGCCGGGAATGTTCCAAAAATTTGTTGATCAAAGCTCATCAAAGATTTCACAGCATCGCCAACTGGTTTCGTTCGACATGAGCTGATCCCAACCCCATATTGTTCTCGCCAACTGTTGACCTCTGCAACAAGCTCGACATTTTCGGTAAGAATAGCTTGTATCTCGTTGGCGGCAGCGAGGCAGATCTCGCGTTGGTCTCGAAGATGCTGAATGCTTTCGTTGACTATCAGGGATTTGGAGAGACGGTGGACTGGAGCAAGTGCTGGAACCAGACGTGCAAGATCCTGTGGAGCCTAGTCAGCTCTGTTACTCAAAATGGGCCGGCTGGAGCCATGGTACTACTCACTATAAAACTTGCATTGAGAGCCTCACGGCGTTGTTTCTCGATTGCAGAATGTGAAGCCCGCTCATCTGCTGTGAAGGACCGGACTCTCTTTTTCCCTCTACGTTTCTTGTCGTCGGTGGCAATAGGACTGCCTGTCGCACTTCCTGAAGCGACGGGCATTGCTATGAAATGCAAAGCTGATATAGACCATCGACATTAATTCGACACGATTAAGAAGGTAGGACGAAAGTGCTGAGCCTCAGCTAGGGACAACACAGAAACAGACTGGGGCCATGTGACAGGGCACGGAGTAGGAGCGGGGAAGTGGGGAGCCCGAGCGTCCACAAAACGGAGTTTGTGCCTGAGGTTTGACAACTTTGTTCCATTTGATGTGTGGTTCAATTGGGAATGATCTGGACAAGCTAGACTTGCGAACCTTATCGGGGTCAATGTTGTTGATGAAAAGCGTTATGGTTTCGAGAAATATGACAACCTTGGAAGCTCTGGAATTCCTGGCCAGATTTGTCTACTGTAGCGAAATCACAAGGCTAACACTCCTTGTGGACATCTATCTCATTCCGTCATCCCATTGACAATGAGTTGCAACAGCGTGACAGTACTTTTGATTTCGTTGATCCATCTTATTTAAACTTACCATACTCAGATACAAGACAGCTCTTCCCTGCGTCGCGAGCTTGGGCTGTATCCAAGCTCAACTCCTACATAGCAATTCAACCTCCTCTACATCTATTACCACCTTACTTAACATCAACTTAGAAGATATAATTCCACGTCTTCTTCCACCACGGCCACGCCGCCTGAATCTCCCTCTCCTCCGCCAAGATAGCCGGCAAATCCAACTCCCTCCTCCCACTCGTAACATCAATCTCCTTCAACCTCTTAAACCTTGTTTTCTTAATAACCTTGAACCCAATATAAAAGACAATCACAATCGGCATCGCCAAATACGCCTCAAAAAATCCCTGGGCGATCTCATTTGGAGTTTCGGATGAGTAACCAACAGGCCAGACAGCGGTCCAGAACTGCGCAATGAGGATGAGGATGTTCATAATGAGTCCTATCCAAGACCCGTAATAACCTGGTTGTGATGTAAAAGCTAGCTCGTCGATAGTGTGACCGTTGTATTTCCACGCATGTCGGAAGCGGATGTGGCAAGCGCAGATACTGGCCCAGGTAAAGATTGAGGAGAGGCCGGAAATGGCTAACATCCAGTTGAAAGCTTGAACTCTTGTTGCCGTGCCTGCTGCAACGATGAAACACAGAAGTCCGATTGAGCTGGCGACGATGATACTGACTAATGGTCGTCCGGTATTATCGATGTAGCCGAGTATCTTTGGGGCTTGACCTCTGTCCGCGAGGGCGGCCATAGTCCGGGAAGAGCCGTAGATGGAAGAGTTTCCAACGGAGAGGACGGCGATGAGAATTACTACGTTCATGATGGAAGGGACGACTGAGATCCCGGCGTTCTTGACAGCTATAACGAAAGGTGAGGCGTTGGCATCTTGTGAACCGGTGCCGTTGAGGAGATCGGGATCGTTCCACGGTACTAAGCAGCCAACGATAGTCAAGGAAACCATATAGAACTGTCTCGTTAATATCTATGAGATAAGTAGGAAGATATTGGAGACTTACGAGGGTGATACGCCAGAAGACTTGTTTGACAGCTGACGGAAGCGATTTGCGAGGGTTCTCAGTCTCAGCGGCTGTCAACCCAACCAGTTCGGTACCACCGAAAGAGAAGGCGGCGGTGACAAACACGGAGCAGAGACCTTTGAAACCATTGTGAAAAGCTCCAGGATCGTACCAGAAGTGTGCACCAAGGTATCCTTGAGGACTTCCCGGTATACCTCCTGCCGTGATGATTATTCCCAGAAGAATAAAGCCGATGACTGCGACGACCTTGATGATAGAGAAGACAAATTCTGCCTCGCCGTACCCACGCACACCACTGGCAATCTGTTAGCATCTATTTCTGCTACATGACTTGGAACTGGGCATGGTGGGAAGGACCGTGCGGCTCGTAAGACAGTTCTCCAATCTTCTAAAACCCTAAAACAAGCAAGAGAGGCCACCTACAAGAAATTGATAGCGACAATCACAACCCAGAAGATAACCACGAAAGCAGCAGGACTGATGTCCTTTGCCCCTGGCCAATATGAGACGGTGATAGAAGCTGCAGTAAGCTCAAGAGGAAGTGTGACAAGCCAGTTCAAGGCATAACTAGACTTGATTAGACTTGCTATGAGCAGAAGTAAGTGATCGTGACTTACTTCCAGCCCATAGCGAAACCCCATGCAGGATCAATGAATCGACTTGAGTAAACCGAAAAGGCCCCAGCAATCGGAAACGCGACGGCCAGCTCACCAAGAGCATGGACCGTGCAGAACAGCATGACTCCTATTAGGCCGTATGCGATGATCTGTTGAGAGTCTCAGTACAGTTTTGACACAAGTGTGGAAGCAAGATCCTGAGATCCGAGCACTCAGGGCTTGAGGACGAATTCTTGAGGCGCCCCGCCGCTTCATGTGCAAAAGAGAACTTCCACAATGACAGGAAACTTACGAGTGATGCTGGACCGCCAGTAGCCAAGGCAGAGCCAGAACCAACGAAGAGGCCAGTGCCTGAGAAAGGCTGGTCAGCTCGTGGTTTGACCATTCAACATGGTTGGGTTGGGGAAAATGTACCAATAGAACCGCCAATAGCAATCATTTGAAGATGGCGAGGCTTCAGCTTCATAGCCAACCTTTGCTTCAAGTCAGTCAATGCATTCAATCGAAAATCAAGCACTGCAGCTTCAGAGACATATCTTGAGAAATTCCTATGAGTATCCAGCACAATGACACTTTCAAGACTCTAGATTGATAATGAGAATGGAGGACTTACGCAGGTTCTGCTGGTGGTTGGTCTGGCAGCGGTCGACCTTCCAGATCAGTGGCTTCAGTGACAACACGAGCATTTGGATTGCGCTTGAAGCTATTGAGCGTGAATGCTGAGAAGAATCCTTCATGGTGCTTTGCGACCGTGCCTTCACCCTCATCATATCGTGTCGGAGAAGTCCCAGTTGAGTCTTTCTCATTCTTGTAAGCCGATTTCTCGACATCGTCATGTAGACTCAAACCTGCGTCCACCATCTTGCAGTCTGTTTTTCAGGTGAGGAGTAGAAGACAAGATGGGAAAAGACCGAAGGTTCAGGGTCTCGCATTTAATAAGGAAAGACATGACGGGGTCCCAATATGATCGTTCTATGCCCCCACAGGACCAACATCAGAAAAGGCATGAATATTTGAGACTACGATCCCATGATGCAATCCCGAGGATTGAGGTTGCTGCATCTCGCGAATAACAAACCTATCGAACTGAGACGATAAGGAAAAGCATACAGCCATCTCAAACAAGCTCGAGATAAGTAAGGATGCATACGGCAGGGTGACCCGCGCAATCCGCTCGAGGCGTGCAAACCCGACCAATTGACAGCTTGGCTGAGAAACCCAAGAAAGCTTAAACGAGATAAGATACACTGGAGATCATGATAGGATCTTGCTGCCAGATCTCATTCGTAGCCCAGATCGCACAACAAGCATGAGCGAGAGTGACAGGGAGACTAAGCACCGCAGCTTGCAAGCTAAAGGGGGAAAAAACCTCTCTTATCAGAAACATTGATATTATTTATTATAGCATTGTCAAACTCCACTTGAGAAGCCATGATTCTGGGTTGGCTGCTGATAGTGAGAATTGAATACCTTAAAGAGATCGAAGGAAGAAAATCATGTACTCGCGTACGCCACATATACCACAGATGTCATCAATAATATACTGAGCTAGAATACAGAATGATCGAGCACAAGACATTGTGTAACGCAGTGACGAAACGACCCCGCAATTTGGATTAAGAGGCATATGCATGCAGCGTGGGGGTGTGACAGGTCAACCGCGAGAATTGAAACGAGTGTATTAAACGAGGTAGAGGCTGGATCTAGACATTCTTTATGCTCCGTGGTGCAGCTGCATGCTGAACTTTTAATTCTTGCATGATTGTTATCTTGAATTGTGATGGCTACGGAGAACGCGTCTGGGCCTTGCAGCATTCGGAATCGCCGAAGGTACGAATAATAGTCTCGTCGGACATTTGCTTCAATGAAGAATGCTGGAGAAATCTTAGTCTGGTACGTTGGACGTGTTGAAATATATACTCATCGAAGATCTAGAAGGTATCGTGCATCTGGCCGTGACAATCACCTTATGAGGTAGACCATCCCACCTAAGCTTCGTCCAGTCTCCTGCCGTGGTCATGAATCTTACTTATCGTGACCAAGCAACCAAACATAGGTAACTACGCTGTAGATGAAGCGAGTCAGTGCACTCGCATCCGAATACCTGACTCAACCCCTCTCCATTCCTGTTGCAGCTCCTTTTGCTCTTCCACTGCTTTTCATGCTACATACTTCATTGTTCATATCCACTACAAAAACGAAGGGATGAAATTCATCTTTTTGTCTTACTTCATCAGCTTGTATACTTCAATGATCCTGCGCTTCGAAAGTCATCGGAGCCGGATTGCTGGCCGCCATGTGCGATAATGTCAAGCAAATCTTCGATTTTGTCATTTCGTCGCCGTACCAGACAAGTTTCGTCTGCAAATCATCGAGCTGAGATTGAGCATCGTCCTGCTTTGCTCCTGCTATGCTTTTCAATCGATCACCCCAGCGTTGAGGTTGTTTGATGGAAAGGAGCGTGTTGTGGAATCGCGTCAGAATGAGAACATGCGCCACCTGGGCAATTTGACTTTGTGAAGTCACGCGGCAATGCTTCAAATTCAATGGAATGCCGACTTCATACTTGGGCCTCCATATGGAAAGCTCCTCCTCTTACTCTCTAGACTTCTTGGTTTACAATCTTTCAGGGCCTTCAAGGTATATCACATGACCAGAATGGTCGGCTACCCGGTTCTTCGAAGAATACCCATCAACAAGCACAAGTGTTGCTCCAAGGCACTTTGCACTATGAAAAGATTAGTTGTGATAAATGACGGGTTCCAACCTTCCAAGGTTGGTCATCGTTCCGTCACATGCTTTCACTGTGGCGAAGCTCGTCACCCCTGGACCCCCTGTGGCGCACACTAGGAGGTAGCTTACCAACTTCTGTGGCTAGGGAGTTCACTGTGCCAACTTTCCCCACTACATGTAGGTCATTCGTGACGCCATAAGACTATTCACAAGAACATTCTGTCAATGTCAGTCTAGATGTGCCGTTATTACGTAGTAGATCTTGGAGTGTCCTATAGAATGAAATGCGTTCCTACTTTCCAGGGTTCACTTATTCCAAAGAAGTGAACATATCTATCTACACACTTGATAACCTCTATTCATTACACATATCAACACAATGGAAAACGCCGCAGACGCATTCAGCAAGATCTTTGCCAAGGACCCCGCGTCCAACCAGACAAAAGGCAAAGATGTAACCAACAACGCAGCTGCATCAGATCCCACCCTCCCCAACTCAACCAAAGACAATTCCTCCAAGTCTCTCGACACCACCTCCACCCCCGCACCCACAACCACCTACAACAACGTAGAGAACAAAACAGTCGACTCCACAGTCGCCCCCTCCGTCGAACACACCCACGTAAAGAAACAACACGAAACCCGCGAACAAAAGTTCGTCGAGAAAGAGAAACACCAAGACCACTACCACACCACCATCCAGCCGCTCAAGGACACCGAGATCCTCCCCGAGAAACACGACCACGTACAAGAGACCGAGCGCAAGGAGATCAACAACGATGACGGGAGCGCGAAGATCAAGGCTGAGCAGGATAGGAAGGGGTTCGAGAGTACGAAGGATGAGGAGAGGGAGGAGAAGAGGGTTAAGGAGCCGACGAGGGAGGAGGAGCATGTGCATCATCATTTGCATGAGACTGTGCAGCCTGTTATTGAGAAAGGTGAGTTGAATCAATTCTGGGGAGAGAGGATGAGGTTGTGCATTGGATTTTTGCTAATGGTTGTGATGAAATAGAGGTCATTGATCCTTCGGTTACGCATAAGAGAGTTGATGTCAAGGAGAAAATCCAGGAACCTGCTGTGCATGAGGGGGTTACCACCAAGTCGGCTATCTCGGTTGATGAGTTTGAGAAGAAGCTTGATGGGGAGAAGAAGTAGGGCTAGTAAAATAGCGTGGGAAAAGGTATACCTTCATTAGTCTGCAGAGATGGTAATGTATATGGTAACTGGCATTTGAAAGCTGGTCCTTTGTGTACTGGCTTGGTCAAATATTATTAATGTAAAATAATGCAATGTTCAACTCACAGACTTCGTTC
Organism: Helotiales sp. EF0021; assembly: GCA_000292665.1. Lineage (NCBI taxonomy): Eukaryota > Fungi > Ascomycota > Leotiomycetes > Helotiales > Helotiales sp. EF0021. Next base: position 110,205 of record AIET01000520.1, read on the forward strand.
CCCCCCCCCAAAAAAAAAGACTTTCACGTTCAAATATGCTCATCAAAATTATTCGTAGAAATACAGGTGAATTTCTCTACTCTATCTTACATCCCCCCACCTCCTCCCTCTCCCCTCATTCTCCCCTCGTCATCCCCTCGCCCACCCCCTATTTATCACATCTCGAACAAGCAGTCTCCAACCCCATAGCGCTCAACGGCGCACAAACCACACACTCCCTCCTCTGAACCGCTTGAGCAAGCAGCCTTATAAGCGCGTTTCTTGCAGCGTTTTGCTGGGTAGGAGTCAGTTGGGAGTAGGCGGGATAGGGACCTTCGGTTTGGCCGGTGATGGGGCCTAGGACCGCGTGTGCGATGGCGGGGTTTTCGAGGAGGGATGTTATGGTGCCGGGGTCCATCTTGGATGTTGGTTGGATTAGTTGGTTTGGGGGAAAGGTGTTGTTGGTTTTAGTTTTGTGTGTTGGTGTAGGGTAAAGTTGTGGGTTTGATGTGATTTGGTTTTCTCTGGTGGGTGGAGGCGGATTGGCTGGCTGGTTATATGCTCTTGGGGCTGTGATTGTTCGGAAGAGTGATTCTGTTCTTTTGACTCTACAATACTTGGTTCATCAAAGGAGAAATAATGGGCTTCATTGTGACTCGTTGTCTTTGTGAATGCTGCTGGTGAAAGAGTTGGGGATATTTTATTGTTAGCTTTGATGAAAGTTATTGTGCTGTTTGTGATATGATGACGATGCTACTGTTTATGCTTCAAAGAATTGGATCGCGATAGACAGATCCAATAGTGAGTAAATAGAACTCGAGGTTAAAAATAGGGATGCAAGTGAATGAGAGCAAGGTGGTGAAAGAGGAAGCAATTGGGCCACTGAGCCTAGATGAGCAGAGAGTGTGGTTGATTCACGCAGCGAGACCAATAGAGAGAGCGCAGCATCGTTCTGTTCAGTCACGACGCCCGAGAACCTATGGTTTTCCACTTGGGACAAACGCCCTGTAGAGTCCTTTATTGCATATCCTACACTTCCACCTCACCATCTATCCACGCTTTTCTGCCCCAATGCTATGCGTATCCTCCACTGGTCTAATGCGTTGTACAGTAGTTGTTTACATAGTGAACAGAATCAGGAATGAAACCATCAACGCAAACAATCCGGTAGCTTCGGCGAAAGCAAAACCAAGAATGGCGTACGAGAACAGCTGTCCACGGAGTGCAGGATTGCGTGCAACACCGGTGATCAAAGCACCAAAGACCGTACCGATACCAGTTCCAGCACCGATCAATCCAGCAGCAGCAGCACCAGCTCCGATGAGCTTCCCAGCGCCCAAGATGGCAGCTCCGACCGAGATAACCTCAGTAGCTACACCACGCGATTGATTGCGAGCGATGTTGTTGGCAGTGTTGCGGAGGATAGCACGGCTCACGAGGAGACCAGAGCCATGAGTCGAAGGTTGGAATCGCGAGATTGAGGTCTTCGGGCCTGTTGTGGAGATGTGTTAGCTGTTGTTTACCGAGGATGTGGAGCTGCTGAAGCTGACATACCATTGGTGAAGGCACGACGAGCGATTGGGTTGGCTGATCGTACTGTGGAGGCGCTACCGAGGCGTGCGGACCTGGCTGCGAGCTGAGCGAGGGAGTTCATGATGATTGCTGATGGAATCGATGATGGAAGAGGAGGTTTGGAGTTTTTGAGGATGAAAATTTTGCGAGGTCGGGAGGTGCAGGAAACAGAGCTGGAGAATGTAAGCTGGGAAGCTAGCTAACAAGCAAGGGCGACATTCACCCGGGCCAATAAAGACGTGCTTCCCCTCAGTGACGAATCAAGTGGGACTCTGGGGTCCGGGGGTGGGGGATAGGGACCCAGAACCTGTGGCATTGACCAATAGAACCCATCGGAAGCTGTTCAACAAGCGTTCTCGGCGTTTCGGCTGCGTCAAATTACTCTCCCGTCCTTGAACAATCACCTCAACCCGCAGATCTCGTAGTTACGAGGACAGCTGGAACCTTTCTCCGAGTCCTTTCTACTAATTATTTATTTCTACGGCTCGAACTTCACTGTATTGTGCCAGCCATCGTCATGCCACCCAATACCTGTCGTGCGGCATGGCTTCCTGCATTTGATGGATCTAACATCCACCAGGCAGTACCACCAAGCTTTCTTCAAAGCTTGTACCTATACTTTCCATGCATTATTGCGTTGCATTCCGCATCTTGGTACATCTACTATATCCTTTCGCTTCATGGGATGCAAAATTCGATGACCCGTTCAAAAGGTGCGGTTGTTCAGTTTCAAGCTCTGCTTTGGCCGTGATGCTGCCAATGAAGCCCAGCCCGTGAGGAAATTCTCACAATGTCCAGGTTGGTTCCAGTGATTGCTCCCTCGCTCTCGATCCAGAAGAATTACCTGCTAAGAAGATCAACATACAGTTACATTCCCTCGCCATTCCTTTCCTTGATGATATCTTTTCAACCTCTTCTCATCAGTATCATTCATTAAGGACGGAAGCACTGGGCCACAAGTTCACGGATCTCAAGTCAAGCCTTATCAGAACATTTTCATTGTCTTCATGCAAAACTTCGCTCGCTCTCCCACATCTAATTGCTCTCACCCAGCTCTAAATCTCCCCAGCCAAGTTCTCGCGAAGCGTCTGCTCAAGCCCCTTATACGACTCCTGTCCCCACCACTTCTTCAACACAGCCGCACCAGGTGCAACATCATTATCACCCAAATCCTTGTTGACCGGCTCAGGAAAACGCGGCGCAACCTTAGCAGACGGTGCGATCTTCTGTACCGTACCAATCAACTCATTCCAATCAAACTTATCAGCAACGGCGATGAATCGCTCGCCAACAACCGTCTTATCAAATGCTGCTGCAAGATGAATGCGAGAAACATCAACAATGTCGATAAACCATTCTGGAAAGAAATTGCTGTTAGCGACTTGAACATTGAAGGATTGGAGAGGATAGTAATGAAAATACATACGACCATTCCCAGCAAATGCAGGAACCACTCCATTCAAAACCTCTTTAGCCCATACTCCGGGAAAACTCGGCGTCGTAACAATCCTACCAAGAACAGCACCAGGAAGAACAGAATTAACAGTATACCCCGCCTTCTCTTTCCTCACAAATTCCAACAACGCACGCTCAGCCTCGTCTTTAGCGGCTTTATAGTTATCAAGAGCGCGTTCAGGAGTGTATGGAGGAGGTGCCCAGGCGGCTTCAACAGCATCATCTGCCCACGTGGTTCGGTCTTGTTTATACACCTCTCCTGGCTTGGACAGAATGGGGATCGTTCCCGTCCAGACGATTCTTTTCACACTTGGTGCTGAGAGTGCGGATTTAGCTACGTTCAAAGCGTAGGCAATCGTCTGGGGAATAATCTCGTTGGGATCAGCCGGCATTGGGAGAGGAGTGGCTGTCAACAGAATAGCGTCAACTCCTTGGACTGCTTCATCGAATGCACCGGGAGCAGAGAGGTCTTTGATGATGGTGGAGGAGTAGTTAGGATTATTGTAGAGCTTTTCGAGGATGGGGATGTTGGAGGGATCGCGGATGGTGCCGCGGACTTTGAATCCTAGGGCTAAGGCTTCGAGGATGATGTTGCTCGCTATATGGCCGTTGGCGCCGGTTACGAGGATGGTACCGCCTGCTGGGAAGAGAAGGTCTTTGCTGGCAGCGGCGAAAGCCATTGTTGCGAATCTGAACGGGATTGTTGTGGTTGTGGTAGAGCTGGAAGGAGTGGTGTGAGGATGCTTCGCTTTGATTTGTCTTTTCTGCCTCGTATTCTCTGTCTTGATTTTAGATATTGTCGTCTTGGGTTCTCAAGTCGAGCACTTATACTCATGGATTGGATTTGGCATGGATACCTTCAATGAGGTTCTGCTGCAAAAAGGTAGATTGGTCATCCACCGTCAGGTCCGAATGGCTGAACAATATGGTATTGCTGTCACCAGTTGTATCTGCGCATCTGTAAGCCATGCTTGAGTGGTTTTGCGATACAGCTTCTGTGTTGCAGCCTCTGCGATGCTTTTGCTGAGGAATCTCAACCGCGACTTGATGGTGTTGTGCTGCTGACAAGCGAAACTTCGACCCCGCCTGGAGATGACTGGACGGGACAGAGGTAGCAGAACATCATGATTGGTTTTTGCAGTATTATCATCTACGGCAATAAGAGTATTTATTTCGTTCTCAGAAGTGATTCTGTCATTTGGATAGCGAAATGTTGTAAAACGGTGATGACTGTGCCGGAACCAGGTAAGAGCTCGGAACTCCGTGTGCCTAAGCGAAGACGTTGGCCAAACTAGTCTGTCATCATGTTTTTGGCGCTCGTTTGACACGATGTTAGTAATAAATGTTGAGTTTAGCACTGTATCCTTGAGAGATGGGTATGCTGTTTATTTGTAATTCCTCTGCACGCCTGCTCGGTATAGGCCCCTCGCAGCTTGATGACAGAAGCTGTTGTACACATGGGTCCCGTATTCTTTTCTGGAAATGACCAAGCATCTTTACAAAAGATCTACCACCCGTCGACGCAAGGAAGTAAATATCAAGTCTATCTATAGTCTAAGACCAACTTCTCCAAGTCTCCCATTATGATGTCCACATCGACCCTAGCACAACGCGAACACATTCTCACTAATTTCTACACTAATCTTCCCCAAATCTATCATACCACTCTATACATCAATTACCTAACTCCCAAATACGCCCTTTTTGCACGCTCATACCTCTCAACCACAGTTCTCCAACTATCCTTATAACTCATCTCCTCGTTAAACCCCACCGACCTAGCCTTATCCAGCACCAAATCATGATCAAAATCAAAAAGCGCCATCCACCTCTCCAAAGCCTCTTCTAATCCAACACCCTGCACCACTATCCCTTTCTCCTTCTCAAGCGCCTTCAACTCCTCTGGATGTTCTCTTAGAAATTTCACCGGACTCCGGTATTCCGGTGCAGAAGGTTCCATTGGATCTACACGCTCGAGTCCGTAGAGCGAGCAGAGATATGGCCATCGCTCCGCCATGCTGACAGGCTTTGCTTCATCGGCTGTATTGTGAGTTAGCAAGTATGGTATGTGTGAGAGAGAGGGAAAAGGACCTACCACAATGTCACATCGAATCTCGGCCCATTTCCATGTCTTGCCTTGTTGCATGCGTGTGTGAACTCATTGCGGAGAACGTAGTAGAAGAGTTGGTCGCGCCAGGGGTTTGGGATCTCTCCCATTGATTCTTTGAAGGGTGCTTTAAAGCCTTCTTTTATGTGGACGCCGGAGTATTTCGCTGAAACGGAGCGTATTTGCAAGATAGAAGAGACAGGGTTCTAAGAGTTGTGCTGGATTCATGGTGGAGTTCATAACTGCTATTCTAAGGTTCTACTCTAAGGTTGAGATATAGGCTCGGGACCGGATAAACAGGGGCTCCGGCCCTGGGGGTTCTTCTAAGATATATTACTCGGACTTTTCAGCTTCGGATGTGGAAGAGAAACGCCACAATTTTCTTCTAACATTCAACCCACTTTCAGCCTAGATGCAGAAAATGCGACTCCAATTGGGACTACCATCCAAATTTAGAGAAGCCCAATTCCTACTGAATAGGTGCTGGAGCATGCCTCATTTCGAAGACTATGTGAACAAGATCAATACTTATTTTGTGAAATATATCCCCCCAATTAAGGACCAGCGAACATTGGCAATGCTACAGTCATGCTGAAGTAAAAAGGCTTGGAGTCAATACTATCCTGAAGGCATCCCTCCTTTCTAGGGAGGCCCCGAGCTAGCTTATAGACAAAACTAAAATGGAACTATGAACTTTGAACTTGAGAGTTGAGAATTAAGAGTTAACCATTTTTATATTTGCATTAGCTAATATATAGCTTATTTTGCTAGAGTCAGTATACTACTACTACTACAAATGCTTGAAATACTCTTATAGCTTATACATTTACTAAATTTCTGAATTGTTATTATTGTTGTTGTTGTTATCGAGGGAAAGAAGATAGGGGTCGTAATGCAAACTGCACAATTCTCAAAAGTACAAGAAGTGGGGCTGTGATGCACAGTATACTGTTCTCAAAAGTACGACAACTCAAATTTGTAGTACTCGAGTGTAACAAGAGTTAGAAAATTGTTTGAAACTCCTAATAAATAGAATGGACTTTTAAGAGTAATATATACACTTACTATATTGTATATTGCATCTCAAAGTGTCCCCTTCTTCCTAAGGTACAGCACAGACCACAACCCCCTTCGATAAAACCCAAACCCCTATTTGCAATACCTAAGTTCAAGTTTCTGTATAGTTTTGTCTATAAGCTAGGCACCGGCCACTCTGCTTTCAATCAGACTTCTCAGGGTCTGGACAACCTTTGTATACAGATGGACAAAGAAGTAGATCGATATAAACAAGGGCTGATCTGGGAGGATCAACCAAAAGGACTTGACAAGATTCGAGCACAAGCAAAGATGACAAACTTTAGTGGGGGCGAAAACACAGGGAAGGCCCTTGAAAACATCTTTGGACATATTTGCATCTACGGTGTGACCACGGATATGGATGTTGATAACTTGCAAAGGTTTGGATATGAGGCGTCTGGTTCTGCGGACTAGGTAGCATAGCTTCAATGACAGCTGAATTTGGGAGCAACTTGAATCCCAGCTTCTTTCAGAGATTAGACATGGTTCAGTTGAGCATGTTCGGCGATCTTGTGTCTCGACAAAGTGACCTTTGCCCAACAAATTTTGGTGTAGCCACAAATGTTCGCTAAACTTATAATGTTTTAACAAAGCTGGAATATTTCTGAACACCCTAGATGCAGCTAAGGGCTGTCAATAATACTTGCTTGGTGGTACGAAGTGCAACGATAAGAATAGCAAACGGTGGTCCAGCTTCAGCGTGCACAAGGTGTTAAATAGACAAAACACACGAATTGATCTCCGCTTCAACGAAGGCCCGGATACGAATATGCCAGTATACACGTAAGAATATTGGGGGGAAAAAGCCTCGTGGTGTATGTAGCTAATGTACACCGACTTGTCGGATACAAAAAAGCTACCAAAATCGATTTCCTCAATTGTCTCCAACCTTGAATTTACAACATCTCCTCCACCCCTATCTCCCCTGAGGACTAGCTACTCTTGTAACCGCAGAGGCCATTATGTCTTGGGCCGCAACTCCAAGGGGTCTGTATGTTTTTTCCTGGTCATATCATATTATCGATCGGCCATCCTCAATGTCGGAAAACTTGAAGGTTGTGGACGCTCTGGTTTTCCAGAGGCACAATAATGTTCAAAGAGCTTTCGTAGCTGTGATAAAGTCTGGTTCTCGGGTTCTGTTGTAGCCAGTCCAGATTTGACTCCATGATGAATATTGCGGAGTAGCAAAGCGGAACTGATTCAGGTTTTCCGGTTCCACGACATCCTTCCAGTGTTTGACTTGCCGGACTGATGGTAGCTTATTCAGGGTCATGAATGTTTCTCAACTTCAAAAAGCTCCAGAATCGCGCCAGTGGAGTTCAGTTGAAATGCTTGACTGGGAAATGCTACAACTATGTGCTTCAAATCTGGGCGCTAACCGATGTGATAAAAGAAAAGGGTTAGATGACTAAAGTGGTTACTATACCACTCGCAGAGGTATTGTAAAGTGTGTTTTTGAAGCCTCTGACTTCTAGGCACCACCTTTTTTGAGCTTACGCACAAGACCAAACCGGTTTGCCGAAATCTAAATGGTCTGTCAAGCGTATCAAGCACAATCTGCTAGTTGGTCGGTGGCGTTACACAGGCTATCAACACTTGTTGGTCAACCAATAGGGGAGGACGGGCAACTACATATTGGCATGCACAATCCCGGCAGAGTGGCACCCCGCAACCCCAATCACTGTTGTTGTGTTAATCTCCGCCAGCTCAAACAGAATGTGCTTCTATCTTGTATACCTTCTCATTCCTACCTTGTGATTAATTGTTGTGTGGAATCTGCCACTGTATTTCGAGATTGATTTTGGAACGAACTACAAAGTGGAATAAGAATGGAATGCGCAACAAACGATCCTATATACACCCTTCAAGATGTCCCAGGGAAAGGAAAGGTCTTGTCGCAATCAAACACATCGCCAGAGGCACACGAATCTTGTCCGAGGAACCGCTCATCAGAGTACCTCGTGGCCAGCCGGATAGTGAAAGCCTGCTCACCACAATCAGCCAGCAAGTCGATGCCCTGACCAAACCTCAGCGGGAAGTATTTCTCTCAATGCACAACATCTATCCATATACCAGTCCTGCTGAGGAGTATCTTGGAATTGTGCGAACAGTCGCACTCCCTGCCGAAAGGGATGGAGACCAAGGAGCGATTTTCCTACAAGCATGCCGAATCAACCACGCCTGCGATAACAACGCACAGAAAGACTGGAATGAGAACATCAAACGCCACACAGTACATGCTTTGATAGACATACTCGAAGGCGAAGAGATCACGATATACTATCTAGTTGTCGACATGAGCCGCAAGGAGCGACAACAGGCTCTACGACAGAGGTTCAATTTCTCATGTTCATGTCGTCTCTGCTCCTTGCCACCTGTAGAGAGTCAGGAAAGCGACAGGAGATTAAAGGAAATCTCCAAGCTGGATAGTGTCATTGGTCAAGGTGGAATTATGGGTATCTTGTCATCGCCACTTCGAACTCTTCGCTGCGTCGACCAACAGGTCCGGCTCTATGACGAACAAAGACCCGGTGATTCCGGTTTGGCACGGGCTTTCTTCGATGCTTCTCAGGTCTGTATTGCCAATGGTGACTTGGCGAGAGGTCGTATCTTTGCAGAGAGGGCGGTGTCTGCATGGTCTACTGCATACGGCGCCGATTGCATGGAGGTGATGGAGCAGGTCACCTAGCATGGGAACCCTCTAAGCTCCAAATACATGGAATTTCAATGAAGTGGAAGACGGCAGTCGATGATGTCCCGCATGGACTCGAACCGAAATATTTCGAAGAGTGGCTTTGGAAGAGGGAGAAACCAATACTTCCTGGACAATTGGTCAACTTTCGGAACCGCGACATATTTCCACCATTTGCTGACCTTCCAAGTGACCGCGATTCTCACGCACTGAGACGTCATTGGTGCTTCCTTGGTGAGATTGTCGACTTCGCCACAATTCATCATCTCGAGATGGGACTAAAGGATGTTTGTGGGGAGAAGGTCCCATTGCATTTCAATACCCATGGTCTAGGTAGTGAAGTTTCACATGCCCTGGTTCAACCAGGGAACATGGTTGCAATTCTCGACGCAAGACATCATGTATTCCAATTCTGTGAGCCTGGTGTTCGCCTTCAGGATTCAAGAATGATCAAGGTAAGTTCATCATAATAGCTGATGAAGTCTTTTGTTGAGCTGCGCGGTGTTTGGCTAATTAAACCTGTTGTCCTTCAGATCTTTCCGATTTCACTGCATGACTTGATGGCGCTGAACGACCAAGTCCAACAATTTTCGACGGAGCTTGATGGTGTCAGGATGTGTCATGGGTGCGGTGAAAAGGGATCAGGTATGAAGCGATGCGGCAAGTGCTTATCTTTCTGGTATTGCGACAGGGTAAGATCGTCCTTCAAACCACTCCTTGTATTATGCTGAATTATAGGCTAACATGTGGCGTAGGCATGTCAAGAAGTTAGCTGGAAGGAGAAAGGCCACAAGACTGATTGTAAGCTGCTCAAGGATCCTGACTTGCGAGGGCTGTTCGTTCTCAGATGGGACAATTTTGATGGTCGTATCCACTTCCCCTTGCGCGATGCAGACAAGTTGGAGGTCTGAGGGTTGGATACTATATCATGATGAGCATTTAGACAAGAGTATACTTTTCTACAATTAGCAGCTGGTACCCAGGTATGGGCTTTGAATGGTATGGCTCTCAAAAGTGTGCATGTGAAAACTGACCGAAGAACAAATGAAACACTCTCAAATACCATTTTATCCAACTACGATGTATCTCGCAAGCACGATCATGCTTGCGAAGGAATGTGAATTTGTGTTTCATTCTTCCGCGTTGGACCAGTTCATTCATTACTGGAGCCAGCATATTGAAGCGGAAACCTCAATTGATATCGAACTTCGAAGTATTCCTCAACGCTTCCGTCACAAGAGCCACCCATGCAATCGGCGAATGGCTTTGACCAAATCCATGAGTGTCCTCAAAAACAAGTGTCCGCTTCTTGACCTTCGTGATAGTTGTCCGATTTTAGAGGAGATCTTGGTAGATGGGTTTCAGGTATCGAGTAAGAGGTCTAATGTGATGATTGAGCCACTGTCAGCATGCGAGATACAAGCCATGTTCTCCATATAGAACTTGGCACCCTTTATTATGCAGCTGATGGCAGACTCAGTACAGCGGGGAATAGACCATACGATGGGTCTCAAACAGAACCCCCGACTTCCTAGACAGACGTAGATTTCTCTAAGTCTTGATAGTAGAGCAATTCTTGAGTAATCTGAATGCGCAAATCTCAGCAGAGACTGAGAGGTATCGAATGACCCTCGATTGCTGGTAGGTGAGGAAGCTGTATCGTAGCAGAAGTAGAAGCTGATTCAGTCTGTACATTGAGACCAAATGAGCTGCTCTGGTGGACAACTCTCTTTGGTGGGCAACTCTCTTTGGTGGGCAACTCTCTTTGGTGGACAACTCTCTTTGGTAGACACAGTGATGTTTGCGATGTTTCACAAGGATAGAGTCATCGATTCGTAAGACGCGGGAGAACCTACACGGCTAGGTTCGAGGTGCGAATGCTGGCTGCGCAACTTCATCACAAAGTTAATTCCATCAATTTGCTAAGTGAGACGATGGGTTGAGCTATTGAGCTATCTCAGCAAAGAAATGGAAATGTTACAAGGATCGGGTGTCTTAATTTTATAGTCGCAACGCCGTTACAATAGCATACGATGTCAGAATCGTCGCCATCGGTGTCACCAAATGGAATGCATCTTCGTTTTCGTGTTTTATTATTCAATTCTTATGAATGAGTACTTTCTAAGGGAGGAAGAGCCGCAAAAGGAGATGCTCCAAAGTGAAGGCTACCTAATGACGTACTCGATGCTTGAGTACTACTTCCAAAGTACGGATATACCCAACTGCCGCAAAGAAGGGAAAGTTCGCTGTTCAAATGCCAAGCTCGCCATCGCTAGATACACAAGTTGGAAGTATCGAAATATGAAAGAAGAAAGGGAAAAGGAAAAGCTTTTCGCATGAAATACTCCACTGGTGCTAGGACTCAAGTTCCTCACCAACTCAGATCGAGTTCAAGTCTGGAAAATTCATCCTCCGGATCACACTTAACATCAAAATCTGGCTCCTCCACGTCCCACAAACAAACGTCGGTTGAGGCGAACTCGCATGCATGTGGATCCATGTCAACACCAATGCTTCTCTTGTCAAGATCAAAGCTGAATATCTCTTTTCGAGCCTCATTGATTTCTCTCAGCTTATCATCGAGCACGTCGACTGTTTCGCGGAAGTAGTATAAGATGTTACCATACTCCATGAACTCGAATGCTTCGTTAAATGCTTCATAGGAGGGAATGCGATAGATATGATCGAAGCGTCGTTGTCGAAGTAAATCGATTTTAGTAGACATGGGTACGTCTCGTTGGAACGACTTGGCGTACTCATCAAGGAGTATCTTTGCTTCATAAACCTTGTCGGTAGTTTCCATCACACTTTCGATGTCAGAGTGATTGGGGTCAAGCAGTCCATAGTAACGCTTCTCATTCTTGATGAATTGAGAAAGATTCGCAGCTGCAACTCTGACTCGTTCATACTGTGGTTCTAAGTAAACCAGGACCTTCTCTCGCTGAACCTTGACGTCTGAAATACTATCATCCAAATCTGCGGCGGTTCGAGCGCCTTGTAGACCGGCCTCAACGGGGTGAGGATGGTACCGATCCTTGTAAGGATTGCCGTACTTCTGGTAGGTTTGATAATCACTGCCCAAGAAATCCCTAGACACAACCTCGTCTGATAAAAGTGACATGTCTTCTCGAAACGGAAGGTACTGCTCAAAGCTTTGGGCATATTTGAGAAGATTGTCGTACATCTTGAAACCGAGTTCGACAGGTGTATTGCTTTGTACTGTATCAACTGCTTCATGTTGAGCGATAGATGAGTCGTTATCGAGACGAGTAAGCCATTCAGGCGGAGAATCGAAGAGGTCAACGTTGTCAGGGACTTCGAATGGAGCTGCATCTCGAATCTTCAGAGCACCCGGTTGAAGGCGCAAGAGCTTGAGAGGAGAAATGGTATGACTGAGTGCAAAGTAGTTTTCATCAACTTCGCCTTCCATCCCCTTTATAATGCAACATATCTGAATTGAGTTGATGGACTGACAGGCTTGGGAGAGTCCTCGACAGAAATCTTTCAGTGGGTGGGGACGGTGTTCTCCGTACTTCAAGTAGGAGCTAATAGCAACGGTCCAGTCTGAGACTTTCGGCAGCGCGGGATGAAGTCGGAAGGGTTCTGTGCGAGAATCTCCCATAAAGCGAGTCAGTGGACTCATAGGTCGAGCCATATGGGGGAGACAAGCGACATAAAAGTTGTGCTTGTAAAGAATGTAGCTTCCTTCTCCGTAAAGTTGACGGCTGACACCCAAGACGGCCGGCGTAAGACCGTATCTCTGGTATAGACCGTGGAGTTCTTCGCTGGTAATAGATTGTGGGGTCTCGAGGATTGGGTTGTGTAACAGGAGCTCCAATATTTGAAGGCTGTTCTCCTTGGCAATCGTAAGCAAGGTGGATGCCACTCTTGGATTCGGAGAAGAGATGAGAGCGCTGTCGATTTGGACGCTGATACCAAAAGAAGCGCCTAACTTATGGATCTCAGCCTCTGCATGCTCCTTCGTCATGGCTGTTGAAGGTTGTTGCGGCATAGGAGGACTATCGTTGGGTAAATTCTTCTCGAATGCGGGATTATTGGAGACTACTGGGACTGGGTTTAGATTTACTAAAACATATTGAGATGAATTAGCTCTGTGTCCATGGATGTGTGCGCCCCACAGGGCTGGATGGGAAAATACCCGTGGGATGAGATTTTATGCTAGTAATAGCCCCAATTGAGTTCACATCTGCGCTGCGCTCCATAATGTTCGGCGAAGGTGTTTCGACGTGGCTAGTGGTCGTAGAAACATCAACAGTGCGTGTGGTTTCGGAGGATTGGCTGCAATGGGTTGAAGCAGAATTATCCGGGCGAAGCTCTGGCAGAATATCCATGTGATCGATGTTCTCTGGTAGATGTTAGCAGCAGCTCTATTGGCAGGCTTTATCCCAGACAGAGGCAAGCGTGAAAATGCTGTAAGAATGGTAAAGAAGTTGTTGAAACGTTTATGATAAGCAGAGCTGTTGCGCGAAAGGAGGTAAACTAGTCAACTTACAATTGGCTATGGCGCCAATACTTCCAAACAAAAGGAGATCCTGTTATAAGAAGAAGATCCAAGGCTTTCACAGCTCGGGGTGGTTGAGAAGCGGATGCAAGTTTGTGGTTCTTGCAAAGTTGTGGTGAAAGGAAGGTAGGAGGAAGAGTTGTTCAAGCGTAGAGTTTTCTTATATAGTCGTGCTCAACGACGCTAAAGGCCTCGAGCATAGCGTCCTTGTCCTGTTCACCTTATTTACTAACGCAAACCTTAATTTTAAAAAGAGCCTATTAAAGTTGAGGTTAATAGTTGCTATTATATAAAAGTTAATAATTAAGGGAGTTTAAAGCTAAGTAAAAAACCTTATTTATATAGAAACGTATAATAATACTTCTAAAAGACAACCACTTAAGCATTACTTTAAAACGTTTAATAGGCTTATGTCTAAGCTATAGTACGTTATTACAATAGCAATTATATAAGCTAATACTATTACCTTGTATTATTTAGCATAAGTAGCAGCACTATTCTTACCTATTAGTACTTGTAGACCAAGCTAGAAGTGATAATAAGGTATAAAATGGCTTTAACTCCCTTACTCTAATAATAAAACGGAGGCTCTATAGTCTACTAACACAGAGCAGCATATTTGAACTGAGTTGACAGACTGACACACTTGGGAGTGTCCTCGACAAATGTCTTTCAGAGGGCGGGGGTGATGTTCACCATGCTTCAGCTGTTAGTGACAATCCTGTCTGAGACCTCCGGTGGCGCAGGATCAAGTCGGAAGCGGTTATACGGGACTCGCCCATGAAGCGAGAAAATGGCCTGGTTGGTTGTCTAAGGTAGGGTTGGTAGGTTGGTAGGTTGGTAGGCGACGTAAAAAATGGGTATGTACAGATTGTGTGATCGTCTGCATTATTTGTAGCCATCAGATTTGGTGTGTGCTCAAGTGAAGGAGGAGATACCAAGGAGACGTTTATTGATATATCTATGGTCAATTTAAGCTGTGCTAAAAATGTTTAGGAACGATATCTTGAATACAGTTGTACAAATGTAGTCCGGTCTAGAGGTCGCGGTGTACAAGCATCATTTATCGGACAGGAATGAAGCTATATATACCATCGATAGGTAGTGAAACTATAGCACGCAATGCGAGTAGACTAGCTGATCCAAATTTGGCATTACGCTGGACAAGAAGCGCACTTTTGCACCAAAGGAGAACCTGTTCCAAAAGGAATATGGAAGGTCTCCGGTGCTTATGAAAGGCAGATGCAAGATCGTCTATCTTGCGTTGTGTTGGGGGGAAGGAAAATAGAGAATCTAAAATCTTAGAGAATATTGAATTAGTCACTTCTGAAGTCTTGAAAGTAGTTATGGTATGGTAAGTCAACTCAATCATCTTACAAAAACTGCTCTATCTCACTGATATACATTCTTTACATACACGAATGCTATCGAGAAGAGTTGTGTTTATGTATTTCATTTCTTATGTTGTGAGGGAGTGCTACCTAGGAGAGGGCGTGCTAGGAAAGAACAAGCTCAGAGATCAAAGCTGCCCAAGATGTCTCGGCGACCAAGTCCCACCGAAGAAGTAAACAAAATCTGTGTGATAAAATTTTGTTGATGAAGACGTGAAAATCATCATGGATATCCATTGAACAAGCATGGGAGTTCTGGGTATGGCCACATCTTTCTTCATAAATTTTGACCTTGATCACCACGGAGGATACTCCTCCTCCTCAGAGTTTGACTCCTTTTCGGGGCCAAGGATTGGCTCACTGACATGCCAGTTGACGTGCT
Source organism: Helotiales sp. EF0021 (assembly GCA_000292665.1). Lineage (NCBI taxonomy): Eukaryota > Fungi > Ascomycota > Leotiomycetes > Helotiales > Helotiales sp. EF0021. Next base: position 125,382 of record AIET01000520.1, read on the forward strand.
CGGCACAGACCGGATCAGTGGGATGGATGATGTCGGTGCCAAGATTCTCGAGGTCGATATCCCACTTGAACAACTCTTTGCGAGCATGTCTGGTCTCGATTAACTGCTTGTCAAGTGCATCGATGAGATCTCGGATAATCTTTACGATGTTGTCGTACTCGTTGAATTCGACTGCGTCGTCTAATTGCTTCAACAACTGGCCCAAAGGAAGCCGTGCATAGATCTTGTTGAAGCGTCGTTGTTGTCCGACGATTTGTGCTCTGATCTCCATCGGCGACTCGCGATCAAATGACTTCGCGTAGTCTTGGACTAAGAGGATTGCCATGTTCTGATTCTCATGTTCATGTAATCTTGATAATGAACCATCCATCAGGCGGGTGTCGAAGAAACCGTGCAGAAGCTTCTCCTCCTTGATGAACTGAACCAGACTGGTTGAGGCTTCAGAAATTCGCTGGTACTGACGTTCAAGGTAAGCAACTACGTCATGGCGCGCCTCCTTGAAATCACTCATGTCAGGAAAGTTTTCTAGGGCGTGCTCCCGTGCTAAGCACAGACCTGCTTCAACGGGATGGATGGCGTCGCCGTCGCTTCTGTAAGGGTTTCTGATCGATTTGTATGTCGTGTATTCAGAGCCCAAAATTTCTCTTGAGAGACGGCCATACCTATCAAGAGCCATCTCTGCTTTGTAAATTGGATAACGCTCGAAAGTCTGGGCGTATTTCACTAAAGCATCGTACATCTCCAATTCCGTCTCAATTGTGGCGTCACCTTCCGCAATTTGCACGAAGTTATTCAGGTCCTGCTCTGGCATTTCCTAAAGCAAAGATGTGTATTCTCCTGCGCTGTCAAAGAGATCTATGGCATCAGGAATTTCGAAGACATCAGCATCCCGAATCATGAGGGTCCCGGGAACCAAATTTCGGAGCAGTTTGAGGTGAGAAAGTACCAGGTCAATCTCAAAGTACTCGCCATCGCTTTCGTCGCCATGTTTCATGCCTCGAAGGACAGCGCAGAACTTGACTGAGGACAGCGATCCCTGCAGTTGGCGAATGGCTCTGACAAAGTCCACAAAGGGCATCATGTCAGCAACTCCATGGTTTTTTGAACCCACTAACCACGACCGTCCACTTCTTGACCTTTGAGACAGCTGCCACATCTCGGAGCGGATCGTTGCGGATAAGTCCCAAGTATCTGGTAATAGGGCTGATATGTTGGTCAAGCCATGGCAGACAGGCAATATAACGGTTATGTTCCCCATAGAGGACTTGGCATCCTTCGTCATATAGCTGACGGCATACTCTCAGCACAGCGGGACACAAACCATAAGATTGGTCTCTACCAAAGCACTCTGCTTGACACACAGATGTAGGCCTTTCTAGGACCTGGTTCGAGAGCAATTCTCGGAGAATCTGGACACGCACATCCCAATGGAGGTTTAGAAGCGTCAGAGGAACTTCGCGTGCTGGAGCGTGAGGAAGCTTTGTTACAGCCGGAGTGGATGCCGGTTCAATCTGTACATTGAGACCAAACGCGCTGCTCAAGCGAACGATTTCTTGACGAGCATCATTTTCGGTAGACACAGCGATGTTTGCATTGGGCTTCAAAGATGGTGCCATTAGTTTGGAACAAATGGGAGCAATTATACTCCCATGACCGAGGGACGTAGTATTGGTTTGCGCTGCTTCGCTAGACATGGAGGAAGACTTCGAGACGTCCATGGTCGTTTCGGGGATGTTCGTGATAGGTCCAGGAGCTACCGAAATGGTCAGTAGTGCTGTTTGATTTGGTGTTCTTACAAGGAAGTGTTTACCGGAGTCAGGAGTCTGGATGTTCGAGCTGATTGCATTGAATGTCCAGGTAGAAGATTGGGCTAAGGGACAATGATGAGCTATCTCAGCAGTATGACTGGGTTGCGGAAGCTCGATTAAATCCTGAGCCACCGCATTATGCGTAGCGTCATCCACCGCGGAAGATGGCTCCATAATGTATCGATACTGTGGTCTCGGTTGATGGTAAGCATGCGTTGAAGTTGAATATGAAGGACGTTGCAGCTTCAACTTACCTTACTGCGAGGGGTAACTTCTATTGCGCGTAGGGCTCAATAGTAGATAGGGCTTCTTCCAAGCCTCGGATAATAGGTGTTTACTTGGACGTCGTTGAAGTGTGGGTGCAAGGTTGTCCCCTTGCAAAGTTGTGGTAAAATAAAGGTAGAAGGAAGAGTTGTCCAGGCGTAGAGGCTTTTGATGCAGTCGCGCTCAACGACGCTAAGGATCCTGAACACAGCCTCGCTATCCTATTTACCTCATCTACTAATGCAAAACCCCAATTTCAAGAAAAGCTTACTAAGTATGAAGTTGACAGTTGCTATTGTGTAAAGGACAGTGACTACAGGAGTCTAAAGCCGAGTGGAGGATATTGTTTATATAGAGAACGTACAAGAACACCTCTGTGAGACAGCCACTTCGCCATTACTCGTAATCTCTGGTGGGCTCACATCCAAGCTGCAATACGTTGTTACGATAGCCATTGTATAAGCCAACGCTATTGCTCTGTGTCATTTGGCACAAGTAGCAACATCACGTTCACCTGTTAGTACCTGAAGTCTAGGATAGAGGTGAAGATCAGGTACAACATGGCCTCAATTCCCTGCTCTAGTAACAAAGCAGATGCGCTATTGTCTGCCAATACGGAGCAAGAGACGTAATGAAGGTCATAATAACAATAGGCATTGCAGAAAACCCTGTATTGCTCCCAAGTTAAATTTGACTTGCAGATCTGGACACGGGTATTCCTCTCGCCCCAAGGTTTGATAATCAAGTTCCTAGAGCCCCTTACAATGCCAAAAAATTGATTCCAATCTGGCATCTCACTTGAGCGATGCCCAGGCCTTCTGCAGCACACTATGATCCTCTGAAGATAAAGCCCATCATAGCTAACCAGAAAACCTCACGTCTTCGACCAGGCTCGGAGCTTATACCAGCAGACTTAAGGGCATCGACTATTGTAGCAGTAGCCCGTCGATAGATAAATGTTTGAATTCAAGGTGGTTAGTTCAAGATGGTACCTAGTATAGCCATCACCCTTGAAATGTGCGAAGTCTCCGGGCCCCGATTCTTGGATTGGATCGTGCCTTTTATGCCCAGTATTATTGAGCACACGAGGTGCGGTGCCTACGCCCGAAGCATCAAGACAAATCTTTGTCAGTGCCACGAGGGCACATCTGCTGATTCATCGACCACCATGCTACAAACAAGCATTAGCACATGTATATACGAGCCCGTTTCCACTGACGGTCCAGATATCATATTGCTTTCTCACATGATTCACTTCAATCTTCTCCTTATCAAACGCTTCAATCTCCATTCCTTCTGGAGCCATCATTGAGTTCTCCAACCACTCGGCATATTCGGCAAATAATGTCACACTTCCATATATCCTAGCCTTCTTCACACCTCTAATGCCCTCGAACAAGTGCAACACTCTATGATCCGAGCTCCCAAATTGTGCTTGGAACACCTCGATAGTAAATTCGTCAACACCAGAAAACGACTGTGTAGCTCTTTCTATTAGGAAATTTGGATCGCAGTCTAGTCGCACGCGTATATGAAAGCTTCGGATCAGAGAAATGAGGACGGAGGAGGAGACGGTATCGTAGTAAGGTCCCAATCGTGGGAGGCCGGCGAGGAGATTGGGATGGGCAAGAAAGGTATTGCAGCCGTAAAGGATTTGCCGGGCTTCTTGGTAGACCTTGTGGCAGGTAGAGAGGATTTGAGGATATATCGGGTGATCGCCCAGCAGTCGTCGCTTCGGAATGGATGGGAGAATGAGTAGTTGGAGGTATATCTGGTTGCGGATTTCACCGGGAAGGTCGAGGAATGTATGCTCAGGCATGTTAAAATTTTGAAAACAGATATATTGAAGTGATTACATATTAAATTGAAGAGTTCAGCATTGCAAAATACATGAAAAACGGACGAAAGGAGGGGCATTAAGAAGTGAGGTCGTCACCAAAACCGCGCCAAGACTTTGATCAGCATCCTGCAGGGATGTTGATAACCTTAAATCCATCCCATCTGAAACCCGAGCTCCGGACGGAGTTAAGAAGAAAGGTCATCAAGCACGTAAGGCGCGTGCCATATTCTCGTCGTCTAAGTCATGATGAGCTTCACTGTCGACACCTCAACACTCATGAGGTGACAACAGATCTTCACGATGGCCATGTCACTCCTTGAAGCGATCTCCGAGCTCTGCGGCTGGGTCTACACAGTCTGCTGGTCCTTGTCCTTCTACCCACAACCTCTCATGAACTTTCGTCGAAAGTCTACGACAGGAACAACCATTGATTTCCCAGCTATAAATGTGCTCGGCTTCGTGGGCTATTTCATCTCGAATGCAGCCTTCCTATTCTCTCCGCAGATACGGAAGGAGTATGCCTTGAGGAACCATGGCCTTACCCCGACTGTCCAATTCAACGATTTTGCCTTCGCGGCACACGCTATCGTCTTAAGCTCTATCACGCTGTCGCAGTTTCTTCCTGCGCTATGGGGGTTCGAAAAGAGGGGAGGCCCAGGCGTGAGGCCAAGTCGATTCATAATGGGGATCTTTGTTGGAAGTATAATCGGAGTCGTGCTAGTGGCGTTCATTGTCATTGTCAGGAATGATCCGAATCCTGCTACTGGTTGGGCGTGGATAGACGTGGTATGTTCTCCTAGTGTATGATCTTTGAATATACACTAACAGCATACGCTATAGATCTACGCTTTCTCTTACGTCAAGCTCTTCATAACGCTCGTCAAGTACATGCCTCAAGTCCTCACGAATTATCGAAACCAATCCACGACAGGCTGGTCCATCGGCCAGATCCTCCTCGATTTCGTTGGTGGCATTCTTTCAATCATGCAACTCGGCATAGACAGTTATTTGCAAGGAGACTGGTCTGGCGTGACAGGAAACCCAGTTAAGCTAATGCTTGGCAATGTCAGCATCTTCTTTGACATTATCTTCATCACCCAACATTACTTTTTATACCCTAGAGGCAAGGACAAAGAGCTTGACAGCGAGGAAGATCCATTACTTGGTGGATCGGACAGGGAACGTCGCATCGAATAGTCGATATGAGGTTATACGCCATCGGAGCAGCAGATAAATGCACCACGCTGTTCTGTACTTACAGTGTCTCTATACTCTGTCTCATTCTTGCTTGTGTTGTTACAATTTTCACTAATGTTCGGTCGCACTCCTTTCTTTCTATCTTTGCCACACTCCACATCATTACTGTCGATGAAGAATAATTCGTATGCTTCTATCGTGCCGAGTGGCACTCTTTGCGTCGTCTGTTCCCCCCGGTTCACTAAACCAGTAATTGCGTAATCCTAAGCTTCCTCGTGAGCTACAATGGTCCCTGTTCAAACTGTCTAGTGTCTTATCGTTTGTCGGCTCTCCTTACAAGGCCCAGGATCAACTCCTGCGAAACGTTCAAAGCCCTCTGAAGTCCACAAAGGGAGCCGTCAGAGCACACCGTATGTATAGCGAGAACAACTCAATTGTCCAATATAAGCATATACCAGCACAAAGCAGTCTTTGCAAGTAGTGATTTTCCTGCTGAACAGCTGAGAACAACCTTTTGTGCAAAAAGTACAAAATGCTATTGTCGCGCTTCCTCTTTCTGTTCAGAGGTGAACCTCAGCTTACTGAATATCATACGCACAAATCACAACTTAGAAGACAATGGCACCAACACTTTATTTCGGTATAGAAATCGAGTTATGCCTCGCTCACGTCATACCAGGAACGGGCCACGAACCTTACACGACTTCCACCTCATCTAAATTCACCAGATTCCCCATCGAGAAAGCGGACATCGACTTCGCTCTTTTACAATGCGACCTAACTTTGGATGAAAAGAAGGTCGAGAAGGAGCTAACCATAGACGACCTTCTCGACACCAAATACCAAACAGTAACTTTTGAGCGAAGAATCTTAAGGAATGCTGCTCTCCTCCCATCCGCGAGAGAACATATTAGCCATTCGTTTCGCGATGCCGGTCTCCCTTACTCTCTCATTGAAGACGGCCGAGATGGAGATATTTGGAGGCCACTTGGCGATCAATTCAAGACAGAAGATCATATCAAATACTGGCACATCACTCGTGATCCCAGCATCGATACTGACTGGGACCCTGCATATCCTGAATACCAATTTGCGCCAATCGAAGTTGTTTCTCCAGCCTATGAATTCAACGAGCAAAACCTCGCATCAGTTCGAAAGGTACTCGAGATTCTCAATACCAAATATCTGACGAAAGTTAATGATTCAACAGGTATACACGTCCATTTCTCCCTCGGTACAGCAAAGGGTGGTCCGCAGTGGTCTTTTCATTCCCTTAAAAACATCCTCAAATTATTCTGGTGTTTCCAACCACAATTTAACAGTCTGTTTCCCTCTCACCGCCAAGTCAACAAATACGCTCTCTCAATGCGTCATCGCTCCCTCTTCGTCACGGAATTCTTCGCACAGCATAATTTCTATCCAACTCCCTTACAAGGTCGCAACATCCTCAGCAATATCACAGACAAAGCAGAACTCTTGAAAGCGGTAACAGCCTTGAAGAAACATAAACACACCGGACAAATGTTTCCTGATCGACAAATGGCAATCAACGTCACTAACATCTTGAATCTTGACTCTGATTTCGATAGTCTGAACGACGAACAAAAGATGAAGAGGAAACCCACGATCGAGTTCAGACAGCACGAGGGAACCCTCGATGCTGAACGAGCTATTATGTGGATCAAGACTCTGGCGGGTGTGCTAACATGGCTAGAAACCAAACAACTTGAACCGAACGGCGACATCAAGATCCGCGACCTATTCTTAAAGATCAATGACGAGAAGTGGGAGAAAGGAGGAGAATGGGATCTCGAGAATGAGGAAAAGTTCGGGAACATCCTAGCTGAAAGCTCATTCACGATCATCGACCTCTTTTCTCATCTCGGTCTCTCCAAATCTGCCGCTTACTATTCAGATAACCTCGAACCTGTCGTAACTCAATCTAAAGGAGATCCGGAAGATCCAAATGGTGAGAGGACGGATTTCGATCAAGTAGTTTGGCAACATCGGCTAGATTGGGAAAACCTTGATATGCCGACGGATGAGGAGAATGCGCTGTATGATGAGATGGAGAAGGGGAGAATGCATTGGGAGGGGAAGATGAGGTTGAAGTATGAGTTTGAGGGGTTGGCTTTTGATGAGGATGATGGTGTCTGGCCGAAACATTGGTGGCAGGATGAGAGGCATGGAGACTGAATCTTAAAGTAAGTAAGTGCCAAGGCAAGTGCCATGTCGAATGTTGGAGTTGTAAGTGGGCTTTGATTTCATGTTCAAAGGTAGGGATAACAAATTTCTTTGGCACACGGAATTCAATGAAGGACTGAACGTGAATGTACTTACTCTTCCCAATCACTGCGATAGTAAGCCTCAAGTGTTGGAGGAAGGAGAATCCTTGTCATGAGATTGGTGGAAGACTTGTTTGCATTATTGTCTCAACCACTAACGCTGCCTCTTATCAACGAATAACGGTCGGAAATTCCTAGATACTGCATGAAGCTTGACGAGAACCAGATATACCGCCAAGTACTCCTTTCATCACCTACAGTTCATCTGAGTTGTGGGCCCACCGTCCGTGATCTTCCACCATTGCTCCAGGAGCGGTCTCCACCGATATCATTCCCACGCCACTTCTCAACCGTGGGTCTCCCTTCAACTCGTCATCTGTTGTGAATTCCATCATCCCAGAACGGGTCCTCAGCCTTGGATCCACATTCGACTCATCCTCCCTCACAGTCAAATCCACCACCTCTCCTTTTCCCCTCGCTTTCTTATCCTTAACCAAAATGTACTCCCTCATACACCTCTCCAACTCCCTATCATACCTCTCAACCTCCCCCTTCAGTCCATTCAGCTCCATCCCCATCTCCATTCTCCCATCAAACACCTCCACAATCCTACTCAACCAAGCCTGAAACCCCTTTAACGCATGAATCCTCGCGTACCAAGTCCCCGTATCTGTCCTGGCGCCTGGAGGTAATTTCTGGTACGACAGTATCTTCTCAGCTCGGACGAGGAGATTGATTCTCTCAATTCTCATATCGAGATCCTGACGAAGTAGTGATTTCGAGGTGATATGTTGCTTGATGATAGCAAACTGTCGTTGGTCCTGCTTCATTGCTTTCCGAGTCTCTATCCCCATCACCTTCAAAGCAAAGTCTCTGTCACAAGCTGCCACTCGTTGCTCGAGGGATGCGAGGTCAGTGGCGGTTTCGAATTCTTGAGTAAGGCTTGCGAGTTGGTTGTTCCATTCAGCATTGATCTGAGTGTATTGTTCGTGCTCGGCATTCTTGCTTTCGGCTTCTTCCATGATGGTGTTTTCGCTGATTAGGGTATAGCTTTTGTTGGAAATTTTTGAGACGGAGCTCAAATTGTCGCTCATGATTCGTTCGATTGTCAAGATGTGTGTGCAAGAATGTTCACGGCGTGATGGCATTTGGTGGCTTGTATTGTGTCAGGAGGAAACTTGTTCTCTACGCAAGTTGCGGCGCTTTACTTGGCGTCTAGTGGTTAATGTTGATTAAGAACAGGGAGATTTTCATGGTAAGAACGTGGGTGTAGGCGGAAGTCAAACGTCACGATTGTTTGAAGTAGAAGAGTGTTCGAGCTCGGCAAGTTGAGTAGTTTCTTTGACATTTGTCGCGGGATGAAAGGCTGAACAGTTAATATAAAGACATAGCAAGAAACGAACAGATTACGGAGTTGGCCATTCACGGCGACTCGAATGTATGAAGCGACTGTCACAAATGTTGAAAGACCTTCACTGATGTAGGTCCCTCTTTATCCCTTAAAAGAACAACTAAACAACGAAATACACTTGAACATTGTCCGCTGTCATCCTTCCATAAGACAGCCGCAAATGCCGTGGAGCTCAGAGCATGTCCTCTGGCTTCCTAAGCAGAGCTAAAGCCTCTTTCCAAGTCTCATCTATGCTCTTTTCCATGTCAAGGAGTTTTCCCTTCACACCCTTCTGATAATCGTCCTTGAGACTTGTGGATGTTCCATAGAGGCCAAGCATTTGGCTGTGCCGACTCATACCATCGACCTGACCTTCTTTGCCTTTGGTCTCTTGATCAATACCATCAGACTTCAGCTTCTCAGCTCTCGCTAAAAGCCTTAACCTCTTCACAAGCTCCTCTATCCTTCCCTCGATCGCAGCGGAATGCGATGCAATAGAGTTGGTGGAAGACACCATATGTGGCTCGATCTCGGATAGTTTCTTTGCCCATAGCAGTACACAATTCCTGCTCATCTTTTCCAGCTGCTCGATTATCTCTTAGTTTTTATTCTCCTTCGCTTCCTTGATATGACGCAAGATGCCCTCGACTTGTTTTTCATAGATTTCCAGTGCTTGTTGGTCCTTGCTCTGTTGACTTTGCACAGCTTTTCGCTTTTCAAGGATTTCTTTCCTGCAGGCTGGACATTTCTCGAGGAAGACGATCTTCTTTTCCGAAGCTGCTGCGATGAAGAAACCAGGAGTCGATGTGATCACTTCGTGACCGCAGGCGAAAGCCCAGAATTGACCTGTTTGATCTGACATCGTAGGGCAGGGTGACTTGATGATGCACCCTAAAGAAGATCTATCACGATCGTGATCTTATAGCTGCGGGATTGTCGACAGCTCCTGAGTTTTGACATGGACTCAATTCAGACGGTTTAGAAAGGCTGACGTACAAAGGCTTACCTTGAAAATAATCACTGCTGTGCGTGGAGGTACCTGCACTGGGCCTTCTGGTTGTGGTGTGGATCAGGTTTGAGGTCTAGTGGAAGTAGGAGAAGCGCATAAGATCTTAAAAGAATTTGAAGCGAGCACACATTTGGACTCAGTTTTGGACAGATTAATACATCATATCAACTCAGCACTCCACGTGGCTAGATCAAAACGCATGTTGGGCTAAGTCTTTGGGGGCTACGAGATTCTGCTCGCGGTTAGAGAATTACAACGATAGGATGTGATACAAACACTGCAGAATATCGCCTAGACTCTACGAGAATTGAATAGATTATACACACAAGGCGAAGGACTTTACTATTCTCGTACTTCAAGTTCGAGGTGATGTGAATCTCTTAAAATAGCAGTTGATCGAAAGGGTAAAAACACTTCTTGAAAGGAAGACATCTTGGCACGGATAAATAAAAAGAGAAGCTACTGAAAGAAGAGATGAAGCCGGGGCTAACTATGAAGCAATTGAAGTCAGTGGTTTGTGCGATAGCCAGGTCTATCAGCCACATGATCAACGAATAACGAGAAGATTTCGTGCCTTTCAAACGATGCTCTTGCGAATGTCACGAGGTCGAAGGTGAATACAAGAAGACCAAGATGAGGTAGGTTTCTTCATTCAAATTGTCCAGAATTTCGGGAAACTACTGGTAATTCTGATAATTCGAGTGCATGTCTTCCTGCTTGAAAATACCCTAAAGACGTTGAGTTGATATGCACGCCTTCTGAAAGCCCTCCAGTATCACACGAACAATGAAAATACCATATCCAGAAGAATCCTCTAACCCTATCCACCTACAAATCAGGAAGAATTGACATGAATTCCTTGGTGTAGGGCTCCAGCTTGGCTGAAAATCCGATGCGAACCTCCTGTTTAACACCAGATCCAACAGTACGCTCGTATTGAGCAACAAGTTCCTCCATCGAAGCAACCAATCTCTTCAATTTGCTGAAAGCTGATTCCGGATTGAGCTTGTCCTTTAAAAGTGCTTCCTCGACCTGGAACACAGTGTCAATTTGAACCTGTCTCATGTAGATCTCGGTTCCGATGTCGCCCTTGTCAGCGTGAAGCTCTGCTGTGGGGGAAGCCTTCTCGATCGCCAGAGTTTTGTTTGCATGGAGAGTAATGGATGTGATCAGGATCTTCCGCAAATGCTCGAGCATTTCTAGGTTTTCATACTCTCGAGCCTGTTGCACGTACTCGCTGATCTCATCAACCTGACGTTCGAGTATCTCGAGAGTCTGTTGACTGCGTTTATGCTTCATTTACTCGCGCTCTGCTTTCTCTTGAATGACTACAGCTACCTCCTTGCAAGCAGCACACGCCTCCGAAGATGACTTCGTGGTTTCGGTCGAATCGGGAGGATTTGGGAAGGTGAACATGTGTCCACAATTGAAAGTCCAGACTTGAGATGCCATCTTAATACTTTATCGACGGACGGAATTGACTCGTCGTAGTAATGGTTGGATGGAGTTTCAGGGCTTTGAGGTGGTTTCTTCAGTGTGTTAACAAACGTGAGCTGTTGCACCTTGTGACTTGAGAATGGTGCGCACCTTTGGGTATGTACCGCAGCTCTTTTGGGGTTCAATGCTCCTGGATCCTTCTACCGAGAGATCATGCAATGAAGTACGGTATGACGAGGTCACTCACATTAATTCCTTTCGATACTGTGGATTGAGGTGGAAGGAATTTGGAAGTTCGACCAGGAAGCGAGACATATTTAATGTCGAAATTAGCGAGCCGACGCCTGGTTCATGAAGCCTGAACTCACTTTTAACGCAGGATTGTTCAGGATACAGTTCACATTGCACTGTCTCATAAATGTGAATTCGTTGAGGAAGATACAAGGAGGTAAAGCCAAAGCCCAATTTCCTATGCCACCCAAGTGTATCATCCTTGATGGCAGAAGATCAGTACGCACATCTCCTATGGCTTCTTGACTAACTTGACCAAGTCCAATGCATCTTGCCATACTCCAGCAATCTGTGTCTCCAGGCTGCGCACCCTAGGTTTAATATGTGGCGCCCTTGTATCGCGCATAACGTAGGCATCTCTAAGCATGCTACCCACCCGAAGACTGCCAGGATAGGATTCGTCCTCGTTCCTTGCAGCTCCCTTAAGCATACCAGCGCTTCCGGCCTCCTGAAGCATTTTCAGAAGTTCGATGAGCAATTTGATCTCCGCTTCGTACAGGAAGCCGAAAGAATCAACCTCATCCGCCGCAGTTGCTTTCCCGTCATGGATTCTGCCGATTTTGCTTGCCCAGAGAAGAATGCAATTTTTGTGCATCGTCTCTAGCTCTTTAACCAAACTCGCATTCTTCGACTTTTCAGCCTCTCCAATATGAGCCTTAATTTCTTTCATTTGCTTCTCGTAGATAATTATGGCTTGCTCGTCATTATCTTCGACTTGACTCTCTTTCTCCATACACTCAGGACATTCCTCAGTCGATGTCTTCTGGCGCGGTGCAGTGGGATCATTTTTATTAAAGGCCCAGGTGTGTTTGCATGAGAAAGTCCACTCTTGGCGTGGGGAGGTCATTGCGATACTTCTTCTGGGGTATTGAGTGATTGATCGAGTGTCGATATTGTTACGACTCTTGAAGGTATTCAAGGTTCGTGGCATATTTGATCTGCTATCGAAGATGAGCTAATATTCTTCATTTTGAAGACTCGCACCAGACTCGAATACTAACCTTTACAAATCAGATAGTCCAAATCAAGTTACCTCTGTCATGTTTTGACGATCATGAAAAAGGCGCAGGTGATGTTGTTATCTGTTGCTACGTCTGCGGTCGAGGTGTCGAGATTGTGGTCCAAGTCGTGGTCGAGGTAGACGAATCAAGAAGTGGTAGGAAGTAGAAATTAGCAGGCTAATATTTGTGACTAAGTCGTAGCCGAAGCTGTCAGTCCTAAGAGTTGAAATTGAGATTATCTTGGAAGGTAAGATTTTACCACAGAAGCAGAAGCCGCTCTCGCTTAGGTCAGTAATACTGCATTTAGTGAGGCCATGTCGGAGAGGAGAATGTATTGATCTATCTTCCAGAGTCCTTGATGTTCCGAGTCAACAACTTGTAATGTACATTGAAATGACCAAGCAGCAAAAGCTACTAGTACTAGCGGTCTTCAGATATGGTCTCCCCTTACTCCTCGAATATGGCCAGTACCTCTTCCCAGATCTTGCCAAGCTCCACCTCCGCTGTCTCCTTATCCTCAAGCATCACCAGCTCCTTATCGAAGCTTCTCGATAAAGATATGCATCGTATATCAATAGAGTTTAACTTTTCCCAGTGAGCCCTCCGACGTTCGTACTCACTACCTCTGTACATCATATGGCCTAGACTAAGGTACTTGTTCTTCGCGGCCATCTCCGCACGAAGAAGTAGGCGCAACTTTCTCCTAGTCTCTGCCAATCGCATCTCGATGGCGCCAACTGGAACGATTACATTCCTTCTTTTCCTCTCCATTGCCTTGATCTTGTTTTCCCAGACAATGGAACACATTTCCAACACAGGAAATAATTCATCACTCAGCTCAAAACCATGAGTTAGTTCATGTTCGACAAGTTTCTCGATAAGTTCTATTTGTTGCTCGTAAACAGTCAATACTTGTCTAGCCAGTCGCTCGTCATCCTTGTAAGCCGATGTCAAATTATGACCGTTGTTGGTGGCGTACTCGCGAGATGTGAGAAAAGGTGTCCTGCTGAACTTCATTGTAGGCTTGTGGACGTTGTAGGCATTGCTAAAATGGAAATGATGACTGCGAGAATACGTCCAAAGTAGTTGAGGCAATTTGGTCTTGGTAGCGGAGCTGATCGCGCCAAGTCTGGAGGAGGTGGAGAAGGCTCTGTGGATGGATGAGGCTATCGCTGGACCAGCGCGTGTTATGCGTGTTAAGCCTGTGCCGAGAGCTTTGTTGAGGTGGGGGACCATGTTGGAATACTTTTCAAATCCTTTCGTTTGGAAGGTACAGGAGGGGTGGGCTACGCTTTGATATGGGTTGGTGCTTGGCGAAATCTGGAAGATGCAAGGAGGAGCTTTGTGACTTTGCTGATGAAGGTGAGCTTTGCAGGTTCAAGCTTGCAGCTCTAGCAGATACTGACCTTGAGGAGAGTGGACTTGCGAAGGCCGTATCCCAGCCCTGAGTAACGATGACAAATCAATGAGGAAGTGCTCATCTTGGCATGTTTGTAGTGGCCGTCGAGGGTGGGAAAAGATTGATATTTGAAAGGAAAAAATTGCGGTGCAGGTTGTATCCGGCCTTAAAAGAGACAAGCTCTTATTCACTCTGGCGAAATTCAAGTTTAGCCGTGAGGTTCAGCCTGATGTCCTTAGGCTTCATCGTTTCTGTTTTCAGTAATGACCATGGATCTTTAGATACTCCCCATGCGCCCCCGGTGCCAGTGATTGAGGCATTTTGCTCCATCATCTACTTGTAGCAAGTCAACCATCTAGTTTAGATGGCTCCATGTTGACCACCTCCATGAATATCTTTTTGTATCCTTTGAGCGCATCCTCAGCCTCCTGCATCGCCTCTTCGACATTGTCTTCCCAATAACCCAAAGTATCCACCATGTTCTCCAGAAAATCCTTGATCTTTTCCTCCCTTGGGGAAAGATTTGAGACTTTCTCGAACAATGGCACTTCCGTGCCTAGCAGCGACTGGATAATATCTTGCATTGTCTCCATCTTCTCCCTGAAATGGATTGTGAATGACTTCTCGGGCTCTGCAGGCAAGGAAGCAGCCACCTTCCTCTGGACTTCCATAGTCTTCTCTGCCAAAAGGGTATCACAGTTCTTTAAGATTTTCTCCAAATACGTCGCCACTTCCTGATTGTCTCGAAGCTTCGCCTCCCCCAGATTCTGCTTGGTGCTGGCGACTTGGTTCTTCCAGATAGCGAGTGCTTCGTGGCTCTTTTTGATGTCTTGCTCAGTGGAAGCTCTAAGTCAGGCTTCGCCCTCCATACATTCTGGACATTTTCCCGGGGAAGTTTTGGTAATAGACGCGCCGAGTTGGGGGTCTGGCGCTGTTCGCACTTGATGTCCACATACAAAGTTCCATCTGATGATAGCCATCTTCTTGGTTTTATTGTCAAGAGAAGAAGAGCTCAATCAAAGAATGCGACGCTTAAAGTCGAGGACACGATCGGGATCTGAAGGAAAGTGCAATGGTGAGCATATTCCTTAAAATGTTTCCACTGGAGAAGATCACACACCTAATCAGCGCTCATAAAAAAAACAATCTGAAATTGCTCCGTATCTCACGTCTAACTCAAGAATTGTTCTACCTCGTCACGAGTGTCGTGAAGGTATCAAGGCTGGAAGAAGATGGAGGACAATAAACTGTGTGGGCTTGCCAACTTATCTGAGGCCTACAACAATAATGAATTCACGACAAAGGGCAACATGATTTTGAAGACTCAAACATATGCTCATCGTATTTAAAGTCTCCTATTACCATTGATAATAAATATTACCCGCCCCCAGCTTCTACAGCCGCATTCACAGCTCCGCCAACGTAAGAAATACGAGCAAAAATAACACAAATACGCATCCTAAGTCATTAAATATACTTATAAAGCCTACGAACCGAGAGTTCAACATCATAGATTCAGAGTCATAAGAACTAAACAAATGGTAGAGATATGAAGTGTTTTTTTTTCCGGGTCTCTAGGCATTGACATGCATTGAGCATCGTGTAAGTAGCGGGATTTCGAGGTGAGCTAGCAAGCTTGTCGTCTCGCATCCTTGCGGTGGAACTTTCATTGAGCAACTTGCTTACATTATGGAGGCTTCTAAAGTCTCCTTGTAGCGGACACATAAAGTATAAACAATTATCGTACAAGAACGGTTCATTACCGAGGAGAATAGGGCTGAAACTTTTCGGTTTATCTGTTATCGATCGAATCATCAACAGTATTAGAGAGGACAGACTTTCAGCTTAATGACTAGGCAAGGCATCGTGTCTGCCAAGTAGGCTTGGTTGTGGAGATTAGGAGTTTTGGCTTCGTGCTTGCTTTTTCACGATGATCTGATAATTGACGCCTCATACTCCACAACATCGAAATTTCAAGATCTAGCTCCTGCAACTAGCTATCAATCCTCGCAACTTATCGGTGCGACGGTTGAGAAGTCTCAAAAATTCTTCCAAAATCCCATTTCAGAGCGAAATCTTCTGATGGCGTCTCCTCAGCTAGGGTTGAACTTTGAGTGAGGAAAAGGTGGCGCTCAGGTGGCATCTTGAGAACTCGGAGCTCCCCGAGTGGTTAGTGTCATGCCATATGTCTCCTAGACGTCTTTGCAGAGAAGCACATATTGCCAATCCTTTAAACTTCTGGAAATGAGGCCATCTCAACCTCGGCTTGCTTTCCACGGCTTTGTGGTGACATCTTAGAAAGGCGCTCTAATCCGATGGGTATGCTGGGGTTGATGGTTTCTTTCCAGGAATCGTTTCCTCGTGCAAACACCGAAACGCTCAAGAAGCCGAGCACTGGGACCAAGCACTGACAGAAGCTTGCACCTCGTGCACAGAAGTTTGGCGCAAGGGTAGAGTATGTGCATTTTTCATCTGCATCAACTCGAGCACTTCCCAACTTGTACCAACTTGAGGTCCAAGTTCCTGCTTTCACATGAAACACCCAAACGCCCAGCCAACAATAGATTCTCAAACTCATTATCCGACTGGCAGGCTTAAAAATTCTCCTAATATCCACAAGTCGTTGGTTCAGCCAAACTATCGAATTTATGGCCCAGAGAGTTTTGCGGCGCTTTGATGATTAGTCATGGGCCACGCATCGATCGGCCGCCAATCTGCACTCTCGCACTTCGCTGCTGCACATCACCAGTCCAGTCAGTGCCTGTCCGTGCTGTGCCTGTCGCTCGGCCTGTGCTCGTGCCCCACGTGGTTGTGATGAACAACTTCAGCTGCAAAATGTCCGGCATGGCGCTGGGATGGGGCAGACGGCGTACCTCACATGGGCGTGTGCGGTCTTGATGCCGCAATAGAAGATTCGGTATTGGCTCTAGTCGGGCCAAACCAGCCGAATGGTGCAGGAAAATAAGTGCTAAGGCCGAACGAGTGCTGGTAGTGGTGCGAATAGCGTCAGGGCCGTCCAAGCCACGGCAGACAATCCACACCAAAGGCTGGAATGGAGGGCGGCTATTGTTGTTAACAGACTGTATTGCGAGACTTGTCGCTACAAATGGCTGAGTTGAGGGTGGTGAGAGGGTGCGATTAACCGTTTAGGAAGAGCAGTCGTGCCTTCCTCCATGAGCGTCGGCACCTCCTTCCCAAGCATAAAGATAGCGCCTGCCCCTCTCTCGTCCTTCTTGGACTTTTCCAACATCTTTCCCCCCATCATCACCACCACCATGCCGTTCGCATATCCAGATTGGGCGCGATGGTACAAGAAACCTTCATTTGTCGATGTCAACCAGTTCGCCAATGCGATCAGGGAACGAGCTGGTAGCGTATCGTATCCGTCCACCCCTCGACAGAGCACCGACCACAAACGGACAAGCAGTAGTGATATCCCTCGCAAGCTGCGACTCGAGAGAATACTGAAGAATCAGACATGTATGCATTGTCCCAGCAGGACACGGTCATTGCTGACACCAAGCAGGCAGTCCGATGTCATTGTATGATTTCTACATGTACCTCAAGTACATTGAGCATTCGTCAGAGAATCTCGAATTCTATGTCTGGTATGCGCATATCCTCATCGCAAGACGCGTCACTAACTCCGCACAGGTTCAAGAACTTCCAAGCTGGCCGCTTGACCGCGTTTCCAGAGCTTCCACGAGCCTTGACTCCTGTTGATGGCAGCACTTTTTCCAAGTCAGAAACGACCCTCGCAAAGCCAGAAAACGATGACAAGATGCCACTGGAAACAACCAATTCTACAACCGAGACGGAAAACGGCCAGGACATTTTCGAATTTGAAGACAGTAAGTGGACCAGAAGATATTTCTCGACCTTTGCTTACCTCTTACAGCCGAAGCATACGCTCGTATCGCATCGTTCATCTCACCACTGAACTCATGTAGCGCCAATGGCTGCGGCAGCAACTCGCCCCTTTACAAACGTCCATTCTCCCTCATCGAAAAGGTCCGCTCCGAAGAACAAAACGCCGAGGAGGCAAAGACCTCAACAGAAATCCGAGACCTCCGTCGCCAGGAGCTAGAGACCATCAAGACGATATTCCTTCTCCCAGGTTCGCCCAAAGAACTGAATATCCCATCGCCAATGCGCAGAAAAGTTCTCGATGCGATCGAAATATCCACAGACGCCAGTAACCTCGAACCCGTTGCAGAACACTGCCACCTACTACTCAAATCATGCTCGCATAGGAATTTTGTCCGTCTTGGTGTCTCCAATGGTACATTCGAAACGATCTGCATGGCTACTGGGCTTGGTATCGTTCTCACGATCGCTGGTTTCCTCTGCATGTTCCTTCTCGCCTTTATGTCACCCGGCTTCCGTCAATCGTCGCGTTGGAGGGGTATCGGAGTATGGCCAATGTGGGCGACCGGTCTTGGATTGATTCTATCTGGGCTTCGTGGCAGCTGTTTCTTCCTTCTCCTATTCTCCCGCCGACAACCTCTACCTTGGGAGCGATTCGAGGATGAAGAAGGTTCCGTCACAAAGAAACGGTCTGGCATCATCCGTCTTCTTTCCAAACTTATGATCTTCGATCGCAAACTCAAAGTCAAGGATGACAACTTGCGAAGGCTACAGAGGAAAGTCGTCATGCAGAGTCTGCTCGGTGGTATGGGTTTTGCGACAATATTCGTCACCGTGTTCTTGTGTCTTCCTATCTGGAAGAAGTTATAATTTGTTTAAGGTTGCTGGCTGGCGTTCGGGTTCCTTACATTACCAACATATTCCTATCTTGATGATTGCTCTGGGTATGACGAAACATTTTCAGCAGATGTACGATTTTGCTCCTGGAGGGATGGACTGAGGTCATTTCGTGGATAGTATGATGATTAATGAATTACGCTCTTTTCTGATGACAAGAAATTGTGTGACAAGTCGTGAAATTATGAGTCTGGCGCTGCATGGATCATTAATTGTTCAGTGTCCATGTGAGACATGCTGCAAGGTACGCATTGACGATGCTACCGGTGTACTTTTGGGAATAGCCTCACTGCTGCCCCACTATTTTGCTCGACGACATCTTCCCCATCCTCTTCTTGTACAGTTCCAGGCTCTCTCTCCTTTCGTATCTTCCTTTGTTGATAGCGAAATCAACTATCGCAGGGCATATTTCTCAGCACTAAACTCCCGAACTATCATCTACTGAGCTTGGAAATCCTTACAGTCCTCCTACTGATAATGGGATAAGAGGGGAATGAACGGCTATGTGCTGTGTATCGATGCCTCGCCATCACGCCTCTGTTCTTCTTCTATAACTCGGTACTCATACAGCAATAAAGAGATGATCTCAGAGGAAAGGAAAGGAAATGCAGAGATGTAGTATCGTTCATTGTTCACTCGTCTACCTCAGGGTCTGATCATAACGTTCGCCTTCCCTATCAAACCCGGCCACGGCGACGAACCAATGCTGTGTGCATTAACTCCGAGAAACCAGAATCAGGTTTAATGCCTATCAATATCCCCACGCATCGAACGCATTGGCGACCCTTTCCTCGGATGAAAGCAATCATCCTCTCATTGGGACAGAGATTCTTCGCAGCCCCTCAAACCCCCGAATGTCTAAATATCCACTCATCAACTCTAGCTTTCTGTTCATCCGCCTCGGATAACACCATCTCGATTTGATGCTCCATATCCATGTCTCTATCCCCACCCAACTCCATATCCACGTCCTCATCACCATCTCCATCCTCTTCTCGACCATATGGCATCACACCCCTTCCTCGTTCACGATATCTGAACGCATGATCCGGTTCATAAGCTCGCTCCTCATAAGCTCTCTTCTCGTAGCCGCGACTTGGATGGCTTTTGCGAGTCGGTGCACGATCACCGAAATCCATCAAGTTGGTTATATGTGCTCCTTCATCTTCGTCGTCTGCATCGTCGGTGTCGTGGTTGGCGTCGGTATCTTCCATATCCTCCCATCCCTCATCGTCCCAATCACATCTCTCTTCCTGTTCCCGCGGGTATCCAGAGTCATTCATCTGGACATCCCCATCTTCATCTCTATCCCCATTTCTGTCTCTGTTGCTAGCCACAGAAGTATACTTCGAAGTAGACATAACAGGTTCCCGCACCTCCATTCCCCTTTCCTTCCGTCCACGTAACGTCTTAAGTGGTGTTCTCTCTCTTTCGAAAGATCTTCGGTCGTAGGAGTTGTATCCGGAAGATGAAGTTTTTCTCAGTGAAGGACGGGTGGGACGAACTTCCAATTCCCGCACACTTCCTTCTCTTTCGTGCCTATTCATGACTCCGCTCTCACCACCACCACCATCTATACCCTCATCACCACCACCCCAGTCCTCCCCCATGTTATCCCTATCATCTCCATCTTGCCCCCAATCCTCACGCCCACCATGATTTCTGGTAGCAGCAGCTAAGGCCAAAGCAGCAAGCCTAGCAGCCTCCTCCTCCCTCCACCCTCTTTCTTCACAACAACAACAGATATACCCTCTCCCTCGTCGCTCGTTGATCAGTTCATCGCCTGAGCAGAGGTAGAAGTTCGATTTATCGCATTCGAGGCGGATTAGGAGTTTGTGTTTGCATTCATCTATTTTGGAAGAGCATATTAGTTTTCTGTGGAGGATATGTGGTTGTGGAAAGAAGGTCGACAGAGAAAAAGAGAAGATGGTAAAGGGAATGAAGAGGAGATGGGCTGTGAGGAAAGATGATAGAGCAGAGAGGGAAGAGTATGCGGCCAGAGGTGAGAGGTAGACAAAAGATAAGAGATCAACGGGGGGATAATGCGAGAATCTTTCATCCAACTCCCTCATCCATCTCAATCTAACGCCGCATCCGTAGGTCGAAAGAAAACAAGACATCCCTACAAGAAAGGGTCCTCTTTCATCCAACCCCCAATTCCAATTCTACCTACCTTCTATGCAGCAGTGCAGACCACCGCAGAGAACCGACATTCGATAGAAGGAGAAATGAGAAAGGAGGACAGTTGGAAAGACCAAAAAAGGGGATAGCAGGACTTACAGACGAAAGTGACGCATTTACACATCTTGCCTTGGTGGTGCGTTCGCCGTTCTTCCTTCTTGCCTCGATCTTGTTCTTCTCGGTCTTATTGTTATTGTGGCGCGTGGGTGTCGATGCGTTAAGGTATTGATATATCGTTCTCGAATACGTTGCGTTGTTGTCAATCCAGATCGTTTTCCTGAACCGCAATTGCGCCGTGGTATATCCTCAACTTGGATGAAGTCGTTTTCGTATGCGCCGCTGTATATTTCAAATTTCGTCGCGTTGCGTGGAGTGCAAGAATTCCGTTCCCGTAAAGTGCGTACTGTCATTTCCTCAGCTTGCGTTCTGTTGGTGTTGTGTGAATGTTGAAGTTCAAATCTAAAACCAAGATCGAGCATGGAAAACGAAAAACAGAAACCATATAAACGAAAAAAAACATGTATTATCGCTATCGCTATCAACAGCCCTCCACCTAAAACATGCTATTCCTTTCTTCTAGATGAAATTGAGAGTATCCACTTTCGTCTTGTCTCTTCCTCTCTGGACAACGACAATATCAATATTGAGCCTTCTTCTTCTTCTTGTTGACCAAATAGCAGTCCCCCTTTTCACCACCTCTTTTATCACTTTCTTGGCTTTCGCCAAAATCACTTGTTGTGGCTGCTTGTCTAGATGATTCTGCGGCGTTCTAAAATGAGAAATATTCAAGTTAGCAACTACTCCATGCATCACAAAATCGATAGCAAAAGGAACTGCATACCTGTCCTTCACCATCTGTTCCTTGAACCTGCGATTCTGGTAAATTGAACTCTGGAGATTGAATGCCAGCTTGTGGATCTCTCGGGCCACTGCTTGAGATCTCTCCTGGAGTAGATGTGTTCTGACCACCTTGAGCAGGCAGCTCGCATTTCGGAGGACTTCCATCGATATGCTGATTGCCATACTGCTCTTTTTCAAGATCTTTCCTTTGATCTTCTCGAAAAGTTCGATAGCTTTCCAAAATCGCCTCTCGGTTCTTACTTTGCTCATCCATCGGTCCGAGAGACTTGGGGGATCTCGCTTTTTTGGCAAGAGATGGGCTTTGAGACATCACAGTCTCTTCGTCCACGACCTTCCTTTTTGGGCTCGTATAATTGGCCCTAGCATTGGAAGATTTTATATTCCCACTGGTTCCAGTTGTAATATTGTCTCTGATCCCTCCGGCGTTGTGGACAGATGATGAACGCTGCTGTATGCCTACACGCTCTCTGACAGGCACTCTCGAAGATTCCGAAACAGCTCTTTCTTTCTTGCTCTCCCATAGAGCAGTCCACTTCTCGAGTGTGCGATCAACAAGGGCTATGTTGTCCATTACCCTGGCCTTGATTCCCGACTTGGTTAAAAGATCCTTAACATGGGTCGATGAGGTTATAGAAGCTACCAAATCCAGCAGCTGGTCACCACTCATTGCTTGGAGCTCATTAATTGAAAGTGTCGCGTTATCCCGAGATGGAACAACTCGAGAGTCTTCTCCTGCTTCAACTGCAACTCTAGTCTCGCTACCCTCTGCGGTAGAGGCAGGAGAGTCGTACAATGGGTCCTCTTCACCAGGGGGTTCAATCATTCTCATGCTGAGACCCGATATATTTGGAATACTTGGAATACACGATAAAGCAGACTCGATATCACAGCTTTCTAATGGTGTATGTCCAACAGGGTGACCCCTTGAGGCATCATACACACTGTCGACACTGTCATGATTGTTCGGATGCCGAACAGAGGAGCCACCGTCATCGCTCGGGAGTCTTCTAGCTGTTCTGCTATGTCGAACAGGAGATGCGTCATACATGCTGTCGAAGCTTTCAGTTCTGCCTGAACGTCGAACAGGCTTGGGATCAGTCTCGCTAGGAAGCTTGGATGTTCTGGAGCAATGAGAGATCGATGTGCCGTAATCTTCTCCTGATCTTACATCAGGAACTGTGATGCGAGGCGAATGATTCCAAACCTTTAGAGACGGGCCTTCTTCCTCGCGTCCATTTTCTATGTTCATGATACTTGATTTTGTTAAGCTCGAAATTTCCGGATCACAAACTTCGATGTGACTTTGTGCCTGAACCCACAGACTGGCTCGGGTGGTTGGGGCAAATACGTTTTCAGGGCGTTCATCGAGGCCGTGCAAGTGATCCAGCAAGAAGATATCTCGGTCATGCGATTCCGCATTAGCTATAGTGGCTCTCCTTGGAGTGATAGGATTCGGAACATGAATTCCTTCATCTCCATCATACCATACGGTAGCGTACAGAGATCCCTCTATAGGACTGGGAATGGAATCATTTGGATCAGACGTTTCGTTCTCGCCATCTCCTTCGTAACTGTCTCCTGATGGTTGACTGAAAGGCGAAAGGCCACCCTGGTGTTTCTCTTCTTTGTCCTCTTCCCCTGTGTCTGCCCTAATCTCTACGTTGTCGTCCATTTCTGATCTTCTGCGCTTCGAAGGGCTAGACATTTCACCATCTTCTAGATCGTCCATCTTTCGCTTCGGACTCAACTGCCGAACTGGAAAGCTCGAGGGAGCCGATCTAGAGCGATACCATTGAGCTTCCCTGAAGTCTGTTGGCGATTGGTTGGCCCTCCCTCTTCGTGATGCTGATGGAGATATTGTTGGCATGTTGCTACCATGATGCGGTGTAGAGCTTTGGTCTACAGGATGTGTACGACCGTTTTGGCGTTTTGTACCTCGATCCTCCGGGTTACCGGGACAAGGGACACTCGTTTGAGTACGCTCCGAATTGGAATCAGATTCCACAACACTTTGACTCTGCCTATCGCCACCCTCTCGACCTTGTCCTCTATTTTTCTCGATGCCATGTGGTTCTGCCTTACTGTTAGCGGTGTACTTCAAGCTTGGCTCTCGATTTTGATGCCACGAGTCTTTGACCCGAATCAACGTGTCCAGGTGCTTTTCATCCAGATTTTGAATCCAGTTGCCAGTAGGGTGCGTCTGTTCTCCAGAGTGATTCAGTTGTCCATTAGACTCGTTCTCATCCTTCTGGAAACTTTCGCTGCCCTTAACATCACCAGCTCCACCAGTCCCCCAATAAGTGGAGTTTCCAAGGAATTCTCTATCTTCATTTGAGCGTCGGGCTCGTGTCCCATCCATATTCGCTTCGGAGCCAGTTCGCAAGTGCTCTTCACGGGTTAGGTCTTCCTGACAACGTTGACATCTGCCTTGAACGGTGGTAATTTGCTCTTCTGGGTTGTTGCACTTGTCAGTGGGACTTTTACAAGGTTGTATGGCTCGGTCTATAGAACTTCAGAATGTGCAAGAGACATTGATGAGTGGGATGGCAGACATGTGTGCTTGCATTTTGGGTGCGTGTAGTGATTGATCCTCTTGATGCACAGCTTGTCCTCAAGCCTCGTTAGAACAAGTTGTGACAGAGTGTATGGAACAATGCTTCTTCTTTGCGGTGGACAAAATACTGTATGTGATATTGACTGGGCTGGTTATCCTACTAAGAGTGGCTGCTCCCACTGTTTGATAATTTATACAAGTCGACGATGCTATATTGGAATTGATGCTTGTGGAGTAGTGATTTTTCTCTCGTGATAAGATGCTGGATTGAGACTAAATTTGAGAGGCAGGTGCAAGGAGGAAGGAGCGACCTTACCACCCAAGACCAACACATGAACAACCCGAGATACATGGCATTGAAAGTGTTAGAGTTCATAAGTTATCGCGAAACTGCTTTCAAATCACGCTGGTAATAGTCATCGAGGATCGTTCTCCACAATATCAGTGAGTAAAGAACCTTATCCCTGTCACATTTCTTTTGCTCATAAATCATATCACGACGGCAGACGTAGTCTTGAAGCTTTCTTAGACCTCCTTGACCTTTGGGCCCATCTATTATAAGATTGCTGAAATAGTCTCCAACGTTAACTAACATCTGTATTGGTACCTCATAGTATGAATCGATCTTTGAGTATAAATACTTTCGTAATACTAGAAAGAATCGCGCAGTATCTCGATTATGCTATATATCAGTAGAAAAAGAAGAATATTAAAAATAAATCGATTAACAATATTTATTTACAAAATGTATTCAAAAGTAAAGTTCTGCAAAATTAAAAACATAGAATGAGAAGAGCTTCTAACAAGAACCCAAGGTAAAGGAAAGACTTACCTAGAAACCTGCATTGACCTCTAAGAAGCCTACTCATCTCCTACGTAGGGCGCCATCAAAAATTCTACATCTTCAGGATTCGTGACAGGAAGTAGAAAAGGAATCCACTCACCTCTCTCTCCAATCATATGATCCTCCCGCGGAATCCCAAACAACTCATATCGGTCATTGACCGCCAAATCGTCTCTTATCAGATCAAATGCTTTTTGATCTTCTGGAGAAAGAGTCCCCACGTACATAGCCACGATTCGCTGGAATCGTTGGATCGGATCTCCACCCGCAGCAATGATATCTGGGTCAGTGTTGAATCCGTTCAGGCTTTCCATCATCATAACCCAGGGTCGGAAGTTCCAGCCCCCGACTACGAAGAAGTTAAAGTTTGCACGCTCGGAAGCGCGGATCTCTGAAACTTGCTGTTCGAACATTCGGGCGTATTCTTCGTCGAAACCGGCATCTTTGAGATACATAATGTAATGGCGGATATCGAGAACCAGACCGGATTCAGAATTAAGACCAAAGCCCGATACAGCCTCTTCATTTTCAAGACACCATTCTTTGAAGGTAGGTGGAGTAACATTCCTCTCTTCTTCGAATCGATGGAGGATGTCAGTGGTGAGATTGTCTCGGACGGCGATATCGTTCAGTTCACGATCAAGTTCTGATTGAGCTATCATGATACCTGCCAGATCGAGGCCGCGGCAGGAATCGCAAGATGGAATGCCGACTGTTGGGCCGCTAAATCCATGGAAGGGAGGAAGGCCTTGGTCTGGACATGCTGGATCGTGGCGGGCTTCGATGTTGTTGCAACGCCAGCAAAAGTAGAGAGTGCTTTCACACATGGTTGCGGTTTGTTGATTGGTTGATTGATCTGTGGTTGAGACCATCGTTTACTGAAGCTCGAACAACGATATAGAGACCCCTCAAGTATGAAGATCAAGATTGTTGGATTGTTGTTGGATGTCGATGTGGATGATGAGGAATTGGACCTAGGCAGGAATCAGGTTATTTGACCTTTTCTCGGAACTCCTGTTCTATAGGAAACCGCAGAGCCGACTTTGAGTCGGGCAATACCTTTCATGCCATCAACGCTCAAAGACAATACCATTCTTGTAACCAAGTCATTGATTCACTGTCGAGAACATGTTAAAGAAGTAGAGTATTTGGGGATAAAGGGCCATACAAAAGACTTCAAGAGCCTTTGTCGTCACAGATGAAAGTGCCATTATGGGAGAACAGAACAGATTGGAATGAAGTAACAAAGGCTCGAAACAAACTGGGAGCCACCCAATTGCATATATGATTTCATTTCGAGCAATGCCATACGCGGGACCTGTAGATGGACGTGTGTTTCATGAGGAATACTTTCAGCCATGGGTGAATTCATAATTAAAACGCCACAACATCATATCCACGAAGCTTCACTTGGAAGCTGGCTGAGCAACACATCCATTAATCCGGTCTGACATGACGCTAAAAGTACATAGCCATGAGTGCAAGCTCTGGTATTCGCCAATAACGTATCAATAACGCCTTTCGAATGTTTTTATCCTTTCGCTGCAATCTTTGACATCATACCCACATGAAAAACGCCCATTGGCATTCTTTGAGATCCCATAACACCAGGCTCCGAGCTTGAAATTGCTTTAACTCACTGGTCCCTCGAACCTTACTGCCGTATGCGTTCAAGTCAGCTCTGGGAAGTACTGTACCATTTTGCTGCGAGTTCCGGTCCTAATTGGCGCTTCAGTCTCTTCCGGATGAGTTTGTGGTGGAAGTTGAGGCTGAAGATTGAGCTGATCCTCCGCTGAGACTGAAGTTCGCTTCTTCTTAGTGTTGCCTTGCTCGACTACGGCCTTCTTCTCTCGTGTGGGAAGATTTTGTACAGGTGTCAGGTGGCGAAGATCAGATGGAGGGGCGCTGTGACGTGGGACATGCTCGTTTGCTGGTGAGAGAACCGGAGAAGCTGACCGACTAATCGATGGTGGTACCAAGGTGCTTGCGATACTTGCATGGAGACTTGCTGAAATAGCAGACTTCTTGTCATTGTTCAAGCCATTGATCGCAGGAGAAGCTAGAGCGTTGGGACCCTTCTCATTTGTGACCAATCCTTTGTCTTGTACGTATTGTGAAGATCGTGCGTGGTATGGGTTGTAGTTGTAGTACTCGTCAATGATTGGGTGGACCATGACGGTTTGCTTGTGGATTGTCAAGGTTGAATTGGTCGGCACTGTAACCCAGCTTTCTATTTTTGTGTTAACCGGCAATGGTCAATCTAATACGGTGGACAAACATACCTCGCTCAAAGGTCAGGGGTTCGCTAGCAACCAAGACAATATCAGCTCCCTTGTCCCGTCGGTCCATCTGAAATTCTCCCTTGCTGCTCTTGTCTTCCCATGTCGTACCAGAAGAGTAGTACAAGCTGGCTGCCTCATCCGTGCAACTACTGACATAGCGTGTGCAGACAACACTGTGACCATCTGTGATTGCAAAATTCAGAAGACTGCGAGTGTCAACCTTCTCTTCCCTAATCACATTATCGGGAATCTCAGCAATAAAGACGTTGATCTTTTTGATCGTAATCAGCATGGCTTTTCGCAGGACCGTAGGACCAAAGCCCGTTGCTGGTGGGAAGCTTGGATTATAACCCATTCGTTCAAGTGTGTCCAGAAATAAGGCAAATGCCCACTCGCTATCCGTGCCGCCTTGTACGCCAAGATACCATTTATCTGCCAAACTCTGTCCCAGTTTTCTCTTGATCTGCTTCCATCCACCCAAACCACCATTATGCATCCACATCAAACTTCCATGAGAGAAAGGGTGGCAGTTGTCATCGCTAAGGGAGCCTTCGGTGGTAGCACGGACGTGGGCGAAGATAAGGTGAGATGCGGTCTTGGAGGCAATACGTTGCAGATTAACACAGTTCCACGCCGGTGTAGTCGATGTGAATATGCATGGATCGGGGCCGAGCTTAGGGTCTGTGTAGTAACCAATGCCGAAACCATCGCCTTGCAGAGAATGTCAGTATAACAGTCGAAGTAGTATTAGCGGTCAACCAACCATTGTGAGGTCTTCGCATGTCCAAACGGAGCCGGGAGTCGAAGGACTGGGTGAGGATCGAATGGGTGGGATCAAGAATCAGCTTTGAAAGCAGAATCTCATCCGAACCTTTGTAGACCTATACGAATTAGCAGCCGCTTCCTTTGTTTACAAAGGGGTCTCACCATAAACCGACACATCTTGGATAGGGGGTTTAGCGTGTCGAGATGTTTTGATCGTTTTCAAACGTTGCCGTTTTGCTCCCAATGCACAACTGAAGGTAGACCAACCACGTTCTAAGGGCGTCTGTGTTATATGAAGACGTGAAGCCGATTGTTTGTGACTCAACCATCCAGAGGTCGAGGCGAGGCGAGGCTGAGATGGCGCAATCTGTTGCAATTGTCTCAATCCAACGCTCGAACTGGGAGTAAAAGCAGCGATGGAGCAGCTGAACTGATGGCAGACGCTCCTTGTCGCCCTCACGATCCGGGATATTGTACAATCATTGCTCGGATTGACAATAAGCAAGAGAAATAGCAAGTATATGAGCTATTGCATTTGTGATGCCGCAGACAACGTAAGGCTCGGCATTGTGGATAGAGTTGAGATGAGGCTACTGCACGCCACAGCTCACTAACTCACTGGCCACACCAGCCACACTTCATGCACGCCACTTCTGGAACCCTGACAATGAACGATATCAGACAATGCAATATCTGGACATCGAAACAGCGCTCCTGAACTGCATCCCATGATTCTCCAATACACATTTCAGTCTCTGCTACATACCCACGCCTGGCTACCATGAGTGGGCGGCTCCTGTCAGCCAGGCTTCTGCCTCTGGCACTGAGAGTCAACAGCCAAGCAGCGCGTCACATCCATCATCGAGCAGCATCACACGCGGGAGGACTTCTCAGAACTGATTTTGCTACACGAGCTGGTCGAGGAAAATGGCCAGCAGGAAACATATCATTCTCGAATGCTGTCATTGTTAGAAATGCCTCATTTGCTCGAATACTACCAAAGTTGCTTCTTAAGTTCGCCCGGATACCAGCATTGTTTGGTGGAGCAACAATAGCCGGACTGGCATATGTCCAGTATCAGGCTACGCGTATGTACAAAGTCCAGAGAAAAGAGAAGATCACCTGCTCATTGCTCTACTATAGAGGCTGGAAACTACGCTCTCGATGTCTTCTCGCGAACGAAGGACACTGTGACTGGAGTTGCCGGAGGACTGTTTGGCAGTGCCAAGGACATCGCAGACCAGACACGAAAAGGTTGGGATAATACGAAAGAACAAGTCGAGTTGCCAGAATGGATGCAGAAGATACTACGAATTCATGAAGAAATAGGAGAAGGCCAAGGCAAAGGGAAAGGGGGTCCAGAAGGAGAGGAGCCGCCAAAGCAAAGTAGGTTGGGAGCTGCCGCAGCAGGAGGGACTGCTGCGGCATATGGATACGATCAATCATCGGAGGGCGACCCAAGGAGTGGGGAGGAAGTGGCACGGGATGACCAGATGATGGTTTTGACGAAGAAGATGATTGAGATCCGGAGCATACTGCAGACCGTGGGGCAATCGAATGCCCTGAATCTACCATCAATCGTTGTCATCGGATCGCAGTCATCTGGAAAGAGTTCGGTGTTGGAGGCTATCGTTGGTCATGAATTTCTGCCCAAAGGATCAAACATGGTTACAAGGCGGCCAATCGAACTGACTCTCGTCAATACTCCAGATGCACAAGCTGAGTATGGAGAGTTTCCGGCTCTTGGGTTGGGCAAGATCACAGACTTTTCCCATATCCAGAGGACGTTGACAGAGCTGAATCTGGCTGTTCCCGACTCCGAATGCGTTTCAGACGATCCCATTCAGCTTACCATATCCTCCCCACACGTTCCGGACCTCTCTCTCATCGATTTGCCTGGCTACA
Organism: Helotiales sp. EF0021; assembly: GCA_000292665.1. Classification (NCBI taxonomy): domain Eukaryota; kingdom Fungi; phylum Ascomycota; class Leotiomycetes; order Helotiales; species Helotiales sp. EF0021. The sequence goes on from AIET01000520.1 coordinate 155,459, forward strand.
TTCAAGTTGTTGGTCATGATCAGCCAATCGAGCTAAAGCAAAAGATTTCTGATCTTTGCGACAAGTATATACAACCTCCGAATGTCATCCTGGCTATCTCGGCGGCAGATGTTGATTTGGCCAACTCCACAGCTCTCCGTGCTAGCAGAAGAGTTGATCCGAGAGGCGAGCGAACCATAGGTGTTGTCACAAAGATGGACTTGGTGGATGCGACAAGAGGAGCATCCATCCTCAATGATAGGAAATACCCCTTACGCCTCGGTTACGTTGGAGTAGTGTCACGAATACCACCCCAAACATCAAGCTTGTTCAAGAAAGGAAGTGGAGGTATCGCATCTGCTATTTCCAAGAACGAGCACGCATACTTTTCAGCACATCCTCTAGAGTTCGGGCCCGAAGCTGGTGTCGCCGTTGGAACCACTACTCTTCGCAAGAAATTGATGCAAGTCCTCGAGCAGACCATGGCTGCCAGCTTGCAGACCACCGGAGATGCCATTCGACAGGAGCTTGAGGAAGCTACGTACGAGTTCAAAGTGCAATACAATGATCGTCCACTATCAGCAGAATCATATCTCGCCGAGAGTCTCGACGCATTCAAGCACTCATTTAAGGAGTTCACAGAAAGCTTCGGCCGACCACAAGTCAGAGAGATGTTGAAAGAAGAACTAGACCAAAGAGTCCTTGATCTCCTCGCTGCGAGGTACTGGAACAAGCCAGTCACCAGTCTCCAACCCACCGTCACAGAACCAGACGCCCTTGCCGACCTTCCTACTGCAGATCCAGACTCCTTATACTGGCACCGCAAACTCGATGCCTCAAGCTCGGCTCTGACAAAGCTAGGAATTGGCCGCCTCGCAACCACGGTCGTAGCCAACGCAATTCAAGCTCACGTTGATCGTCTCATCGCCCAAAGCACATTCGCATCGCACCCTTTCGCTCGTCAAGCTATCACGGATGCAGCATCAGGTATCTTGAACGAGAGATTCTACAGCACGTCAGATCAAGTAGAGAACTGTATCAAGCCTTACAAGTTCGAGATAGACGTCGAAGACGGCGAGTGGTCCCGAGGACGAGAGAATATCGGAAAAGTCTTGTCGAACGAGCTGAAAGCAGTAGAAGATGCTGTGAAATCAGTTGAGAAGACAGTCGGCGGGAGGAGGAAACTAAAAGATGTCATGACATTTGTAGACAAGGCACGCAAAGGAGAGGTAGAAGTTGTGGGTGAAGGTTCGAGTGGAGCTGGTGGCTTCTCTTCGGACTTGCTCCAACGAGGTATGTTTACTTCACTTCTTATCTGCACATACGAACACAGATTAACACATCGGATACAATAGGTAAAGAAGCAATCTTCCTCCGCGACCGCGCCACCCTTCTCAAAATGCGCCTCTCAGCCCTCAAATCAAAACAATGCGCCACCTCCGCAAATCGCTACTACTGCCCCGAAATCTTCCTCGACGTCGTCTCCACCAAACTCACCTCTACCGCTGTCCTCTTCCTAAATGTCGAATTGCTAAGCGAGTTCTACTACAACTTCCCTCGAGAATTAGATGTGAGATTAGGTAGAGGATTGAGTAAAGAGGAGGTTGAGAGGTTTGCCAAAGAGGATCCGAGAGTTAGGGGTCATTTGGAGGTCATTAGAAGGAAGGAGTTGTTGGAATTAGTGTTGGAGAAGATGGACGGGTTGAGGGCGCTGGAGGTTGAAGAGAGGGGGAAGAGGGCTATGAATAGGAAAGGTCTCGGGGCGGAGAAGAAGGGGAAGGGTGGGTGGAGTTTGTTTTAGACTTCACATGCCGTCTAGATCGTCATGGCGAGGATTATATAGACCTTCGAGGGCTATTCAAACCGCCAAATTGCTGTCGCCAGGCCAAATAACGGAAATGTGTGGGAAGAGTACTGTAACGAATCACGCAAAGTACATTGAAGGCGTTGAGGTTGAGGCTTAGTCCTTGGGATAGGCTGGCTTGGAGATTGATATCACTTTGTTTATAGGCGCGAGCGAGAGTAGAGGTTACATCCCCGCTTTGTCTCTGTTTAGCTAGCTGGTATGGTAGATAGGAAATTCGACTTCTTCCAACAGTAAGCATTAGTAAACCCCTGTGTGCAGAGTATCGAAAGAAGAGTTCGCCTCTATGCTACTGAATGAGCGCCCTCCTTCCAGTTTCTCCTTGTAATTTGAACCTTGGGCATGTACTATACTGTTGTATTTCTCCTGCTGGGTAAAAAATGGTTCAAGTCCGCAAGAGCTTCGAAGTCAATACGATGAGTGGATGGAGAGGGTTTGCATGAGGCAAAGCACATCTTAAAAACCTTCGTTCTAAAATTTGATATGCTAACGAGAGTTACTTGTGAGGATGGAAGTAGCCGTCGGGTGATTGTTTATCCCTCGCCTGCTTTGAACAAACGTCCTTGTGGCTTTATTGTAGGACAAGGTGCAGAGAGAGCGACCGCTATTGTTGCCATTCACAGGAGTATGATATTTCTCAATCCGTCAGGAACATTTGTTGTATATGCTTATTTAAATTCTCCTCCTGCATTTCTGGGTATTCATTGTGTTCGTAACGCCGTATGTCATTCTTCATGACGTGCAGCGTCATATGCTCCCCAGCTTCCAGAGTGCTGAATGGTATGTTCCGATGCACATGTGCCAGCCCACAAGCCCCATAATCCAACATGTTGTACAATGAACGCCCCACCAGTACCAAGCCCTCAATCAAGAGACTCCAGTCTACCCGACGGTGCGTGATCAAGAATCATCTCCAGCGTGACTTCCCACTTCACGCCACTCCCCTTTCCATACCCACCACCCAGCCTATTCTTCACCAAGAAGTTCAGTCTCTCCTTAAACCTGCTGAGTTGTCCCTCATCCCCTCGAACCCTCAGCTTGAGGTTTGCCATACACAACCCATAATGAACCTGCCAGAACCTAGCTTCCTCCACACCTGTAACGACTGGATCAGTAGAGATCTCTCTCATCACCTCACTGACACCCTTTCCGGAGTAAGACATGACAAGCATCATGCCTTGTGTCATGGCAAGCTTTGCACCTAGGACAAACATGCTGATTGCAATGATTGCGCAGAGAAGTCTGTCTAGCCAGAGGTACATTGTGATTGTGAGCAGAGGGAGAAGAAGCATGATTGTGCTGCAAGATAGGGTTAGGAAGTGGGAGGGGTTTGAGAGGATGGAGGGGAGGTTAGAGATCATTGCGAAACGCATTGTCTTTCCTATTCTTGCGTGATTCTTGAGTCCGATGCCTGAAATAAGTGTAGCTATGATTGAGAGTAGGGCTGCGGAGTCGACAGAGCCTGGGGAGACTCGAGTGTGCCCATGTGGATGGTGAGGTGTATGGGAACCTAGTCCTTCGAGAACGTGCTTCAGGTTGTGAGATATGAGGTCGAAGCCCATGAAGAGCAGGAAGACGGACATGGCGAAGCCGGCGAGAACTTCAACTCGCTCGAGACCGAATGGGTGGCGTATCGAGGATCGCTTCCATACTTCGAAGTTGCATAGGATATCAACGACCACGCAGATGATGGCTGATATGGCGTCGAAGAAGATGAGGTGGGACAGAGCAGTGAGAGCTAGTGAGCCAGCTGCGGAGTACAACACATACATGGCCACGAGGATGTGACACACGCACCATGCAATCCTGGTGGTTTGCTCCTTCGATCTGCTTGTCCATGCCTCCGTGTATGTGGGAATCGGGAGTGAAGCAGGGAGTGCAAGCGGTGCTCGCGGGGGCGGTTCCAGGAAGATCTGATGCTGTGCACTCACGCTGCTGTGTTTGTACCTATGGCCTCTGCGTTTGCCAATATTCTGCTTTGCGTTAGCCCTTCCAGGCATGTACTTTACTCCAGCCATATAGGGGTTCAAGTATTGATTGGAGGGAATGCTAGAAAACTGGTTATTTTGCCATACTGAGTTGGCCATCACCGGACTATCCTTGATGGCTTGTGTCTGGAAGTTAAAAGGAGCCTTCGATCCCCCTGGTGGAGGAGGTCCGAACTTCGCGTCCTGGTTGAGTGTGGGTGTTGGGAAGCCCGCAGTAGATGCAGATGATGGCATTGGAGAAGCCATTGATCCAAAGCGGCTTGGAAACACATCCCTCATCGGCGACAGAGTATTCGGATCAAAAGTGATCGTCGAGCGCAGTGTTCGGCCTGATCCATCATCTCGAAATCCCCCCTCTTCTGGCTCTTCTGGGATAGGAGTAGGTGGTGTGGGAGTCCTCGGGGGAGCGGGTATTGGCAGATGCGACGCCATGGTAGGTGTCTACCGACCTCGATGGAGCATGAGAGAGTCTGCGGAGGTGAAAGAGAGACTGTAGAACCAAGTTGGAGACCCCAAATCTGCTGTGGAGGAACGAACGTCGTTCTGTTGCCCGGTCTATGCATTAGCGGTGGCTGCAGTGGCCAGGTACGCGGTCCCTTGGCGCCAACTTTAATTCAAGGTCATCTCAAGAAGAAAAGCACTCCTCTCTGCACAATGCCACCAGCGACACATTCTTGATACTCTCTGCTCTTCTTATGAGTCTTCTTCGATTGTATAATATAATATTGAGACTCCCTTTCATTGCTTGTACAGAGGCCTTTCTTTTGATCAGCCAGCTGCTGGGGTTTTCTGGTCCACATAGCCAAGCCCCTGTCCAGAAAACTCCGACACTTGCCCTCTGCTCTGTCGACTTCTTCTCCATCAGTTAGCTACACCATATCGTCAACAAACAGAAGTCGCACTGGAGGTAAATCTCCCTTTCATAAATTCGTGTGCCCACTTGACACTGACTTGACGCTTCTGTGTAGCTCCTGCCTTCCATTCCCGGCTCGGCCCCTTTAGTCACTGAACCAGCCTGCCCTTTGCCTTCACATACAAAGACGGTCTCTTCCTCCACGACCTTGCCCCTCCTTTTCACCACGCCACCACTCAACGCTTGTACAAAACATTTTGTACTATCCCACCTTCCCTCAACTGTATCTCTTGGTCATCTTGGCGAGAATCATTCTGATCGAGGATCGTCTTGAAGCCTTCCCGGCGGCATTCACTGACTGGAACAGCCAGTGTAGCTACTCCAGGTAAGCATTCTTCCTCATAGGCAGCTTTCCATCATCATCACATCACCGCGGAGCTTGACAGCCTCTACGCACGTCTCATCTCCGAGGTTTCTTCCCAATACACACTTTTGCACAATTCGTCAACAATGGTTTTGGTCAACTTTTCAGGGGCCTTCAACACATGTTCGAGACGTTCCAACATCTCCTTCACTTCCATTCAAACACATTGATCTGAGCCAGTCTCAGGGTTGGAGGTGGAATCTCTTGTCCTTGCAACATCTCCGCGCCGTCACGTCAATGTGGCTGGAAGACATCGTCCTTGTTGAGTAACTTTGGAGCTCTCTTTCCAGCCTCGCAATGATCTGGTGTTTATTGAAGGTGCAGCATGTTTCAGCATTAGCTGTGTTACCATTCAACATATGATATAATACTTTCGGACACAGTCTTTGTATTGCTCAACACCTTCTCTTCCTTGTTGTTCACATGTTTGCATTTCAGACGCCGCTGATCATTTTATAGACTCCTATTTCAAGTGCTCTGGAGGCCTTGCTCATTCCTTTAGACATTGCGCTTGTCCGCACTCTACAACTCTGGTGCAGTGCAAGCATTTTTGCCTTGACGTCCTTGAACTATATTCCGCTAAGAGCAAACAGGTTTTCGTAAGTCAAGCAAAACTATGACAATGTCTACTCTAATACTGTAAGAAATAGAACACAGGAGAGCTCGACGCTTGTTTGACTTTTTCTACTTTCAACAACAGCCACCTGGTACGTACCTCTGCCCATTTTTATTTTCTGCTAACATGAGTACCAAGCATGACCTCCATCTCGAGCTGAGTATCAGTCGAGTTCCCTTGCCTCAAATGGACAACAGATTCTCCGCCATGGAAGAAGCCAACAAGCTGTCTGGCGGGGCATTTGCAACGAGTGGCCAGAGGGCTGAAGAAGATGCCCCGCCAGGGCACAGGAGAACTCTGTCCGGGAGTATTCTCTCGAAGCTATCCTTCTTAAGACCCAACCCAGAAGAGCCCGAGAAATCTCAACTAAGCCCGGAGTTCATGCCCGGAGATGATCGGATCTCACCAAGGAAGACTAGCAGGGCCATGGCTGTTGCTGTACAGCAGCAGAAGACCCGAAGGAGAAAAGGTTCCCTGAGAAAAGCAGCTCTACTGGGAAGAGGGGCACAACGGGAGAAAAAAGAGATCAAGACACATGCTCTGGATACCGCCCACCATGGCTTCGGTGGTGATGGCACCTTGAGCCCTACATCTCCTGAAGAGATGCCGCAGGCGACGGTCTTTGGTCTCGGCATCGATACTACACCTAGACCATCGATGGATGGGTATGCCAGCCGGGCAAACAACACCTTGCTGTCACCCATAAAGACCCTTCCAATGGGTACTGATGATCATCTGGTCACCTCGCCGACTTCGGCAACAAGTCCTACACTGACATACACCTCAACAACGGATGAAGATGATATATTGAGTATCAGGTCTCACAACCCTCCCGTGTCTCGCGTTGGACCATCGAACTCCTTGGGATCAGACTCATATTTCCCGCCTGGTGTTGGCTCCCTTGCGCGCCGCCGCTCCGGAAACAAGGCAAAATCTCCATTATCTCTTGGTGGCCTTGCCGCCAGTCCCCTCCCCCCGCCAGATACTGAGTGGGATTATTCAGAGACTGAGTGGTGGGGATGGGTTGTCCTTATTGTCACCTGGGTTGTATTTGTGACCGGCATGGGGTCTTGCTTTGGGGTATGGAGCTGGGCGTGGGATGTTGGAGAGACTCCCTATGCACCACCAGAGTTAAATGATGATCCAACACTACCAATTGTGGGATACTATCCTGCTTTGATCATTCTCACTGCAGTGATGGCTTGGGTCTGGGTTGTTGTTGCTTGGGTTGGCATGAAATATTTCCGTCATGCAAAAATCAGTGGTGACTGATGAAGGTATACATATATCTTGTTTTGATTTTGGTGCGAGCGCTAACACGTTTCGGGACGTAAGGCTTCAGATCACAACTTGGTATTAGGCTCTGCTGTGACTCTACAATCCTGCGACCAATGAGCGACGAGCTTTATGCCATTGAAGAGATAGAGTAGCGACAACCGACGTTCTTTCACGCAGCCAATCAGCGTTGTGGTTGCTAGCACAGAAAGTAGTGATCTGATTCTGCCCCAGACTCCGCCTTGGGGTATACAGCCCAGGCTCTGTTTCAAAAACAAACCATTCCATCATCACAAAGACTATTCACTTACACATCTTCAACACCCTACTACCACACAAACCCCGGTCCACATCTTGACGCCTGGATCATCATGGACAACACCATAGACGACACCATAGACGACATCATAGACGACACCATGGACGTCGATAGCCCCGAATGTATGGACGACTCAGACCAGAAAAACAGCTCTGGGGACACCGAGGACACGGCCGACTCTGATCAGGAAAGCTGCTCTGGAGACAGCGACGTGTAAGTTAATCTGCTTGGCTGTCCTAAACTATAAGCTAATGCTTTTCAACAGCAGTGATACCGCTGAGGGGCTTTATCCTCCTCATGATGGCTCGTGTGATTGCAGATGCTATGGATGCTATTTGAGAGAGGGCTACCTTGGTTTGACTTACGACAGTTGGCGATATGAGGATAGGTGCATAGAGCAACCGGAGAAAAACAAGTACTTGGATTGCTGCGAATGCCCCGGGTGGCTGAGGAAGAACGGCTTCGATGGGAAGGTGAAATGCACAGCCTGCAAGCACAAGAGGTGTCCCTCTTGCAAAATCTACTTTACTCATATTGAGGTTTCAACGGAGTTTCTGCAGACAGGAGAGAGCATGAAGGTGGCAAAAGGTACGACTTGAGTCAAGGTTTCTATTGAACATGCACTAATACTCTATATAGTAACGTTGGAGGACAACTGGTGGTCTTTCGTTGAGATCGGCGAAGTTGGCGAGGCGATTCCTCCAGTTCTGCCGCTGCCGCTTGAGATCCGCGAAATGATATACGGCTTCAAAGGCACCAAGCTTCCAGGTCCACGAGACATTCTTGTGGTGTGGATCTCCGCGAGGGACATTTGGAGCTACCTTCATCCAGACAACAAGATTCCAGAAGTGTGCTACCTCACGAATCCCGACAACAACATCCCAAACCCACTTCCTTATCCATACAACGGCGACTTCCGAGACAGGGTCATTGCCAACATGAAATGTGGGCCCATCTTCTTAAAAGCACGCCCTTATCGATGGTTCAATGTCAAACTTGACACCCTCTGCCTGGACTACAACCGACATGGTGGAGAAGATCCAGAAAACGAATACATCGAGGCCATGTATCTTGCTGCTTTGTGTATCTGGGACAACCAGCAGCGTTATGGGAGGGGTCGCATTGAGCGATTGAAGATTGAGTGGTGCAGCGACTTTGACGAACCCAAGGAGCTTCTTCACCTCTTCAACAGCTGCCCTGGCCTCAAGCTAATCACTCTCGTAAGCCATGACCACTCATCTGATGAGGATGACAGTAAGGATGACAGAGATGGTCGTGCCAAGGAAGTCTGGGAGCAGGGCTTGTTGAATGGTTACTCTTTCGAGGTTGAGCTCGTTGGTCGGGATACAACTTACAAGAGCAAGGACTTGCACTGGGTTTGCGAGGAACAATGAGTGACTTGCGAGACATCGGAAAGTGAGGGGAATGGTGACTGATGCAATGGCTCGGAGAGATTGAGAGACATGGCATCATATCTGTATGCTGGATTACTGGTTTAAACCCATGTACGAACAGGCGCGTTTCTGCTTTCTTTGCTTTCTTCATCTTTTTCCCTTCTCCTTTCTTTGTCATCAATATTAGCATGCATCAGCATGCGGATCATTATTCAAAGCGACGGTGCATCAGCAGCGGCGTGCAACGGACATCACTTCTTTTCATCGAGCTTGTAAGGATTAGAAAAGTGTTGCATCTTCAAATAGAAAACAATCAGAAACTTCGTTTCACCAAATTGATGAGTCTTTTATGATCTTGTGACTTGTGATGTCTGCTGGGTCTTGGAGTGTGAAACATGATTCAATTTCCACTTCAGTAGTTTGCTGCAAAGGGCAATCTTCAATTATGGTAGGTGAGATGCCAATGTTCCAGAGGCTGTGAGACATCGAAAAGTTGCATACCTTATGTCGTGAGTTCATCTCAAATATCAGGGAATTCGACTTTTTGGGTATCCTTATGCAAAGTGGTTGCTACCTACTTCAGCGAAATTCACGTATGAATTAGTCAAGGGGTCAATTTTCTGGGTCCCTGAGAACTTGAAGTTAGGTAGCTGGTATTCAGCTCTGGGGTTTTTGACATTGTTCTTGGACAAAGATATTTCGCTGAATACTGGATACGATATCTCTCCTCCTCAAACTACTGGCTTCTCCAGACAATTCTATGTTCGACATCACCACACTTGCAAGTAGGAGGTACAGTAAGAGACACCTGGAACGGAGCTTTGTGTCATGATTTCTGGAGTTGTAGAATGTCATATGTATCTTTATTGTACCAAGGTTGAAGAAATGGTCTACTGTGTATACACGAGGAACCTAGAGTGGCTATTCAAATACCCCGTCAACTCTGGAGTCTTGCAGCAAAGAAACTTCCGTATGTACACCAGCTATTCCTTCGATATCTTAGCCTAGGTGATGGTTGTCTTGTTCTCAGCGGCCTGTCATGTTGCATATTCCAAGTGCTGCGAGCGCGGCTTGGCGCTCAGTATTTCCTCACTCGACCTCATGCGATGTTGCTCCCTTTCCACTGTCCTCCACTATTCTTCACAGCTCTCTATTCTTAGATGTACGAGCATTGACGTCATTGTGTAGCATGAGTGTTGTTTTGGTATTGCTGGTTGGACTGTTATCTCGGGCCACTTGTGGAGGTCGAGGTATGCTAGCTTGCGCGTGTAAGAGTGCTGGTGTATCTTTGGAAGATTAGTGATGTCTCCCGCCTCCTCTCACCCACGAGGCCGCGAGGATATATTGAGAAGTGTATGGCTGTGCTTCGATCCTGGACGTCGAAGTCATATTCATACAGCCTCTCCAAAGCTCTAAAAGCTTCCCGGCATAGCTCTCTTTCGCCGTGCCACCCTCGACACCCCAAGTTTCTTTTTTCCTGGTCTTGTAATACTCGAAGATCCTAAAGGAACTCCTTCCCCGAGTCTCAAGTTTCGGAATTTGGTCTAGGAGACTGCAGTGGTGATGAGAACTGATCCAAGGTGATAGGGACAGCGATATATCCACAACTTCACTTAGCGCAGCTAGTCCAGGGTGCTAGGTGATAGGAGGTACGGGACTCTTGGGGTCGAAAAACATCAGATAATTCGCATGGTTGTGAAGGAAGGATGTTCGAATTGTTGCTACTCGCTTGGCTTAAAATAGTGGCTGCGGCTTTGGGCGGGGTAGGTGCTGTGAGGGGGTTTGAATTAGCTGTTGAATCTTAGAGACAGGGTAGATAGGCGAGTATAGGTGTTCAAGTTCAAGGATACGAGATGCGTTTGAGGATCCTGAGCTTGGAAATATCGTGGTTGTTGAGCGGCAGGTGTAGGGTGGTGGGTGCAGAGCAAGAGGTTGCTATTTTCGGCTGAAGGGGTATTGGTCAAAAGTGCTTGTTCAGATAATGTACCAACATGCACCAACATTGAAAAGTGTATCAATGTCCCAAAATTATAGGACATTGAGCGGAATGCTTTTGTTGCACATAGTAAATGCCCCGTAGGAAAATGCCTCGGGCAGCTTTCGGGCATCTTTCAGGGCATTTCCAGAGCATTTCCAGGGTAGTTTTAGGGTGGGTTCAGGACTGCACAACAGGTGAGATATGTGAATTCCCCAGGATTGTGGGACATTGGGAAGTTTTGTTGCACGTCGTGCCCTGAAACTGAACGCCCTGGAGTATTTTCAGGGTGTTTTCGGGTCATCTTCAGGGCACTTTCAGGGCACTTTCAGGGCACTTTCGAGGTATGTTCGAAGACACGTGATTATTAGCATAGATGTTTTTGATGAAAATAGATGTAGTAGTTATAGTACTACCGAGTCTTCCCAGGAGGAAGTTTCTGACTGTGTTGTATCTTTTGCTAAGTTGGAATCTCACGTTTCACTTATGTACGAGTGAGAGATACGAGTGAGAGCGCATGAAGAAAGCCAATAGAACCTTCTAAACAATGGAAGGAGATGAAGAAATAACAAAACGATGTCGGTCCCATTGTCTAAGGGTTACAAGTAAGCACTGAGTGGCAGCTTTTCAGAAACTGTACACGCATTTCAGTTACTCTGAAATTTGAATTCCCTAGCTATAGAAACCGTATACTCCAACACGAGCATGATCATCGAGTCCCTTAGAAGCTCTCTCTGTCCAAGGCGGAGTTTTGATACTCTGACAGAATTCGCGGGGCTACTAAAGATGCAGCATCCTCCAAGATTTGCTTAGTCTCTCTAAGAGCATTCAATGGCTTCATTTCGTACCTAGTACCCGTGCTAAAATGTCAACTAGCAGTATCGACTGCTATGACCAAAGAGCCCTGTACCACAAAGATTCTGTACATCTCCATGCTGTAGAGTGATGCGAATAATAATCACACATCGAGCAGATTTGGAGTTTTTAGGATGCTAAAATCTTCGAGTCACAATAAAACATGTGTCTTCGGCCATGAGATTGAATCCTGAGCTTTCTCATTCCCACCCCTAAGACATCACACGCCCATCTAGTTCAAGCACCCTCGCCATTAGAATACATAGGCCAAAGGAACGTAGAAGCGTATGTCGTCTTTGATGCCGCTGCACTACTCGTAGTCGATGTTACAGCACTAATCGGTGCATTCACAAGCTCGAACTGGAAGCTGTGGATTTGGGTCGTGGAGTCGTCGAAGGTAATGTCATATATGTCCCGCAACAACGATGAGCTGGGTGTCCAGACATAACTTGAGGTTGTCAATCCACCTATTGAGCTTCAATTAGCACGTATCTCATATGGAACTTCTAAGAAAGAAGTGAGCCTACTGGCAAGTGTTTCAACATTGGTGGAGAATGCTGGAGTTGCCCCTTTTTCCAAGGAGAGTGTAACGGGACCTGATGCATCAGCCCAGGTGATGTTGAATGGCTTTCCGATTGTGATGTTGTAGAAGTTTGCGTTGGTGAAGCGGAGTGCAGTAGCGAGGTGGACGACACCTGCTAGTAGAAGTGGAAGAGTAGAGAACTTCATGCCTGAGTGACTGTGATAAGCAACATAGGATGAGTTAATGGCAGTGATACTTACTCTAATGTATTCTCAAGGTCTAGGTTATGTACCTCATTAAAGAGCAAAGTCTCGGGACCGAGAGAGCGGCTCAAGTAGCTCATTTGACCTTGGCCATGGAAGAATTGACCCGACGGCTTGGTGCGGAGTCCGGAATGCCAGTGTGAGTTGAGATGAACAGACGAGAACAGACACTAGTAAGTGGGGTGTAATCCTTTTACTTCCTCAGCTTCCAAGTATCCACCCTTGGTCTCTTCCCGTCGGTAAATCAAGGATGGGCGAGTGACAATTGTCAGATACAGAAAAGAGACGTTCGAGCAGTTTTGAAAGTATTCTCAACGTTATTTGGGGTACAGCTTGGAACCAGTTACGATATTCTGATCAACTATAGTCAAACCTTAAGCTTGTCTCTGTAACCAGAGTCACAGTCAACACGGCCGCTGGACCAAGGGAAACCCAGAGAAGCGGTGGGGTTTGCATGAGTACAGTATCGGTCTCAAATTGACCGTTGTGAGGCCGAGCTCGTGTCGTATTATTCAGCTGTCAAGCGCGATACCGGATGCACAGTGATCTGAGCATTGTGTGTAGGGTTCTGCTGGATTTTCCCGGAGCTTTGAGTCTGTGGAGATACAGAAGTGGAGGTGGGGATGGCGGGGAAGTGGTCCGTGCATATTTCGCTTACGACTCCAAATTTCCCCCTCTTGTTCTCAAGCTTGATTTCTAGCTTCCACTGACATAGGCTTATTCTGCACGCTTCGATGCTTCCGTTCATCTTAACCTTCATTATGCTATCTTACGTCGGTCCCGAGACGTAGACGGACCGAATGATGGGATGATAGTCCCTTGCAGACTATTCTATGCTCATGTGACATGGAGACGCCGTTGGGGCAGACCCCAATGAGGTGCATCTTCAAGGATAAAGAGACAATCAGCCGCATGTATACCTCTCGGAGCGGACAGCAGCCCTTTCACTTGAACTCGGATTTTCGAAATCCAGGAAACAATGGGCTTCCTTCAATGCTTCGTTCGCTTAGCCATAGCAGTCGCCGTTGTCCTCCTCCCACAGTCTTCTTGGGCATTGAACAGCACCAACACTACCGACACGCTCACTGTTGGCGTGGCTCGAGTTGACATCACTCCAACGCCGAATCCTTTATGGCTGCCCTTGAATATATACGACCATGAGAAACTTCATGTCCGTGCCATTGTGTTCAAGAATAACGGTGTCTATGGCGCCTTTGTGAATTGCGAGCTTGCGTTCATCCAGGATGCAATTTACGTAGCTGCCAATACTGCTGTTGCCAAGTACTTGAACACTACTAATTCCAACGTTGTGGTGTCAATTACGCATGCACACAGTGCTGGACCAGCAGGTGTGACAACAGCCAACCAGGTACGTGGGATCCTCTCCTAACTTCCCCTTCTCCTTGAAAAGGAGCTTCACAGCCAGAACAATATCAAAAGCAGAGAAATTCAATCTGTCCTCAGTTCTCAACACGCAATACAGTTCTCGGTCTAGGAGCTCTTGCAATATAATTCACTCTTCTGTATGCTGACTCGACAATAGTATGGCAACGCCGCACTTTCCACCTACCCAAGCGTAGCATCAGCAGCCGTAGAAGCAGTCAAAGAAGCTCTCCTCACCATGCGTCCCGCCCAAGTAGGTTACAACACAGGAGCCGCCTACCACAACGTCAACCGAGATGCCCTCGACCCCCTCACCAACCGCTGGACCCAGGCATCCAACACCTCCGGCCCCATTGATAGAGATGTCCAAGTCCTAACCTTCGTCAGCACTGACTCTCCACCAACCCCTATAGCTTGTTGGGTAAGTTACGGGATGCATCCAGTACAATCCTATCTCTCAGGCTACACGACCGGCGACTGGCCCGCAGCCATGATGCGCTGGATCGAGAAATCAATGTCTGTAAACGATACCTTTGTAGCAATCTACTCTCAACAAGCATCCGGCGACGTAAACCCCCTCCTCCGCCGCACCGGAACGAATAACCTCGCATCCCAAAACTCCGTTCCCATCACTGGTTTCGAGTTAACCCAAGAACCGGTCGAAGAAGCAGTTCGGGACGGGTACGTCCCATTTTCAAAACCGGATCAGAAATATATCCGTCAACTCTTCGACGAGCTCCAAGCTCTAGGAATAATGATGGGAGAAGAAGTTATCAGAGTAATGTCCACAACAACCTCTTTCAACACCTCCCCCAAGATCTGGTCCAGCCGACAAAATGTCACCTGTCCTGGCCGTATCCGACTCGATTCCGCCCGCGAAGGCGTCCAAGGGACTTACACTCCTGGCCCAGATATCAAGATCCTCACCGGTGTAGTCGGCTTAGGAGATATAGCAATAGCCTGGGTAGGCTGTGAGATCTTTACTCGGATAGGATGGCAGATTAAAAATGATTCGCCGTTGGGAAATAGGACCATGTTGGTGGCTATGTCGAATGGGCAGTCGAGTAGTGGGTACGTGCCTGATGAGGAGAGTTGGGACCATGAGACGTTTCAGGTGTTGGGGAGTAAGCTCATGCCCGGGAGTTGTGCGCAGGTTAATATTTCGAAGAGTTTGAGTGGGATGATTGGGGAGTTTCTGGATGGTGGTTCTTGATTGGCTTGGTGAAAAGATGACTTGGGAGATAAGGAGCTCTTTTGGTGTTCAGTGAGGAGTGGAGTGAGGTAGAGATTAGGTCAAGTTGAGAACGGTCCAAGTGAGAAATCTAGTTCAACTCACGTTGAACCAATTCTTTCAAAATGACCCAGTACTCGTAGGATGATGAGTCAGAGCTCATGAAATGTCGTAACTTGCGATCATAATGGCAGCATGTTCGATCCTTCGCTGGAGAATCAAGACCTGCCTTTGATCACATGAATCAGAGAATCCATCAAGAACAGTATTCGCTTTGCTGGTATCCACAAGGCCATACTGAATAGGCATGCAATCAAGACCAGATCCTCCATGACACCCAAACGCCACAGCCATATCCTTTTCATCCCACAGCACATGTAACAGGCTTAGTACTTCTTCCCCGCTCTCCTGGCCTTTCCAGGTCTCTTTGCTGCACCACCTTTCATCTTCTTACTAGAGAAACCCTTCAAGTCTCCACTACTCGACGCATCGTTGCTCTTCTTGAACCTCTTCTTTCCGCCAAAGCCAAACTTCTCGTCCTTCTTTGCCCGCTTGTTAGGTCCCACTCTGTCTTTCCTCGATGGCTTGGAATCGATCTCTTCATCAACCGCAACATCGAACATGTCCGCTTCGTTTGTGGTCTCGTTATCTGCACCTTGACGTTCTGTGACGCATGTTAGCAATCCATAAAGCCAACCCCAAGAACAAACATACTTCTCTTCAAAGTCTTGATCTTGTCCATTGTCTGCTTGCGCTCTTTATCACGCTCTTGCAATTTCGCCACTTGAACCTGCTTGCCAAACTTCTTCAAATCTCTCTGTTTCCGAGCTTCAGCGCTAGCTTTCTTGCTGGCTGCCTCGTCAATCAATTTCGCCTTGATCTTCGCCATGTGCTCATCCGCCTTGACCATCTCCGCGAAGTAATCTGTGGGTCTTGTGAATGGTACTCCTTCAGCCTTCAACTTTTTGCGAGCTTCCTGAACAGCAGATAATGATTGCGCATAGAATGCCAGCTCCCGGTTCAAATCATCCGACACGTCCACGATCTGTACCGGCTCTGATGTAGTGATCGATTGATGCTCGGAGAAGGGTAGTTTCGAGATGGGTAATGCGATTCGTTTTAAGGCTGCGGTAAGAGCGACGGTATTGTTGATTGTGAGTCTTTGGTGGGGTATCATATCTTCCTTCTCTTCGTCGTCGAGATCCTCCAAATCCGACATCGGTATATCCTCTTCGTCTTCGTCATCTGAAGCTTCTTGGTCGTTCTCGCCGGCAGAAGAGTCGCTGTCGCTTTCGTCAATCTCGTCGAAGTTGATCTGCAGGAGTTAGTAAAGCTCCGTCAAATAGCTGCGCAGAACCTGCCTTTATGAGACCATTGGCCTCTACCTCCTCCTCACTGCCACTCCCATCTTCCTCGAACTTTGCGCCTCCATCCGACTCCTCATCAACAGCCTTTTCTTCCACGTCTTCCCACTCATCCTCAGTCGGCTTCTCAGCCTTTACTTTGGCAGCATTCTTTTTGTTTGCAACCCTTTGCCTTTTATTTAACTTCAATTGGTTGAAGTCGGTACCCTTCTCGGCCGCAAGGGCCATCTTCAATTTGGATTTCGTAGGCATTGTGCCGGTGTGAACGATTTGAATTCGTTGTTGGTCGCGCTGTATGTGCTCGCCAGAAAATAATTTTGGTTCAGTTTTCAAGCTCCCGCGCTAAATTATTCTGCCGGATTTGCCCGCCTTTGACCTTCCAATGCCTCTAGTTGAATTTCATGTCTTGGATCATATATCTTTTCAGGCATCTTATATCTTATTATTTTATGAATTCTTGCACTTGCACTCAATGACTCTGCAATGATATCAAAAATGCCTATATTATGGACACGACTTCAAAACTGGGTACATATATAATGCATTGCATTTGCTTCTAGTTCATTTTAGCGCCTTTTTTATTCTATCTGGAAATCTCACTTCGTCACCCTGCAATAATAGCAACATTATTAAAAGAAAGACCATCTTCTACTGCCCGAAGGCGATAGCCGAACTGCTTAAATTACTATATACACACACAATAATAGCTCGCTCTCAAATGTCCTAGGCCGCTCAGCTCCCAGAGTAGACTGCTGCTCTGGCTCTCTTGGTGCAATCTTCTCTGGACGGTGGATGAATGGATTTCACCTCAAAAAGCACGTGTAAGTCTTCTTTTAAATTATCAGTCAGCACTGATGGAATGTCACAGTTATGAAGGACATCATAATTTTGCAATCCAATATTCAAGGAGCCTTATATTCTCTTACATATAATTCAAAACTACCACCTCATTTCTTCATCATCTTTCCGTGTATGAGCTGGCCACATCGGATCGTTGGGCTCAAAGGATAAACCGTTAGGCTTCGAGAAACAAGCTAATATCTCCATATCCTCCCACACTTCTTTCTTAGACTGCGCTATCTTCTTCAGAGGTGCACCGACATCTTCCTCGTCGAGAAGTTCTTCGTACTCCCACTTATACCTTTCTACTGGAATTCTGGGCTCTCGGCCTTCGACAGGATAAAGTCTATTCCGGTAGTAGTCGGCGGACTGCTGTAACCCTATATGTTCCAACAGATCTATGATCGTGAAATCACCTTCAGCAGGTATTGGACCGAACTTAGCTTCGTTTTGTGCATCGAGATATGGGACTCCCGACTTCGTCCAAGTCTCGTATTTGACAATCTCTAGAAGTTTCGCAAGAGAAGCAGGATCAACATTCTCAAGCCACTTCACAATCCCACAAATCAGCTTAATCCACTGAACCACCCTCTCACCCTCCAACGTTCCCTCATGTTGCCTAAACTCCACCGTTGGCTTCGGATCATGCAGGGAGTGTACATATTTGAATAAGTCAATCATGTTGTTGACATTATACGCCATATACCTACTCACATGATCTTGAGACACAGCTGACATCATCTCCAGCGTTTGCTCCTCCTTAAACCTCTCTAGCACCTCAAGACCTTGTAGCGGAGTAATCTCTTTCTGAAATTTATCCCAATGACGATTCTGCAGGTCGACATGATCGCGTATGCTCGCACACATTGAGTTGTCTTGTCTATGGTGTGGGTGCAGAGTATCTAGTTGGTAAGAGAAAGCCCAGAGGAACATTAGGAGGCTTTGTAGCGTTCGGAAGTTCCACGGTTTCTTCTCTAGGCCGAAGGAGACGTGGACATGGAGGCCTGTGCTCTGATTAGTATTTGTGAGATACTTTGTTGTGAGGAGATTGCACACCTTCTCCACTGCCGAGAGGTTCTCAGGACAGAATCTATAGGCAGGAGATTTGATTTCGATTGCCATCCACCGGTATGCAAAATCTGAATCGGTAGGTGGTGCAACGCTCTCATCTCTATCAACTTCCCATTCACTGATATTAGCATCAAAAGGATTGTCGATATTGATAGGGAAACCGGCATCGAAAAGAGCTTGTCGTACATTACCTCGGACAACTGCTGCTGTGACATCCTTTTGTATAGACTTGCGACTGTACGACGGTATGCGGCGTGGGTTGAATAGATCGAATAGCTCATTGCTGGTGAGGACTGGCTCAATGATACAGTCGCTCATATCTCGCACTACCTTGTCGTCGAATGAGAACTGGGATGCGCGTTTGTCGGCGGTTTCTGGGAGGGGCTCATATGGTACTGTGAAAGCAACATTAAATTCGAGTTCGACGCCGAAGTAGAGAGTTTGGTAAGACGACATTCTGCAGATGCTGTGTGTGTGTAAATTGTCAAAGAGTACCTACGTAGATAATTAAGCGAGCGGACAAGTAGTTTTATAGACCAGTCGATCTTCGCGCCAATTAGCAACGGTACGGTTGTTCATAGACCCAGGAAGTCAGCAAGAACAACCGATTATGCAATTCACTTTGTTAGGGAATTCTTAAGGATAAAGAAATTATTGCTTAGTGTTCCTCTCGCTAAAGCTTGAACAATGCAATTGTTTAGCTATGCACCCATGTTAAGCGAGAACAAAAGGGGACACAAAGATGCAGCATGACCCCACGTCTGAACAAAGCAACTCGGTTATTGGGATGATTTTGACGAGGTTGTTTTGAAGTGGAGAAGACCTGGATAGAATCCACAGTTGATGATATTCTATCATTTCATCATCACCAAGACACTTTCACACACGCACCAAGAAAACACCACATCGTATTCCTGTTGCGATTTCATCAAGGAAGCAATTGCAGCGTTTGTAAAAAAAAAAAAAAAAAAAAAAAAACCAACTGACGTATAGGCATGATTTTCAACAGGAATCTCGTGATCCTTGGCGGAGACTGGAGCTTAAAAATAAAATGGGTAGAGGAGGGCGAAGCTTGAAGAAGAGGCGAGAACTTAAACGAGGGGTGAAAAGGGAGGGTGGGGCAGGGCAGAGCAGAGCAACAGATTCGGCATTATTCTGGATTTGTCGCCACGTTATGAGACAGGAGATCTGAGAATGATCAGAACAGAGTTCAAGATAACAAAGGACAAAGGAATTGTATTCTCAAGACAGAAAGGGAAATGTTGAAGATATATGTGACCAGTGAACAGTGACCACGAACAATACCTACTTGGTATAACAGCTGTATTTATAGGGGTATATGAGCTGCCTTTTATCCTACGTGTTATATATATCATCTTACTCTCGAATACTCTATACAATAAGTACAATTCACAATGTCTTCCACCAATCAACTCCAACAACTTCAACCAACACCAGTCATGGAAGACGAGAATGATGCGCAGGCCGCTCTCGGAACAACCAGTCACGATCCACGCGAGGATCACCAAGACCCGCAAGACGAGGGAACTCAAGAACAACCCGAGGATCAATCTCAACAGACTCCTGGCCTGCCAAGCGCGAAGGGCGAGGAAATCCACCCTTTGAAGCTCCACCCTCTGAAGGAAGATAACCAACGCTATGATGCATCTGAAGAGACTTCCGTTCCGTCAAGGCCAACCAGCGAAGACTTCCGAGCACTGGAGGAAGAAGAACGTCGGCGTACTAAAGAGCATCTCAAGGGTAAAGACGAACTATTTCTTCCGACAATCCCACAGAGCCAGACACTCCAACCATTATTGGAGGAGCGAGACCAGCGGACTCAAGAGCGTATCGAGCGTTATTGGGAAGAACCTCTGTCGACAGGCCCAACGAGCGAAGAATACAAAGCGCTTGAGGAAGCAAGCCGGCGCGCTCGGGAACACCTCCAGGGCGCACCCCGGCAGACTTTCACTCCCTCACGCGAAGAGCTCGGGGAATTGCCGCTTGAGGACTTACAAAGTATCCAGAGAAGGTTCTCCCAAGTGGAGGCCGACGAAGGCGACGAGTTCACTTGTCTGGAGATGGAGCAGATCGCTACCATCCATTCTCTTCGCAGAAGACGCTCCCTGCTGATAGATCGAATTGAGCGAGATAAGATGGCCTTTCAAGAACAACCCAATGGCGCATCTCAAGAGGCTCCTCGTCAGACAGACCCAAGGAGTGAAGAGGTCCAGGTCCTGGAGAAAGGAGCGCTCGAGATCCTAAATGAGCTTCGCAAGACGCGTCGCGAGAGTAAGATTAACGCCGAGCTAAACATGGAAGGACTTCGATCAACAATCCGAGAAATCCGTCATTTCAAGCGAGTGATCGACAATACTCCTCAGGAGCCACGAAGTAATCTTGACGCAAAGGTTAACGCGCCAGATAGGGATTTTCGAAAACTGTTTAGAGGCTTAGCTGGAGAGAGCGAGCCACATGTGTTGTTCGATATTGATCTTCAGGAGCCAGAGCATGAAAGGGCGTCTACCTCAAAGAGACTGTGCCATTATTGCCAGGTGATGTAGGAAGATTGTGAGGTACCAGAGAAGAACAGGAGTAACATAGACTGAATGTAAAATGATCAGAACACACAATCAAACATGTTAATCAAAAACAATAAGCCTAAACATGACGTGAACAGTGACCTTAAAACAAGAAACAGTCGCTACCCTGTAGAACAACTAAGTGTATCTGAGTACATAACCCTCCATAGTTCCCTCTCAAAATTTCAACTTTCCATTCCATCCAGTCATCAGATCATAACCAGACCGCACAAGTAAACTTACTGAACCACCACAAGCCAACATGACATCAGAATCATACGATCAATACGTCAAACTCATCTTCAGAACAAGCCTCAAGGACCTCTCCCACCCCCCTTCAGAGTCAGCAATCTTCAACATCCACGGACGCCGGTACTCCCTCGATTCCAATCATGCATATCGCATCCAGAGATCCAAGCGAAGAACTCTCGCACGGAAGCTAGACGCTCTGCATGATCGCTGCCGCGTGTTCTGGTCACACCTTGACTCTGCCCTCAAGGAGATCTTGGAACCGGGAGATGTAGAGGAAGGCGATCAACTATCAGAGACCGCAATACGTGGCGTGAACCGCGAGTTCTTTTCGGAGTTTGAGAAGAAGGAGAGGTTGATGGAAGTGAAGAGACAAGAAGAAGGACATGTGAAAATGTGGAAGATGCAGCAGGATAGAAAGGATGGGGATAAAGGTGGTAGGTGAATCTCCAATCCTTCTCTGCCTGGTGTTCAGGATCCTGGTCTTCTCCCCTTCTAGTAGGGGGAGGGCGGAGAAGAGCCGCAAGCTAAGGTTTGTGGAATGAAGTCGGCATTGATGATGTAAGTGATTAGCTCGAGCAGATGTCGATCGCTGGGAGCTATTTTGCCCATGGCCAATCGCCGACAAATTGAGATATTGCATGAGAGAACACGAAAGTAGAGATGAATAAAATGTAACTGATTGAAACCCCAGACAATATATTGCGTGTCCATCATTGACAAACGTGACCAACATGCCCCCCTTGACTACAAACAGAGAATAACCCAATTCCATTCTTTTCGTCTCCAGAAACAACGTAGTATAGTAAGACTTCCTACCCAGTCACAACTCCTTACTCCGCCGTAGTAAATCCTCGTCATCAGAACCATATTGTGAGGACTTCCGTGAAATCAAATGCGTATGTTCGTGATAGAATCGTCCAGAACCAGAACCGGGGGCATGTTCATTAGAGTTCGCATTCCTATCTGGACAAAATCTTAGCAAAAACAAAAATAGCGTATGGAGCAAAGTGACTCACTGCTCTCGGCGATCATAGCTCGAAGAGTGAGGAAAGCAACCATGAGGGCGATGAGGTTGATGATGATTCCGAAAAGACCAAATACGATTGCGATGATTGTGTCTGAGGACACTGAAGACGAAAGCATCAATTAGTAAGAAATATTTAATTGAGTGTGAAGTAAAGGGGAAAGAAGAGCCGCCAATAGGTGGCATCGGGTTATGGCCTAGCACAGCCTCACGACTGAGGAGGAAGGGGCACGTGATGTGTAAGGCATACTAGCTGTGCGAGCATCAAGTAGGATTGGAAGCGAAAGACGTACCCATGGTGAAATATGTCAAGGGTCGAAGAGTAGTTTTCTTGTGGTGTTGTTCTATGGAATGATGGGTGATGCAATTATGCACAGCTGGAGCAGATATCAGGACTCTATATACCCTCGACTTCATGCTTCTGGATTTCATGAGCAATGAGGCGATTGCAAGTATGAGACTTTGAGTCTGCCAGGTTGTCTGTCAGACGTAGTTTTGAATCCATAGGATCGAGTCTGTACGCCTCCCACAACGAACCAATAAGATTCATCGACGACGAAGAACCAGAGCCAATAAGATCCATCAACGAAAAAGCGGGTGTAATTAACTATCGTCCGCATGCAAGCAGGTGACGAAAAGGGTGCAGTTTTAGTGTTGCCTGCCCCAAGATAATCCAGCGATATCGATGCTAAACAGCTTACCGTATGTCACCAGCCGTCATTTGACACTCATAGTCCCGAAATGTTCGGCCTTCATATTCCACTGGACATGTAAGAGAAGAATCCCGCATATTCAAGCAACCTGGACCACATCTCACGCAACCACAACGCTACATGGGCTAGGGTATGTTCCACCAGACAAGGCTCTGGAGACATACAAATAAGGACGTTAATACTTGACCAATAACAAGCAAAAGAGATAATCGAAGAGCTTGCACTATACAGTACCTAAGACGGAAGCTACATTTTACATCCGTGGCAGCTGGTTGATTGACCATCACCAAGTTCAATTATCAGCAGCGTGAGAAGGTTTATTAGTACCGCAGAGTAAACGACAACAAGCACTCGCTCTAACGGATTGAGGATGCGAGAAAGGAACATACGTATCAAATCATGCAATATGTACCGAAACGGAAATGTGGTACGGTAACGTTCAAGTCCATGTTCATTCAGCACCATTCGTGAGCTTATTGCAAGCCATAACCATACATACAAGTGAACTCATGCTCAGACTCCAATGTCTCTCCTGTACATCCCCTCGGCCTCCCTTGCTATCTGGATCTTCTCATGGCCGTCGCCAGAGGATCATCGACCACCGCAAGTAAGCAGGCAAGGTGAGGTAGAGATTATATATCCTATCCATCCTTCAATCATCTCAATTCTTCCCACAAACAGCAAACCCCAGCGCCAAAGCAACGCAGAAAACAATGCCAAGCCAAAAATGCAGCCCGCCAGCCCACAATTCATGAACAATGACGTTGGAGAAGGCCGTCCCTCGAGGGTATACTTCTGCTTGGCATGAAGGGTATCGTACAGGTTCTTGACCATATGCCAAGCAAAAGCTGGCCATTTCTTTCTCTCGCCTCGTATACTGTGTTTCGTCCACTTCACCCTATGTTGGGGCTTCGCTTCCGGTAAAAAGACAAAGGGAATATGTTGCAGGAAAAGTATTCCAACTCGATGATAGACCGGCTGAATGAACGCCATTGATGCAGGTTTGATTTCGTGTCGTATGTTATTTTGAAAAGATTCGCTATCACTCGTTTCGTGCAATGGATGCATGCTTCGCTGACGGGACGGTCGTGGTTGACATTATAATATTAGGAAACTCGTTTGCCGATGATTCGTTCCAGCGATGTTCTGACATCAAGCCAGATGTGGATGTATTAACCTGCGTAAGAGAGCGGATCGGGACTGTTGGGCGAATAGACACTATAAGTGCTACTGAGTGGCAGCGACGCACCAATGCCTATGGAAGACCCAAGCACTCTTCTGGCATTCTTTGCTGCAGTATTTTGTCCTCCTGCACCTTCTGCATTTGGCGAATTGTCTTGTGAACTCCTCCCACTTCCCACACTGGTAGTATGCACATTGTCTGATGCCTCCACGGCTATCATCCTTTCGGCACAAATTTCTCATGACCACTCCAGCCCAGTACTGCATGTCTTGGCTGTGATGACGGACAGTGAATTTCTCGACCAGAGGGAAGATGTTGAAGTCGTCTGGAAGGAGGTATTCTTCCTCTTCAGAATCACAGGCGGAGGTCGAGCAGGTCGGAGAGGACGACGAGGATGGAGAGAATGGATTCGCTTCGTCAACATCAAGCAGGTGTAGCTCTGAGCCAATCTTGAGTTTCGGGACGAGGTGGGATTTTTGAAAGTAGGATCGAAGGTTGCAGTATTTTGAAACGTATGCGAGAAGTTGCAGCGACATCAAGACATCCTCGTCTCGTGGCATTGCTGCGAGAACTTGTCCGCTTGCTGGTGTGGGACGGTCGAGAAGGTATCGAGGGATCGTAGCATTGGGCATTGTTGGAGGTGTATTGGCAGCAGTAGGTTGAGCGGGAGAAAGACCCATTGTTGGTCCAGTAGGAGTCGTGGCGTCGTTAATCATGCTGCCATCCATGGCAGATCTGTGAGTGATGTTGAATGTTCCAGCATCTTGTGCTTCTGACACCGTTGGAGTCGTGAGCCCCAGAGGTGTTTCCACAGCAGTGAGCATGCTGTCACCCTCATCCATGGTGATATCTTGAATGTTGACTGTGGATTGGATATCTGCAGTGCTCACACCAGAGATTTCTGGTTCCCCAGATTCGTCAGATGCCATGCTATCAGCATTTGGATCTTCTGGCTCTCCAGCCATCGATGCCTGGTGGCGGATGGATGGTCTCCTTCTTGATCTTATCGGTGCTGCAGACATGGATGTCGGGCGCACAGTTGGTGATCGCATCTGGTTAGGAGGAAGAGGTGTGGTGGGAGATTCGGGCTGAGAAGTCAGCCCGCCATGGAAACCAGGAACCATTGATGGCAGACGATCTACATCGCGAACTGGTCTTATGTTAAATCCATCTGCCGCATCCATTGAAGGAACAGCTGTAGCAAGAGGCTGAATGTTATGTCGGCTGGGAGGCAAGAAATGCTGTCTGGCATCTGAGCCTCTGTGATGATGATGATGGTGGTGGTGATGAGGTCTATGTACAGAAAATGTGGTCCGTTCTGGAGGAGAAGTGACTGCAAATTGTGGCCCAGTTGGCGTCGTGTCCATGGCGTCCGTGCCAGCCGTCAAAGGAGCGTTTGTGAATGTGGCTGGGATATCAATGGATGGAGGAGGCGCTTGTCGTCGAGATGATCGAAATTCTGATTCGAATCGAGATACGCGGTTACCAAAAGAGCCTTTGTGCGAACGGCTGTGTTCGCCATTTCGTGACCCGTTCATTCGCTGCTCCTGCAGTTTCTTTGCCTCTTCTGCCTTTTCGCGGCATCTATCCACCACCTTGATATAATTGTCGAGTATAGTAGCGATGACTGGGACCATATCCGCCTCCACAACTCGTGTTCGCACGTTTTCCGATCCTCGGACCCCAATGTTCACAACGCACTGGAACGCCAGATTCCACTTCCACATATCCATCATATCCTTGCTTCGCCCTGCCTTGAGAAGGCATACCAATCGTTCGACACCGCCATCGACGGTCAAGATGTCCCGTATTCGTGCCGAGGAGGTTGTGAGGTATGCGAGGTGGTTGAGGGAATTGATCAGCGGGAGAGTCGAAGTGCAGTCGAGGGCTCTGCGATCATATAAGGCGGTGGTAATGCCAACTGATGCCTTGTTGACATTGGGGATGCTGAAATTTACTTCTCTCATGATGGCTATTGTCCGCACAATCGCGGTGTGTTGGGGAGGTCGTCTTCTTCAATTAACTGTTTCAGCTGTGCCAACGCAGAATTATTTATGATTAACGAGCGGTCGATGAATGGTGCTTGCTCGAACGCTGAAAGGAATTATTCGGTCTGCAGCGTGTTTGGAATGCAGATGTCGATGGTTCTGATGTCGGGAGGCAGCGCAGGCGAACGTGATCGGATGTCGCAGGCCTGAAGAGAATCACGGAACTTGCAGTAGTGATGGAATGATCGTACAAACAGCAGTTGTGAATCAAGCTCGATACATGTGTGTTCGAGACTCGAGGAATCGCTGCTGGTGAGGCTGTGATGGATGGGGAGAGAGGAGGTTGGAAGTGTTGTCCTCGAGGGTGGAGTTAAGCGTGTCGCAGATGCTTGACTCCTGGATCCAATGCAATACTGTAAGCGGGCTGGGAGCTGGGGGCACAATATCGCCAGCAGACACAACACACGCCCACACAAACGTCGAGGGATGGAAGAGGTCGGTCGAGAGTCGCGATGTTGGTCGGCGGAGATGTTGGTGGAAGAAAGTTCGCAGTGGATTGCGACTTGAGAGATCGCTCGAGTAACGAAAACGGAGCGGCCGTGCGTAGATTACGGGCGAAATTGCGAGGCAGGCGCGCTCCCAAGAGCATGCAGGTGGGTTTCGTAAATGACTTAACACCAAGCAATCACACCAGCTATACAGCGGCGTCTATAGGAGCACGAAATAGGGGACGACGCTGGTTGATGGTGCCCTTTGTTTTGTTTTGTGTATTGTATTGTATTGTATTGTATTGTCGAAGGTCGTCGGGTTGAGTGCGAACTGCGAAAGTTCGAGTCCGGTGGGGAAGCGTTGTTGGAAGAAGCACGCCAGGCTGACCTTGCCTTTGAGGGTCCTGATGGTCGCTGTCTCCGCCGCTTGAAAGGTTGGGCTCGGCGAGTGGAGGATAGGATCTGGGTGGTTGACGGCGGCGACTCGAGACTGGCCGTCGATTGGCACGATTGACAAGATTTATGTCAAGAACGGTCTGGCGGCGGAGAGCATGGGAAATGGCATTGGCTGCGGGTCATGGCCCCCATTACTCAGCTTCCTCGAACGAGATATTTTCTGTTTTTACAGATTTTTCCTTCGAACTCTTGGTGGGGCCAAGAGACTTATTGCTGGAAGTTGCTGACTATTGTGCTCCTAGGGAGACCAGTGTTTCGCTCGTGCTAATTCTTCAGCTACCAAAGCCACGATGTTACCTATAAATGTTTCCCGCATCACGCTTGGAAGTGTTTCCACGCCGCAGGTATATTGTCATGTTTCGATAGAGTAGACAGTCATGGCTGTTTCATGGTGCACCAGCAGCTTTCAGCCTGGGAAAAGGGGGAACTCCGTCCTCCTCGACTCGTTCTCCTCAAACAAACTCAAGCATCGAGTCTCCGCATTTCAGAGCCCCTTGGATCATCTTCATATCATGCAGTATTCCAGAATAATGCAAGAATACACGGAAAGATAAAGGCATCGTTATAAAGATACGCGGAAGCACGCACCTTCTAAGCCACGTTCAGCCTCCGAGATCATGCCCGGACGTCCAAGCATTCTTCACCGCCTACTCCTCAGACACTTCCACGCCTCATCGCCATAAGAGCGCATTTAAGGCCCAAGCTGCTGGGACTGAGGATGGCGACATGATATGATCTTGTCCTCCTGGTCATTTTATCCCTCCCCCTTACAGGATACAAATATACAGCATCCGAGATTTCTCAAAAACTTTGCGACCTCCTACCCTATTCCTCACTTCGACGTATCTTAGAACCACAACTCGCGACTATTTCACTTCTAGCGACAACACGTCTTACCCACACCGAGCCACACCAAGGTGCTCAGCTCAAGCTATGAACGTTTAAAGTTCCCGATGCGAACGCTCTTGCAGCACCAGCTCTATCATTCGGTAGCACCGGCCTCCAGACAGGCCCTACCCGCGCATTGGCTCTTGTGCCTCCAATCACCAGCCTCTTCACACGCACCGGCGTCAAAACCAGCGCTTACCATCCCTCACCCGTCAACTCTCTCGGATCCTCCAGCTCTATTCGCCACTTCAACCGTTTTCTCCTCGAATCCCACCCTTCAGACGCTTACAGACGCACGCACTCCTAGGAGAGACGCCCGTTTCCTGCTCTTTTTACTTTGAATTGCCGCGATCCTTCGATTGCTCTGAGCTTTGGGAATCTGAGTGGAGGTGGATTGTGATTTTACAGCGAACCTACATGCATGATGCACCGCGAATGTGTTGCATGCATTTATCGAATCGTGGGCCAGATAGCTTACCACAGGGCAGAGTACATCCCGCATGGACCGCATATCCACGTTCCCTCCCGTTCCGCTGCAGCCTCTCAAAAGCTTCCGCTCCTCTGTTTTGCTGTTCTCTATCTTTGTCCTCATCCCACTTCTATGCTTCCGCTTCAGCCGCCCCCTGTATGTATTGTCATGTGATACTACCAATTCCCTTCCCAATACCCTCAAGCATCGTCGATTAAGTTTACCACGTAAATCGAGCACAGATATTTTCCCTTCCATCTTACAGCGGTATGATGCAATGATAAGATGCAAGATGCATCAGACGATTGTCCCGAGATGGGACTGAAACGATGTTTGTTTGGATAGGCGGGGAAAAGGGTTTGGCGTGCTGCGGGAGCTTGTTTTTCCGTGTTTGGGTTCTTGGGATGAGGATTTACTTTTTATGCTTAGCCTGCTGCGGATATACTGCGGACCTGCGGTGTAGCTTGGGTTTCCCAGGATGGTGGGACAAGTTTGGATGTTGGACCTCAAAGCTGGGAAATGTCACGTGTGAGCCACGCTAATCGATTCTTCAGCTCGAAGGTTCTTTACCCTATCGAGCAACGCTAGGCATTGTTCTATAACAGAAGAGTTACTCGGTCATGTGGGATGACATTCTCTCTGGTCTGGTCAGTGGCCAGCCCTGGAGGTTGCTAGCTAATGTGATCTTGTCTCTTGCAACCAAAAAGCAGACCCACACGCCTCAAAAGCCTCCATTGTCATTTTGACTCACCGTACCAATCATGCGCAAGACCTATGGCTTCTACGCCTCATTCTTCGAACACCACTTTGAAACGGCTTGAGAATCTACCAAACATCGCCACAATGGAATGCATGATCAAATCAACAACATCCCTATGACTACTCAGTTGAGTTGGTGTTTGTTTCTCTCTACCTAGATCTTATTCAAGTCCACCTTCAATATCTATTACTTATTATGGGGGCCCGGTAATCGACATCCTCCGTTCTCCAAGGCTTTACTCTTTTTTATTCTTCCTCTTTTACTATATGTTGCTTACTCCGCACTTCCTTTGTCTCTTGACATTCTCCGCTTTCGTCTACTCCTATCTCTGCTTGCTTGGTTACAAGGAACTTGCAATGACTGAAAGCAACGATGCAATTGTGCTTGTTGTGAGCTGGATAGGGACGTCGAGTTGTCGAGCTAGCCTTAACATCACGTATAACAAACAAATCATCCTCCAACTTCCTCGTCATTGGCCATCATCGAAACGCTGCGGCCATTTGCTTTTCAAAATTTCAATGGGATGTTGATGGAGAAGGGTGTCTTCTCGCTTGGCGATGCAAGGCCAGGAGGCGAATTCCCTTCCTATCGCTATCGTGGGGAAAGCTACTAGTCCGTAAAGGGCAACTACAACCACTTTTAGCTTCCTTTCCCGGGGTTCCCTCGGTTTTCCAGACGACCTTCCTCCAGCTCTATATCACTAAAGCAATCACCACATCCACATTTCACAATGGCAGACGCACATCATCCTTTTCTGAAATCGCACGAGGGCTCTCGAATTAGATGCAATGGCTCCGCGCTCTCGATCCGGCTGTCAAGCATGTCGAAGACGACATCGGAAATGTGATGAGCAGAAGCCAAGTTGTGGCTACTGCCAATCCATTAACCATCAATGCATCTTCGCTCCTAAGCTATCATGGGGTGGCCGACCTTTCAAGAAGTCGACGTTTGGAAAGTGTCTAGGGGTTCAAATGGGCAAGATTCTATCAGACACGTCCGCGTATGGTCGTGAAAGGAGTAAGATACTTCGTTCTAGTAGATAGATCCGATGCTGATCATTCGAGCCAGGTCCATTTGTGTATGGTATTGCACAGCCTGAAAGTCCAAGGAAGAAGGATAGCCATCACCTCGAACACTTCTCATGCACCGCAGATCACGTGCAGCCTCACTCCTTCGATGTCGAGGCACGACACCGTCAGCTCGTCCTCCATGCGTCTGTGGATGTTATAAAAGAAGCCTCATATCCAGATATCATCGCTCAATGCCCTCAGAGGACACTCTCCTGGATTCCGCCAATCTATTCAGCGTTGTTGGACCACTTCCTGGTCCACATGACCCGGTCGTTCTCGTGCCATAAGGGCATCCATTTCCAGCTTTGCTCTGTACTCGTCCCCATGGCTTTAGAGACGTCACATCTACTAGCAGCTGTGTTGCTAGTCTCAGCAAACCATCGGCTCTCCCTCGGCCTCCAACAATCCCTAGTTCAGATTGAGCATCTACGAACAACAAGTCTAAGACAACTTCGAGAATCTCTGTCAACTGCCCGATCATCGATTAGTGAGACAGCTATGGCAACAACACTAATGCTCTGCCTTGCCGATATCGCTTCCGGTGGTGGCAAGGGAGATTCGTGGAGCGTGCATCTTCAGGGTGCGGGAGCCATCTTGAAATGTACGAAAAGCCTGAAAGAGCGGAGTCCGAACTGGGATTTCCTGAAAAGATTGCACATGTCAATCGAGATTATTGCCTCATCTTATGGCATGCTCGAAAACGGAGACGATACGACCATGTGCGGTGATACTATCAAGGAGCACTACATCGACGATCTGGCTGGGTTCTCCACTGCGCTGATACCCATATTCAACGAGATCAACAACTTAATACAGGAGCCAACGAACTTTGTTGAGAGATCAGAATGCGCATCGAATCTGTGTTCATCAACCAGCGAATCCTGCGAGATCCTAGTCCGAGATGTGGGGACCCTGCTCTGCACACGGAAATGCAACTTTGCTCCTGGTGTCAAGGACCATCTTTCGCCCCTCGGCCAGCTCGATTTCTTCAGTCTCGATGAGGCTTACCATCATATGGCTTTATTGCAACTCTACTGCAGAGCTCCCGCCTCTTACTCTGAGCTGGATATCCAAGTGTCGGTAACCACTATAATATCTTGTATCAGCAGTATGAGCTTCGTCAACGAACCTTGTCCTAGTGCTGCAGCTTTGCCACCTTTGTTTGCGGCCGGTTGCCATTCGAGCAACCTCGAGGACCGAGAGGCAATCTTGTTCCTCCTTCGTAGGTCGAAAATGTCTTTTGGGATTGGGAATGTAACTTCAGCACGAAAGTGTCTGGAAGAGCTCTGGAGGGTTCGAGATAGACTTTTCGGAAGAGAAGGATGGGAGAGCTCTTTGACTAAATGGCAGCATATCATTGGTATGTAAAATTTCCCGCTCGAATGGAATTGCGAAAGTCCTAATTCACAATCCTTTGCAGCCTCCAAAACATGGGACCTGCTGCCATACTGAAAGCGATGCGAGTTTCAAGCCTACATTTTAAACCCTCTAAGGCTCGATGGCAACGCTGATCTAGCTTATCACGAACAACCCAGAGTGCTTATTAACCATTCAATGAACGCAGTCGATGCCCAGGCCTTGAAGTCAACAACGATATTGGGTCCCAGAAGTGCAACAGTTCACTAATGTACTGACGAATTAAGAACATGCTAGTATTTTACGTCGCGTTCTCGACAACAAGCGAAAGCCGCCAGCAAGCTTAACAATCAGTTCCGTGTTGATGTGCGTACGAGACGGAAGAAGCAATCTTGAGCCGTGGCTTTCCGTCTAGCGTCTATCCCCCACAAGTTGATCTAACCCCACTGCAAGAGACACGAGCTATTCTGTAGCCTTGCCGCTCTACAATCAACTGAGAAAGCCTCAAGATCCGGACTTTCCATCTTTGCTTGCCTCCGGCGAACCCTCGGTCCACCTTCATGGCTCTAGCGACTGTGTGGTGGCGGACAGCCCGTTATCAAAAGCATAGTCATGTAAGCTTTGAAGCTTCGGGGATGGTTCCAGTAGCCCTCGGCCTCGATCTTTATGAAAACCTTTCTGCTACCTCAAAGCATCAGACTTCTCTTCACTAGTTGCATGATCATCCACACCGCTGCCACGGTCTCCGTTGAAACTTCCTTCTTTACAATGACCCATCATCAGTAATGTATCCTCTGCTAATATCGAAAAGGCTTTTTCGCATATTAGGAGCATGTGGTACATTGATTGAGAGATGAAGAAAAATGCAGAAAGGAGACCTTGAAGGGGAGATGAAGAATCCCAACGTGGGAAACCTTGCCACAAGCGTCGGTTTTAGGTCCGCTTTCTCGGAAGTGCCATATCTCTACCATATCTCAACCTGGTATCCCTTCATTTCGGTTTCCAGATCTTGCTTGATGCCCGTCGTATCCTGGTTTGTTTCTCTGATGCTTTTGCGTGGCTATTGATGTTAGGCTCTTTCGTCTCTGCCTTAGTCATTTTTGTCCCAACTCACAGCCACTTCTCGAGCAACATGAGCCAGAGATTTCCTCTACTCAGCGTCATTTTGGGATATCTCACCAGGTTTGAGGTTCTGTCTTGAGAAAATTTATGTTTCCCGCATATGATTGTGGATGATATTCTTAATTGGGCAGCATATCCATCCCGCCTCGTTTTTGGTAAATCTCGGGACCATTTGCTGCTCGTACCATTCTCCTCAGATCACCTAAAAGCTCTTGCTGCCGTGGTGGTTTGGATGGTGCCCACATTTTATTTGATGGGCGACCTTGAACCTTGAATGATGGTCTAAAAATCGTTTCTGCATTTAGTCGGAGCAGCTTTTATTCTCCCTCGTGATCAAACGGTTAGCCTTGTTCCCTACTCCGTAACCACACTTATAATCATCGTCAATAGGTTATTCCAGCCGTAGGTCGTACGCATGAAGGCGCAACCGAAGCTGAATCATTGTCGTGGCTGCTCATTGGGTCCAACTTGTACGACCCCGCTCGGTTAACGGTCAGCGGCTACTCTACCAGGGACGTCCCCTTTCCTGAGAGCTGGAATTTCTTCTCATATCTTGATTTGCGCTCTCCCGCACCTCCTTAACATCTCAACTTATCATACACGAATAAGTTCTTATTTTGGATGTTGTGCATATATCCCAGTCAAGTCGACAGCGGGCCGAGCCTTACCTTCGCATGCCGGTTGTGCAACGATGATGAAAGCATCACGAGGGGAAACTTTAGAAAGGATCTCCCAGTCATGTTGATATTGATTGGTCGCTTTGCCTAGGCACTCACCGAAATATTATCCCGTCAACTGACACAAATCTCAATGTCAACAAACACCTGAAGGTAAACAAGATTCACCAAACACGGCACGACATACTATATTTCGATGAACCACTTCAACCGTGAGGAATGGTCCTCAAAACTCAAACTCAAGCTCCGCTCATCTTCAATACGTTTCACCAACGTTGATATCTACCACTTCTCGAAATACCTGCAAACATGACAATGGGTAAGTAATATCGCTTTCCTTCACTAACACTCGCTTGATACAACCCCGCACCAACTCATCGGAATTTCATCCTCACAGACTATCTCTTTACTTCTACTTCCCTCATCATACAGGACGCTTATTAGTTTACAACAGTCTCACCAGATACAGCACTCGCCATAGTCTTCTTGCTCCTCGGCACACTCCTCAATCTATTCGCAGTCCTGCTCGCATACCTCACGCTACACAACATGACATTTCCATCTGGCAGTATGTGTACTTTCTATTATTCGTCGACCTCAGCCTCTACAATAATTAGACCAGAAACTGACATAGTCAGACAAATTTTCCTACACTCCAATCTCCGAATCGAGCCGCTTCTCAAGCCAGCATCAGCACACGCAGTTAATTCGAAGATCTTTCTCGGCTCCAGATGCTGAGGTGTCGTCAACCGACTACCGAAACTGACTATGCCGACATTTTGACGACGCATCCGGATGGTTGGAGGGCATTGCTAGTGGACGAGGGACGAGGTTGCGGAGACCTTTATTGCTTTGTTTTGTGTATTTGTATTCGAGGCTTGCTTTACGATTTATGATATTTATCGTGCTGAAATATTGCTGCCCACCATTCAATTATTATTCTTAGATTTCCAACCCCAACGTGTATTACCGCTGCGTTGAAATGCAGCTATCTGACACAATTCACTCAACTCCAACTTAATATGAACGTTGCATCCAAAATATCCCACGGGAAGCAAGAACAAAGCGGGGGCGGAGTACTCATGGACTCAATACTATGTTTTACAAGCAGATATGTATGCTTAAAATCATGCTCAAACAGTATATGCGAGGTTGAGAAGGTGCTGATACTTTCTAATTCGTAGGACTGCAGTCATTATGTTGGTCGTTGAGTAAAAGGACAGCATGTTGAGTGATAGGATCATCAAGTTATCAATTGAGTTTCCCTGACTTCCATATATTCAGTTAGAAAAGCATATGTACATCGTGCAACTAATCCGAGCAAACACTCATCCATCAATCCTGTCTATATACAAACAACGAACGTCAAACCTCCTCAACCCCAACTTGACATGGAGTCTTCAAGTGAGCCTCTCTCTCCCCTCTCTATCTCCCAACCACAACCAATCACGCATTCTTCGCCACCAGACTAGCAAACGCTGCATTCGCTCCCGTCGAGAAATCATGATTCCAGTACGAATACACGTCATGAACCGGAAAGGTACTTAAATTGCTACTCGGATTACTCGGCTTGGAACTCGCATATGCAAACGCAAGCCGATTAACGCCAGTTGGATTAAGGATGGTCGGCGTGCCTGCGGAGTTGGTGAAGGATGTGCAGCCCGTACATTTGGCTGTGTATTGAGCGTGGGTATTGTTGACGTGGGTGCCTGTTTTGAAGACGTTGTATGTGGCACCGGTCCAGGTTGGGGGTGCTGAGTGCTCACTGGGGGTATGTTAGGATCGAGAAGGATTGGTAGGGGCGATGAGATGATGGAGGATGGTGGGATCTTACGTTGCTCGATGAGAAGAGAGGAGGACGCTGTTGCCGTTTGCCCAGGACACGCTCAGGGGATTGTAGAGCATTTGTCCTCCCCACGCGAGAGCAGTCCAGCCTACATCGATGGGAGCGACAACTTGAAGGACAGCGTCGTAGGCTGTGCTTGCTGGTACTGGGCTTGGGACAGCGATGCGGAAGGTGACGGCTGAGTTAAGGTTGTACATTATATTGTATGCTGAGAATGTGAAGCCAGTCTCGGCATCTTTGAAGACGGAGGGACCGGCGACGGTATCTCCGGATGCTGTGAAAGCTGTCAGTACTTCATCATATGACCGGAAACGTATCAGTGAGGACTTACCAGTGCTTAACAGAGCAGCTGCACACA
Source organism: Helotiales sp. EF0021 (assembly GCA_000292665.1). Classification (NCBI taxonomy): domain Eukaryota; kingdom Fungi; phylum Ascomycota; class Leotiomycetes; order Helotiales; species Helotiales sp. EF0021. The sequence continues at coordinate 190,908 of AIET01000520.1, forward strand.
GAGCACTGGCGTTCCAACGCATTTTTGAAGAGATGCACTCCTGACGTTGGGTAAGAATAGGAGAAACGAATCGGCCACCAAGAACTCGAGAAGGTGTAAATGAGCTTGGCCGTAACAGGTATCCACGACGATCTTTCTGTAACGGGATCACGGCAGTGAGTTATGAAGCAGAAGTGCCAAGAGAAAGGAAATCCAACTGAGTCTGTAGGCACTCGGCACTGCGGCAATCGATACGGCTTATTATCCAGATCTTGCCAGGATGAAAGGAAGTCGGGCAGCAAAGTGCATGGGCAACAGAGCACTATATACTGAAAAGAATCTTCTAGTGCGGATGATAGCACCTCTTCTTTTGGCGTCGTGAGCTATTTTGAACAAAGTCTTGGTTCCGTGGCGCGGAGGGAGGATTTGGAAGTACGGGTGGGTGGCCGAGAATATGAAAGTCTCTTGGTACTCTCTGGTTTTGAGGGGCTGTTTAACCGTATAGGATGGAGACGTTGCAATAGGAAGGTGCGATATAGGTATTGATTGTGGGAAACATAGCCGACCAGAAATGACAGGTTCGCGTAGATTTGACAGGGACTTGGAAACATTAGGCAAGGCAGAGAAACATCAGATTACGGCTTTAGGTGATGGGCTGGAACGTGTTGAAAGGCCTGCTAGTGTAATATTTATCACGCGACTGGCTGTCTTCAGTTATAGCCATGACGAGGTGAAATTGTGGTGGCCCAATGCTAGCGGCTGTTATGTCTTGCCTCAATTCTCGATGTTTTACATCTCCACTATATCTCGCGACTTACGGTGGCATACCAAGATTGTGTTGATTAGGTGGAGTAATGCACGCGCATCGATATATGAGCCTTGGCCATGGCCGGTCGAACGCAAGACTCATGGGGGAGCGCACAGCTGACATTCGAGATCACCAAACCAAGGATCATGAATATGATATTGACTTTGAATAGAATTGAATAATGAGAGGGAGTATAGAATTGCGGCGCATGATAAATTTCTAACTGTTAGATTGTTGTAGGGCAGCCATGGTGAGATGACCAGCTGCGCATAGAATGCAAGTCCACAGGGAAGGAAGGGCCAAGGGCAAACATCAAATTTGTAAGAAACTAGCTAGCTACATGAAAGGATGCGTAAAGTGGCCAGGACCTGCCAGAAATATAAGATCTAAGCATTGAATATATCGTAGGGAACGAGTGTCGCGAAAGTTGTCGACGTCTCCCCCGCCGAGCCCCACTGAGCGGCAGCTTTGAGAAAAGTGTGTGTGGCTTGTAATCCCGAGGTTTTAATTGGCATTCCCGATGATGCGCTTCGAATAGCAACAGTTTCGGGATATATTTGAGGATGTTGACAGCAAACATGACTATTTTGGTGTACTCATGCTTTCACGGCAGGTGATCCCATTGGCAGAGCCGAGAGCCCTATCATTGTCAGTAACCTCTTGGCAGGGGTTTGGAAAACACTTACATCCGTCAACTTGCTCAGGAGCCTGTTGTGGGACTGTGCATGCATTGTACACTTCGGGTGTCTGGGCGTGAATACCAGCTGCAGTGCAATCCTTGTTGAGGTTGCAGCTCTTGTCCATAGCTTGCTGAAGAGTGTCTCCCTTCCATCCGAAGATGTAATCACCGTGAGCTGCGGAACCTCTGCACAAGATGTTAGTGATCAGATCGAAGAGGATATTGGGCTCGAGATTCACACACCCTGTATTCATACTGTAGATGTATGGGTTTTTGCCATCCGTAGGCCAGAGGTCTTTGTTGTCCGTGAAGCTTGAGACGTTCCACATAACCTCGTACATAATCTGGGGAAGCTTGACTGGGAACGCAGATGGGCAGGTTCCACCACCACTAGCTCCTGTTCCTGAGTATGCCACGTGACTCTTGTGGTCAGGACTGTCGAGGTTCTTTCCATCCCAGCAGCTGTTGATAATGTGAGTATTGGTGTCTTAATGATATCGTAGGACTTACGTTGGGAAGATGATGGTCTGACGGATCATCTTGCAGCTTGATGCAGAAGGGATCTCAACGGTATCACTACCAGTGCAAGGAGCACCACCAACGAAAGTGTTGTCATTTGTCGACGTCCAACAACGATGGCAAATTGATCCTGACTGTACTTTACTAGGATCTTGATTTGCAGCACTTCCAGCGAGCATACGGAATCCCTGTAGAATGTCAGCACGAGCTCTGTGTCCTGAGTGTGGATGCCTTACGGGCTTGAACGCTGTGACTTTACCACTGGGAATATAATACACATCGAGACCTCCCTTGTTCACAAGTTGACCTTGAGGTCCTCCATTACCGGTTTGGGGAACTCGAATATAGGATCCATTCTTTGCCTTGAAAAACATAACCGCTGTCCAATAATTCGAAGTGTCTTCCTTGAAGGTACACGATGTGCAGGTCGACAAAGCGGGGATGTCGTGGGTAGCAGGGTCCATGGTGATGTTGAACGAGTTTCCTCCGACAATCTGATGAAGATGAGGAGTGTACTTCACACCAGGGTCGACGAGAGGGTCAACACGATCGACAACCAACTGAGAGCAGGCGAATCGAAGCATGTTCTGACCAGCAACATGCTGCGCGAGGAGCGCGACAGCAGCGAGAGTCCACTGCATCCTGATCAACAATCTTGATATTGAACTTTGCTTCGGCGGAGACAACGACGACAATGATGAAGAAAGCAGACAAAGAAGTTGCAGGAGAAATACAACCTCAAGTATGGTACCATCCTTATAGTCCTATGGTGCACTCTCCAGACTTCACCCCACAAATGCCGAAGCTGGAGAATTTTGCTCGTAGAAGTTCTATCAGGCGGGCAGCATATGAAATATGCAATGATTGGACAGGAAGACGTCGTGTTATTGAAATAATATACGAATGTTTTCAGCCGGCAACCGGCAATATCGTAATGCGGCGCGAAATTACAAAGTACCGTATCATAGCGCCTACAACTTGGGACGATGATATGAGATCCCGTGGACCACTCGATGGATCACTTCATGGATCATAGACTGTGGCAAATGGTGACTTCTGGGGTGTGTGGAGTTGCGGGGTGGTGGGGAGCCGGGATTTCGGGTATAGGTAGTTAGATGTACATTGCCATGCAAAAGTCAGCCTCAGGCAGCCTGATCAACCAATGAAGAACTTTTTGAGGCAATCGCATGTTTGTTTGTTGGCCGTCAAACTGGCCCTCGGTATTTCTTATCGGCCCTTCATCATTTATGATGGTCTCAAGGTGCAGCTTATAAGTACTAAAGCATCATATCATGTGAGTATTCCAGTTGCAAAAATATCGGCACTTGACCATGTCCAGGCAAAGAAACTTCATTGAGAAGAAATTGTAGGGCGGATAAAGTAAAGAATTGGAGGTTAGAACTTCGAAGGTACCATTACAGCACGCCAATGTTCTGGAAGTTTCCCTCGTGGTAAACATGCAGCAAGGTGTGATTGATGACGCTTGCCTGAGGCAAATCGGAAATTCTAATAGCTTTGAGGCCTCTAATCCGATAGCCTTCTTCTCTGATCTTGTGGGGATTATAGACCAGTGTTCAGAGGTATCATGCTTGGTAAAGCTACCTAAATGCTCCCTGGGTAGAGTCATATCGGACTGTGATGAAGTAGATATGATGGTCACATGGCAGAAAACTTCCTTCCACAAGACCGAAGTGATCAATGCTTTCTGATGTGACACATTTTCGAGAATAAAGAAGCTGACATCGAACAACCAAAAAGTATGCGTTGAAAGGACAAAAATCATCGACGATCATCGCCGGAAGAGGCGCGATACCTGGCTTCTGAAAGCGCAATCTGTGAGGGAAGGAAGGAGCTAGGGAGCATATCCCCTCGTAGGGTAGCTTAGATACAATGCATCTCTTTTACCACACACATCGTCCCCTTTGGACTCCCCCTAGTCTCCTATGACATAATCCTTCCATCCGAACCGCGACAAAAGTTACACCAGGAAGATACATCCGACTGAAAGTAATGATAGATGGTGTAAGCAGTTCTCATTCAAGATTCAGGTTGTCATGCGGTATGGTGTGCACCGTAACGGTGTAAATGCGTTATTGGCGAGGTCAATTTAGTCCTGGTCGCGCCCTAAGTGCTAGGCTGTTCCTAGCTAGTGCATTTCAACCTCCTCTGTCTCTGCCATCATCCAGAGATGTATAATCTTCGGATAGCGTGCATAATTAGATTAACAGCGACGATAATCCGTAATTTCGGTATCCAGATACCCCACGACACTCGATATACGCAGATCTGTTCACTCTTATCAAGTTGGATATCCTGCTTCTTTCTCTCTGGGAAACCAAAGGCATGATGAGAGCTGTAATTCAAACATGCCATGTCCAGGGGAGAAGACTTTGAAGTCCTCGTGAACATCGTCGATTCACTGGCAGGGTATGGATCCTAACGCCATCTCATGCACCATGATGCGTCCTGCGTCAAGCACCTGAAAAACTTTCGCCCAGCTCCATGCGTTTAGTAGCCTAAATCGTACACTCCCGACCGTTTGATAGGTTTTGGTATCGGCTTGCCGTTGATGGATCCCGGATATGTTTTTCTAGAAGAATCCTGAGATGGATGAGCGGGCGAACCGCCAATATGGCTGACATCGGCAGTGACATCGAAGGCACGCTCAGCCCTGCCATTTACATTACTCCTACCACTGATCCTGCTGTTTGCTCCACTAGACTCGGTATTTCGAGGACGGGCTGATGCATTGCCAACTCCGCGCTGCTCGAATTTCTTCTTTCCTCTGAGTATCTTCCTGAAATCAGCGTTGGAACCAGCGTCGTACTTAGAGTCCCTGCACTTGATAGGGCCGACATCCGGTTTCGTGGCCTTGATGTCTAGACCAATCTGAGCTCGCTGAAAGTTTAGCGGCAGCGCCTTGAAAATGTCTTCTGCATACTCCTTGAAAAGTCTGTCAGACACCTCGGGTCTGAAGACCTTGAAGTCTTTGTATAAAGCGGCCCTAACAGTAGCAGCAGTGAGTGTACTCAGGTTCTTGTCTTCACGGTTCGTGGCCACAAAATGATATATGACTGCAAGTGTGGCATCAACGAATTCTTCGGGCATTGGATTCCCTGCTGGGCGTTGTGGTGAGGCATATTCACCTTTGTGGGCAGGCCAGTTACCCTTGCCAGTTTTCCTGGTTTGGACAGTAGGGATTCCAGGGACAGGAGTCGTGTCGAAATCGCCAGCATCATTAACCATCATTGTATCACCATCAGCATCGATCATGTGATGAACAGCAGTGACGGGCTTTCCCTCGTCATCCAGGACCTGAGCTGACTCTTCAAGAACCTTCAAGTTGACGGTACCACTGTTCAAGTTCTTTGTAGTGCACCCACCCTGGACCCATTTGTAAAACTTGCTAGAGCGTAGGTCGAACATATTGCCATCCTGCGCTTCATATTGAGGCTGGGTATCGCGCATATGGAACTCGAGGAATATGCAATTATCCCGGCAAGATTGAATGAGATCACCGAGTGAACGTCCAGCGCCATCAATTTGTGTGACATGCTGTAGCTTGTTAGGCAAGTGTAAAGCAAGGAGCAGGAATCGCGTACTCGGAACAGAATTTGTAACACCTGGTCAAGTAAAGGAAGAGACATTCGACCGATGTCTTCTGAGTAGTAGTCGACAACAGAGAAGTAGATACCAATGGTCTGGGATATCGATTGCCAACGTTCATTTTCTCTGTCCTGTGGAATGACCGCATACCATGCCGATTCGTAGCCGATCCATAGAGTGACCGGATCAAGTCCAATCGAGTACCAGGCGGCATCTCTCAACACAAAGGGCTCAAGATTGCCGGTCTTTTGCTGCGCTTTCTTCGTACCCTTCTGTCGGTGGCATTGGTCAATCAAACCCTCGATCACGATATGATTGGTCTTTTTCTTCGCCAACTTTCTGAAAACATCATCAATATCACCTCCTGGATTTGTAATTCGGGCGCCTTCGATGTCGAAAGTCGGCCAGTCAGCTGACTCTTCCATCCGGAATAACGGTTGTTACTCCACCTTAAGTGTCTGTCGCATAGAATTTGGACATATTGCCATTGCCATTGTTGATATTGACATCGACTTCGGGATTTTGTTATTCCTGTCCGAGTGAAAAAGCAGCGGTCGAAGAGAGGAGAGTACACAACGAGCTTTTATAGCGGCGGGAAGTTATTGGCGCATGGTTCGGGCTGACCGCTCCTGAGGTAAGCCTAGCCTGGCAGAATGCTTCCATCGTCAAATGAAAATTGGCACAGCTAGCTGATAGTACATCATTGATCAAGGCTGGAATGTCAGCCTCACACTTCTGGAAGATGACAACAGGCAAGATTATGGAGGGCGTCTTTGGTATTTAACTCCAATCCTATAGCTCACAATTGCTAACTTTACAGCTATCAACAAACCTACGGGCATATCTTCAGCCCAAGTAATACGAGACATGCAACATCATTTCAACCCCTCCGACCTCTTCGCACCATGGATCGAGTCCGAGACTAAAGCTCGTGAGCGAGAAAACCACAATCAGCGAAACAGGAGGAAAATGAAGAAGATCCAGGTGAAGATTGGCCATGGTGGAACTTTAGATCCTCTTGCGACTGGAGTCTTGATTACCGGCGTTGGGAAAGGAACAAAGGCTCTTCAGGACTTCCTCTTGTGTACGAAGGTCTACGATGCGGTCATATTATTTGGCACGAGCACGGATACATACGATCGACAGGGAAAGGTGCTGAAGAGAGCGCCCTATGACCACATTACAAAGGAGATGGTGGAAAAAGCTCTAGGACAATTTCGTGGAAAATTTAAGCAATTACCTCCTCTATTCTCCGCGTTGAAAATGAATGGAAAGCCACTTTATGAATACGCTCGAGAAGGAAAAGAGATACCAAGAGAAATCGAGAGGAGGGACGTTGAGGTTCTGGATTTGGAAATGATCGAATGGATGGAGGGAGGAACACATCAGCACGAAGCGCCAACAGACGAGGCCGGATATGCTGAGATCAATGTGGCAAACAAGTTGTGGAAACAAGAGAATGTATTACCTCCAACTCGGAAACGGTCGCGTTCATGGTCCCCCGAGGCAAAGAAGGAGGAAATTGCCAATGGGGATGAACAAGAAACTGCCGTGAAGGACGGACCAGTAATCGAGGCTGAGGCGAAAGAGAAGGGTTTAGATGCCGACATAAAGCAAGGAAATGTTAACGCGAAGAGTACGGACGTAGCAGTCGAGGTCGAGGAAGCACGGGCAGAATTTGAGCGGTCGAAGAGGAAGTTGACAGAAGATCAAGACGACCTCGTTCGAGAGAGGCCAGCTTCGAAGAAAGGAAAGAAGGTGGAATCGTCGGAAGACGCTGTTATGTCTGGTGGTTTAGTTTCCCCACGAATCGAAGATGCACAGAATTCTGCTGCATCCATAGATGCCGAAATCTCCGAATCCAAAGTCCCAGCGGCTAAAGGTCCGCCAGCAGCAAGACTACGAATGACTGTCACATCTGGATTCTATGTACGATCTTTGTGTCACGATCTTGGGGCAGCTCTTGGCTCTGCAGCGCTTATGGCCGAGCTGGAGCGGACTAGGCAAGGCGATTTCGAGCTGGGGAAGAATGTGCTGGAGTATACGGACCTGGAGGGTGGCGAGAAGGTGTGGGGACCAAAGGTCGAGGCTATGCTTGAGGAGTGGTACCAGAAAGGTAGGCCCAAACCACGAGTTTAGTAGTCTCGGCCTATTGTGCCTAGAATCTTGGGACAATGGGCTATGGGAGATAGTAGCTTGTCGAAACGAGGTTAACTGGCCATAAGACCACTCTGGATACAGAGCGAGGCTGGCACATATGCTACTCAGGTGCTTTGGGTGGGTTCTCACATTCCATATGCATAGCGTGGCTTGGCTTATAATGTAAATTTCAAAAGCACGCCGTTCAGCCAAGTGTTCAAGGGATCGACTTACCCACCCGGTCATTTACACCCAACACTACCTCATGTTCCATGCTTTTGGAAAGTGACCATTAACAGTGTGGCCCGCTCCTCATTCATTTCATGCTGTTGCAACAGCCTTTTGTCCTTACTTGCTGCAAGCACTGTCGTGCTTGCCCTACCAGGCCATTGTCACGTGCAGTGGTGGCCTCCAATTTCGAGTTATTCGAGGTTCGTGAGAAACCACTTCAAAAATTGTTTCTTCTCGTCGCAAATTACCTCAACATCTTCGTTGCAACATTGATGGAGAAATTTGTCTCCACCTTGGCATTTACCCTTACCTCCCGATGGCAATAGACGCCGCTGACACTCTGCCTGGTTTTCTCGCGAAGTTGGAAGCTACGAAGTATCGATGTCAACAATCGTTCCAACTGGAGAAGGAGAACCGTCAGGATGTGTACCGGAATGACATTGAGCTATCAGCCCTGCGACCACAGGAGCACCCACTTTTCTACGAAATGCACCAACACTCAATGTCTGCAAGTTCGCCACTTTCCAGTCATATATGTAAACGGCTTCTGTCTCGCATGCCAAGGCTCGGACCAATCGTCTTGCAATTCCGGTGCTAGCACTTCTAAGAGTATAGAGACTGTCGACACTGACGTCTCGTTGGATGTCAAGGCTATTGGATCGAAGCTCGATGTTTTGATCCAGTCATGCGGAGCGATCGCAGGAATCGTTAATTCAGAGGTTCGAAGGCGATCTTCGGTTTCGAAGCCCATGAAGGTTCAGTTTGCACAAGAAGTCGGACTTCGGCCCAGCGATATCAAAATACCAATCAGCGACACAATCGTCGAAGGCAAGCCGAAGCAAGGGAAAAATGATGGATGCATATTGGTAAGGGACATCACGGCCCCGATTTCAGTTCTGAAAGAAGACCTCGACAAGCATTTCCATGTTTGGAGAAACTGTTTGGATGAAGCAATTGAGCGTCAGGTGTTCCAGGGGAAGGTGGATCTTGAGGCGTTGAACGAGTGTCTGCATGCGAGCTACCAGTGGCTGGACGACCATACAGGGAAGACATTTGAGGAAACGGAAAAGCAGGTAAATTTGAGATGTCAGGAGCGTGTATATCTTGTGGGTTTATTCATCATTGTGATGTTCTTCCTCGGGTTCTTCTTCGGGGTGTGGTTCAATATTGCGTGGTTAAGTGTTTGATTGTTTGGGACAAGCATGAACTCAAGGGCTCTGTGTATAATGTCTGCGAAGCTGGCTTTGCTGCAACATATATCAGAAGAGAAAGAGAGAAGTAGTGCCCGTGGTGGTATTTTGATGCCTTTGTGTCTCGGGGTGGCAGTTAGTGTATGGCTCGATGCGCCAGTTTCCAAATATCTCTTGAAATGCAGTTCCTTTTCAGTTCAAATCACTCGGGCTGCTGGATTTGCTTGCTGATTCGACACCTTAGATCTGCAACATCCGAGGTCAAAGGATTCATTTTGTAGCCCTCGAGCACCAAACCCCCCTCGGTAGTAAATTCCTCTTCGGGAGTGACTACCATACCTCCCAACTCCTCAATATCAAAGACCCTCGAAGCACGTCACTACATCAATGGCAATAGCGAAGACACATCGTTACCAAAATCAATATTCGGGCTATTTCGTTCGCCGGAAATCAGACCTTAGGAAGCTGATTATCTGTATTGCTTCATTCGAAATCTTCTGACCCCTCTGCTAGTCTAGTGCAACAGTGTAGACGCTATCCTGTCTCGACCTGAACATCTTCCAGCCTCCTCTCTTCACCAAGATGTGTCTTGGTATCACAATCCGCTACTCTTGTGCCGATACTCGTCATCATACAGCCAGTTGTGGGAGAGATGATTGTCAACTGAATTTCTCTACGATATCTGTGATGGAGAAGTGCGTGGTAAGCGAGGACAAAGATCGGGAGTTTGATATCAAGATAAATCACGATATTGTTGTCAAGAAAGAAGGGGGTGAAGAGAAGATGGAGGACACTCTGGCAACGATGTCCCTGCTCTTGTTGATATTCCGGCTCGATACCGCGACCTTGACACCAGAGTCGACAGTCTCATTCACTTCTGCCAAATGGCATCTTCCAGGCTTGATTCTAGTTCCACAAATATGGTGCTGGCTGCGCAGGCGCTTCAAAGAGCTGCCACGCACAATTTTACAGATCCAATCATACTGGACCTCAAACAGCTCGAAGCGGAAATCAACGACTCTCTCCAGTTTGCATCAGCCCGGCTCGCCGAAAAATTTCCTATCGACGATCTGGTCCAGAAGACCCTGGTGGAGATAGTCCGATCTATGGCTCACACGATCGTCCGCAAAGTCCAGGAGGTTGAAGAGGACGTCGAGAAGATTCCCAGGGATGCTATGCTGTGGCTGCTGGAACCAGAATTCTAGACCTAAAGACTACGCAGCAGTGATCTCGTGGAATGAGCTTGGTGGTGTTTGTTAAAGACCACATCACCTCGACTGAGGTAGTTTGATTGTGCATGGAGATCTTGGTCACGAACGTTCCTCGGGTTTCACCGGGAAGTCTTGGATCATCTTGCATTAAGATAGTCTTTTGTATGTTACGTCTCATAGGCCAACTTTGAGGATTGACTCCTATCACAAAACTGCCCACGTATCCGAGAATGGCCATTATACCATAGAACAAATTTCTGAATTATTTTGGCAATGCTACATTATTCTCCAGAAAAGCTCTTCCATCGATAAGTGGCAATTTTGCAAGCTTTAGTTGCACCTTCCGTATCCGACGTTTCCAATATCGCAACGAGCCGGAGGGTGGCGCTTGAAAGCTTTGTCTTTGGCAAGATGAAAGGCGCTCCTGCCATCTTAATTCGCACAACAACGAATTGACCTGATTCATCGAAGCTCTTCACGTTCTCGCGAGACGTTCACCAACATCAACACAAATATAACAGAACACAACAAAACACTCTCAAAATACTAACTCTATCAAGACGTTTGGTAAGTTTCCTGCAGAAGCCCTCTTTCGCTCAACCCTTGCTGACGTGATTGTTAGCAGATTGCGAGGTACGAACCGAACGCTTCTATATCTCAGACCGGACACTCACAGTCGAGTCGAAGTACACATTCTTTGCGCCATGTCTGCTGAACAAGAATCCCCCGTGTCCTCACCATCCCCAAACAGTGACGGTTATTTTCGAAAATTCCAAGTCAAGGGAGTCAAGCTCGAATACAAATGTGCCCACTCTGAAAGCTTACCATTCTCACGATGCGCCGAACATGTTGGCAATGATCTTGTTCGAATTTTCCGCGGACAGGCTGAAGTACCTTGCCGTGAGTGTGCGAAGTCTGGGAAGTCTGTCCTTGAAGACTCTAGCAATTCAAGTACTCGCCAAAATCTCACCTTCGGTGCCAATTGGATGGCCAGGGGTGACTTCTTCACTTGTGGCCACGCAAGATTTCATCGACTCATCCCAAGCGGCGATTTCGATCCAGAAATATACGTTCACGGAAAGTACGTCGAAAGATGTATTAAGAAGAAAAAGTGTGAAGACTGCGAGAAGATTCCAGTAGAAGACGCGACAGGAAGTACGAGTAGCAATGCCCATAAAAAGAAATTATGCGTAGCAGAGAAGCGCATGTGGGCTTGTGGCCATTATCAAATCCTTGTGTTGGGAGGAAGAGAGTCTGAGAACATATTAAAGGGCGCGTTGAACGAAATGTCTGAAGTCCTCCACGGACGACCCTGCTCTTACTGTTTCGAGGGAAGCCCGCCATTGCTTCCACACGATTCTGAGGTCGGGCTGCAGGATTCTGGCGTCGGGAAGCTACTAGAGGAAGCCAGATTAAAGCGCTGTGAAAATGCTGGGCACAAAGGAGCAAGAAAGACGAAAGTCCTGCACGATGAGATTGATCGTCTTCGGCGGGAGAATGAAAGCCTCTCTGCACGTATGGTACAATTGCAGGAAGATAGAATTCGTGTCAATGATGCTGTCAACACACATCCGTCTCGGGTATTCGAGACTTCGGCGGCGAATCAAACAACAGCAAACTCGTCAGAACGTAGAGAGCCAACATTGGAGTACGCATGCGGGCACCCTTATCCTGACCACCAAAATACACCGCTGGGTGGCGGTCGAGAGTGTCAAGAGTGCTACGAGAAGAATTTGCACCAAAGGGCTGATTACTTTCCGTCGATTCCTGCACCATCGGTCATGCAAAAACCTCAATCGTTTAGCGCTCCACTGCCAATCCATACATCAGACAGACGGATGGCTCAAGTGGCTAAAATTCCAGTTCCGCCTCGCATTAGACCGATGAACAGAAAAGACTATTTGTTACTGAACGCCCATCGCTGTGGGTGCCAATGGGTAGACTCTCCGGATCGAGACCAAAATCAGGACTGCGTCAAGTGTCATGAGGCGAACAAGAACAAAGTTTCCGGTACTCATACCTACGCCTGTGGACACCCGCTTGAATGGCACGACATTGAAATGGAAAGAGAGATTTTTGTTCACAATGTAAATCTCAACAGAATAACCTCAGCGGTCGTCCAGGCTAATCTATTCTCAGCTTCCATCATGGACTACAAAGGAGGATATCGATGAGGTTTTCCTATCCATTGCGGCTGCAGAAGAGCTCCATTTGATGAATGGGGAACTCGGTGCATTCCGGGGAAGTGCGGTCGTACGGTACTATACTGTTGAGGATGCCAACAGAGCCATTGTGGAGCATGATGGTGACAAGTACTTCTGCCACCCCATCTCTGTAAAACCTCATGGTATGTTGAGGGGATGCAAAGTTTGCTATGAGGAAAGTGCTTGGAAAAGAAATTGATGAAAAAGTTTTGGAACAGTTCCTGAGTCCTGACGATCTCGAGTCGTGGAGCTCCAGTCAAACTGTCAGAATGAAAATCAAGCAGCGGAAATCAGGCATCGAACATGGCTCAGCAGAGGAGAAGTTGTTGGTACCTATCTTTCACTAGCCCCACTCAGTATGACACTACTTGGAAATGCCTTCCCCTCTGGGTGGCAACTCTTGTTTATTGTATGTTACTCGAGTATGTTTACCTGTGTAATCTTTCATGACACCACCAGACTGATTGTGGAAGCACATACAGACTTACATTACATATTACTACAGCAAGCATCGACAATGAAATTTTAGCAGCAACACTCGTTTTCCTTCTGCTGTGCATGGTTTGTTCAACCTGTGACTGAACTGATGCAACCGATGTGTTCTGGTTTTGGTCGCGGGTCCCTGTGTTTTACCTGACCTTCGGGTATCTGGGCACTGATTTGAAATCATTAGGCCTCTGATTTGATCCAGATCCAATCCTAATTCCTAGAAACCATAAAAGAGGAACGTTTTGGAGAAAAACTTAAGTCGGTCGATAGGACAAAAGCTTCTGTTGGAGGGACAGTATGGAACATGGAGATATCTTGCATTGAGTTTGAGAGAGAAAAGCGTCTCAACTTTAAAGTTCAGAGATTAGCACATGAATCGCAGTAAGTATCTAGGGACATTTGAAAAACGAAACTGAGACTAAAGATGTACACATGTGGCAAGCTCGGGGCACGAACCGATCGCGCTTTTATCTAGCTGTAAACTTCAATATTAACGACACGACTTGCTACAAATACAAACAAACACCGATGACCAGAAGTCTTGCAAATGACCTAGAAGCAAGCTTTCATTAAGTCAATCTCTTATTGTGCAACCTTCGCAGGTATTTAATAAGTATCTTGCCTTTCTCCAACGACAATATCAAAGGATCTTAGGTCCACATATAACAAGAGATATATGCTAACACTTCATCTAGACAACTAGACAACATCACGGTGCATTGACACACTATTAAATCACCCATGATGGCAAACAAATCGACAAATGCCGGCGCAATTCCATGTCCAGGAGTCCCCGTCACCTACATCTGCGGCCACACCTGGCAAGAACACACCACGCTCTGCTAATTCAAAGCCACCCCGTCCTGCCCAACGTCCCTCACCACACAACCAAAATGGCGCTGCATCCTCTGCGGTCCGTTAGCTTCCGACATTCCGTCCCTGGATATGCTCCTGAAAGTCAAATCCCTAGGTGGACCATTTGAAACATGGATCAATTCACTTTTGAAGGGTAAGAATGAAGCAGTTGACATGTTGGAAGTGAATAAAGTCGAGACATCGGAGTTGAGAAAGGAAGTTGCGGAGTTGCAGTCGAGGATTGAGGACAAGGAGAAGACGATCGGATTACAGCAGAAAGCGCTGGTGGATTTTGGGAAGACTGTTGAGGAGAGCAAGATGAGGGAGTTGAAGAGTAGTGCTGGTCCTCTGGAGACACCGAGGAACCGAACTGGCACAGACGACGAGGATGTTGGCAAGCAGACCATCTCTACTCCGTCGACAAACACCCCAGCTGAGGGACAGAACGAGAAGTGGAACCTCAGCACTCCCCAGAAAGTCCAGCGCGATTTCGATAACATCGTTGTTGTGGAGACATATAAGGAGTGTATCCACTAGGTCAAAATGTTGAATGCGTTGCGGAAGCCTGATGGGGTTGCTGCGCAGGCCACGATTATCAAGGACGGATATTGCGCCAAGTGTGTCAACTTTCTGAAGAGTACGCATCGGGAAAAGGTCTTGAGCAGTCAAAACGAGCAAGACGTCAATCTCGGAAAGGTGATTGATGGAATTTATGATCAGAAGAAAAACGTTCCTTTGAAAAGGAAGAGACAGTCAAGTTCAGTCACCCGACGTCTCCATCAGCCTGCCGCATATCCGGGCTAAGTCGATAGTTGAGTTGAAATTTGCACCTGCTATCAACGATAATATCGAGGAGTTAAAGAGGCAATACAAGGATATCATGGCTTGGAGTTATGATGTCAAGGTGTGGGACAGTGTCACGGCTATGGAGTTGGCTCTGAGACAGGGAGATGAGAGGAAGGTCATTGCGAAGAGGAACGAGTTACTTGAGAATAGAAAGGACTTTGTAAAGGGATTGTATGAGACTGCGGAAGGCCTTGGGACGGACCTGTTGCAGGATTGCGAGGATTATTTGGGTGATTGGATGAAGGAGAATCAATTGTGATGATTCATTTTTGAGAGTATGGAGGGTTGAGTCTGTGAAACAGGTGATATGTCAAGTCTTCTCATGCACCCAGACAGAATGTAGGAGATGGAGAAAGAGAGTACTGTACAGATGTAGACGATTGTAAGATCATACAGCGAATCTATGTTTTCTAATGCCACCAAACATTCCTTTCATCTGATTACGTCAAGAAAGGCCTCAAAGAAAATTCCACCTACGTAGGCTGGCCTACTTACCTAAGCCGCCATTCAGCCTTTCGCCAACCCTAATATCCACAGATTCTATATACACTCGCTTCTACCAACTTCCCTTCTGCTCTCAGTTCTGTAAATCAGCTTTCATTGTCAACTAATTCGACAATCGATAAGATAGTATTGAATGTGTTGACGGTAGCAACATGACATTGGGGAATAGTGGTTCAGACGTTTTGTTACTAGATGTAAGGAAATAATGGTGTGAGTAGATGACTGTGGAAAAGTTCCTGCACATTTATGCATACTGCTTCATTCCTGTGATTTCATTATCTCATGTCCTTCTAAGCCGGAACAATCTCACTAGCATCATTACTCATTCCAAAGTACAATCCACCACCCATCATAATCGTTGCGCTTTGCTTTTTCGCCACCACCACTTATTCCAGCGCAAAACACCTCTCACTACTATCCGCATTGTTACCCCACCAATTGGGCATCGCGACGATCTTTCCACTTCCGAAGAACAAGAATATCAACAACATGTTAATATTAAACCCTGCATCGAAAGCAGCGGCGAGGATGTAATTGTAGCGGGCCCAGAGTTCGTAACGGTAGCGGAAGGCCCAGAACATCACTACAAAGGAGCCGATGAAGCCGGAGAAGTAGCCTGTGGAGAGATTTCCTGTGGTGGTGTTAAAGTGAGATTGATAGGAAAAGAGAAAGAATCGATGGGACAGAGTTTATGAGAGGGGCTAGTGGAAATTAGGCTGCATGAAGAGGACTTACCATAGAAGGTCGACATCGCCGAGAAGAAGATGGTAGTGTTCCAAAGATGAAAGTTCATTTTCGATCTAGGGAACAGACGATGAAAGCCATAAATCACGATAGGACAGACTACACCGGCAAGGAACCCATATGGGAGGGGTCGGAAAGAAGGCTCCTTGAAAAGTTTGATGGGGCCCTGAATGCCATTTGGTAAGAAACAAATCCGGAGAATGAGGGTAGGAAAAAACTTACCACAAGAACGTATTGCACACTGGTTGTCAAAGTACTCTGCAAGCTCTGTCCACTCCACTGATGACTCGGATCTGTCTTCGCTCCTGTGAGGTAATCGAATCTGGTGTTGAGAACCCAACGAACAACTGCATAGTTGATGGGTATACCGATGGTCGCGCCGAATACCTGAGAAAAGAATGTTGCTCGAGGAGGTATGTGCATGTAATGTCCGATCTTTTGATCCTGTAACATATATTGTGCTCTGTACCACGCATCTCCCGCAATGGAGGAATAGACGGTTGCACCGGTTGGGTTCTTGTGGCCCGAGATCGAGTTGATCATCAATCCATAGAGAAGTTCATTGACGGTTCCGATAGGGAGTTGGAAATTGGATATAGCATAGAGCCATCCTAGAGGCGTAACAATAATTGCTCCAGTTCCGAGAGCAACGAAATACGTCCAAATCGGGATATAAAGTTGTCCTGCTCCAAGCATGGCGATAATCGGCACAAAGGAGCAGAGGAAAAGTGCTACATACCACCACAGAGGAACTTCCTTATATGCTCGTTGAAGGATATTCAATTGGTCTGTATACTGAAAGTTTATGCTTTGACCACGACCGTTGGAGTCCCTGTTCCTAGCACGGATCTTCTGGATGGCAGCCTTGATCTGGGGATAGCCGAAGGTTGCGAGCCAGACAAGGGCTGAGGTATATGAAGCGTAATCGAAGAACATGCCCCAGAGCATTTGAGTGCCAAGCATGAGCGGACCGTTCTCTTCGTAGGCCGTTTCGTTAAGATTTGCTTGGGGTGTGAGAAGTGAAGTGAGAGGGTATTTGCTGCCATTTGCTAGTATACTTTAGCTTCTTGGCATTGAGAGTAGGATTCGATGTCTTACTGGTCAAGACACTATTGGACATCAAGCCGTGCTTGTATGATCCCAGGATACCCCACTTGGCTGCAGGAATGAGGATCCAGCAGTTGACAGCAAAGGCAAGGAAAATGAGGACTTGAGTCCAGAATGGTGTCAGGAACAAGCTTCCGGCATTGGATAGGCTGGAAATATTGGACCACTGATTATGAGGTCAGACGAGACATGTACTGGTAGGGGATGAAGGCTGTGGGTGGCTGTTGGAAGAACGGCACGTGATGAGACATACATAGAAAGACAATACTCACATCGAAACTCAAGTTCAGGAATCCCATCCCTCCAAAGCCAGCTCCGATGAAATTGGCAGTAGCATTTCTAGGTGCAACCCAGCAGAGAAAAGCCATAGACCCCAACATGGGGAAGATGTATTCTGGAAGGAACTGCCAAAGTGTGATGAATCCAAGAACCGAGAAGAAAATGATCATTTGCTTCCTTGAGACCGGTGATGGATTTTCTCGCTGTTTCTTTTGGGTTTCGAAGAGAGCAGTTTGGCAGAGGGCTTGGAACCTGCAAAAACGTTAATCATGTTCAGTACTTTCAGGATAGCGTGACCAACCAAGGGTATTGTGGATCATAAAGCAGAAACTGCCTCGAGATAGCTGCAAAGCTATAACCCGTGACGACCACGCTCCACATGAAAACGATCGCAACGCCAGGATTGATCTTCTCCTCAAAGTAAAGCTCTGCGATAGACACTGGTGCATACGCAAGGTTGTACGTCGCTCCACTTGCTGCTGAGATTGTGACCAACACATGCTCTTTTTCTCCCCACGGTGCAGGATTCAAGTTGAATAAGACCCTGTTCGTAAAAGGAAGTCTGATATCCCATGCCGGGAGATACTTGGCGAGCCATATACCGATGTAATTTGAGGCGATCTGTGTAAAGAAGACCGAGAATGGGATAAAAGTTGTGCGGTAGTGAGAGAGTTGCGACATGAAAGCCCCAGGGATGACGAAGAGGAGAGTGAGGACGAAATAGCGGAACGTGAGAGTTGCTAATGTTGGGTCATCTTCGAGACTGACAATTCGACGGACGCTGAGAGGGATGTCTCTAATTGCTGGGTCGTCGTCTGCAAAACCATTGTTGGAGGATGCGGTTTCTGAGCCAGGAACAACAATTTCATCTCCAACCTCTATAGCAGCATTCTTCACTACTGCGGTTTCTCTCGGCTCTGTCAAGATCTCGTCAGGCAATGTTGGTGGTAGCGAATCGACTTGGTGCTTCTCCGTTACCGTTTGTGCCTTTGGCTCGGGTCGCGTGAACAGCGACTTCACTAATCTCAACGCCATGACTCAATTCGTGCTTAGAACCACAGAGGCCAGGAAAAACTTCCAGATATCCAAGGGTCTGGGAACTTTGGAATGTTATACGTCCTGTCAGTGTCGGATGTTGTGGACCCAGTACGTGGACCTTACCACACTAGCGGAGTACCAGGGACAGGATATAAACGCTATAGTAATCTTCGAGCACGCAATGAGATCGTCAACCCACTATTAGCAATTTTCCCCTCCTTTTTTAACGACCTTCTCCTTTCATCTGTGCAGTACTGACTGTGCCGTATGTTACGATCAGAAAATTCCACGCGTGGGCCCGTCTAGAAGGCTATTTTCGAGAGTCGAACCGTGCATCGAGGGAAGGAAACGCAGTCCCGTTCGAGCTTTGGTGTGTAATAATACTGGTAAGCAATTGCTAACTTGAAGCCAAGCATGGGAGGCTGCAGGTGTTCCCACGGCGTCCACGGGTGGTCGTTGTTGAAGCGCCTGTGCCATGTGGAGGAGCGAGTCAAGGAGGAGCGACTGTCAAGCTTTTTTGCCGGGTCGGTATGTGTGCGGCAGTCCGAGAGCAAACAAGAGTGGACGGCCCGAAGCCAACAAAACAATTTCCGAGATGATGGACGATAAGGTAAGAGCTTCTAGACCTCTACGTGGGACTAGAAGAATGCTGAAGCAAGACATTGTTGCTGGGCTGCTGGAGCTGACTGGTCCATGGTATTGCATCAAGAAACATGGAGGAAGCTGGATCTTTCGAGACCATGTTCCACGACTGCAGATGCTGGTAGCAATTAGCCGGTAGCGAATCAAAGGAGAAGAAATAATGCATGCAGTGAGATGTGAATCTGGGAATACAACGTGAACATATCCTCAAGCATATTGAATTGAGAAGGTTCCCGATGGAGGTATGACCCATGTGATATCTGCAGGACACACCCTGTAAATGTAAGCGTCGGGAGTATATTATCCCGATAACAGCTATGAGACAAACTTTCAGGAATATTGCATGAGATGTTCAAACACAAATCGACATAGGGAGGTCTGCCCATGTGTTTGTCGGCTGTCATGTGACATGAGCGGTGGAAACGCTTGCACAGATCTAATACGCAGTCTACGTGCTGATGGAAAAGTACAACTCTCGGTTGAGCGTCTGCCACTGTGTTAATTGGCGAAGCATGATGATTTGTGAAGAGGTGATTGGGAGGAAGAGGCCGGCATGAGGTCTTGTTCTTTGAGCTTGGCTTAACGCCGACGCTAACCCTATCTTTCCACCACAACGTCCTCAGTTATTTCCAAAACTCCATTCTGTTCGATGTCTAAATTCGTAAAGACTTCGTCAATGAGCCCAGATCAAGGATGACGTTACTGGTATCTACGCTCAAGACAACATTTCTTTAACACTCTCCTCCATACTCTTGAACCCTAACCCCACACTGCCTAGCAACTCCTCCAATGTACCGTCTCTAATATCACACTCTCCCGTCTCCAATGCACCATAAGTAGTACTCCACCAATCCACAGCTGGATCCTCCTTCCCTCTTGCAACATAATGCTTCACGTACTCCTCTCTACTCACAATCTTCGTCTTCACCTCCTTTCCCCTTCCCTTCCCCACCAACTCCGCAATCTCTTGCAAACTCTTGCTTTCCGTCGAATTACTCAGGTAAAAAGTCCTCCCCTTGAACTTCCCATTTTTATTAGCAAGAACCAACGCACTCCCCACCCCAAGATCCTCAATCGCCGTCCAGGAAATCTTTCCATCCCCAGCAAGCACAACCTCACCCCTCTCATCTCCCTTGGGATCGTAATAGCCAAGATACAATGGCCAAGACTCATTGTACAACCCCTCCCTAATAATCGTGTACTCGCATTTCCCCTGCGATTGTAGCTCTTTAAGATATTTTTCCGTTCTTAGATGAGCTTGCATCACTCCCGCTCCAGAGTTGTCCCCGAACCCTAAAGAGGTGTAAACAATCTCTTTGACACCAGCGGGTAGAGCAGCATCGATGGCTCCGAAATGCTCTTTTTCTCGGCCTTGGCCTGGAGGTGCGTTGTGAAAATCCATAGCGATGTTTGGTGTCGAAACTAGGAATAATTTCGAACATCCTTGAAACGCGTCTGAGTTGGGAGCGTCGAAATCGAAAGAGCGGACCTGGATACCTTGGGATTTGTAGGTGTCGAATTTAGAGGAGGTGATGTCTGAGGAGGTGCATATAACTAAGGAGGATGGGGCGATGAGATTGTGTTTTAGCATTGCGGAGAGGGTGGCGTTGCCTAGTTTGCCGGTTGTGGATGTGAGGGCGAGCATTATTGGTGATGAGTTTGTGGGATCTGAGATGTGAAAGGTGAGTGGTATGATAAGAGAAATTGTGAGATGTGGACGGATTTTGAGGATTATTTCACAGCACTTGATGCTTAATAATACGGGGAGGACTACGTCATTGAATACTCGAGAAAGAATGCAGATGCGTTGAAAGAAGTGAGGAAGTTAGTTGTAAAACGAACTATTTATGTCCGAGTAGGAGATGAACTGCGGAGTGCAGGAATTGTTGTATTCGAAGAAGGTTTGGTCGCAGAAGGATTGGAAATCGTGCATGCGAGATGGCGCTAGCATTGTGGTGTTGTCGGCGTTAACAAAATGGTATGAAGCACGACCTCAACCTTAATGTGTCCCAGCAAGAGGATTGTTTTGAGATAGCATCTACTCCATGATGAGATTGAACATCTTTATCTTTGCAGAGAATGCCGTAGACGATGTATTGCAAACTGTTCATGGCCTGAATGAGCTATCACCAAAGCTCATGTGTGGAAATCCTATGCTCACTCACAACAATCTTACATTGATGTATACTTATCAAAGGGTAACTTGGGTATATCTCCGAGATCAACAACCATAGCGCCGAGCGCCATAAGACAAGCCTTTTCCTGCTCACATAATAGTCGTACCAAACATTCTAAACATCCTCTGCCATCTCAACCCTTCGCCAGCGTTTGCTTTTGCAGGATCGTCTTCATCGACCTTGATGCCGTATTGTTCTATACAGCAAGTGAACGCCTTGTTTCTCGGCGCTACCATACTGTTTTTCTCTTCACCTTCTGCAACATCGTTTATGATTGTGGGGATGTTGGTTTCTCGCTCCTTCAAAACGCTCGAGCTGTGCTTCGGCGCTGGTAATTTGCCAGTGTTTACATCGTCGTCGCTGTCGAGCTCAGGTTGTGCACCTGCCTGTGGAGGTGGCGATGAGGCGGGAGCAGAGGACTGGAATGATGATGATGGCGGATTGTCCTTCGACATTGTAGACTGCTTGGGCAGTGAGGCGGATTTCCGCTCCTCAAGATCACCCCAGAGCTTGAACAGCTGCTCCTTCATTGCAGCTAGAAGCTGTTTGTTTCTCCGTAGGCTGTTTCGAGTTAACGTCAATTTTATATGGAGCAGTGGTATCACTTACTTATCTGCGTCATCTTCCAACATGAGTAGACCCTGTGCACTTGGATTGTCGACCATCAACCACATTCGTTCCTTCGAATCCTTGGAACTGGCGTCTTCGACCTGTAGCGCAAATCTCCACTCCCAGACCTTTGTCGAAAAGCCCTTACCACTTCGAAAGCTGCGCATGTCTTCCTCCAGATCCGTATCCTCGCCTCCGCTGTAATCAGACAGCATATCCATCTCACTAGGCTTTCGGCCCACAGCGAAATCCTCGATGCGATTTGGCCAATAATCGACGACTCTGACATCTGCCCTGTACTTGGCCAAAGTGAATGGAGAATCTTCGTTCTTATCTTCCCGAAGAAGCGGTAGTGGATCGAGGATCTGTCTAAAAGAGAATGTTGGCTGATCTCGGAATGCACAACGAACTGGACACAGGTCAGTGGATGCTGTTATAATTTGTTGAAAGCTGCCCTACCGTTCTCATTGAGGTCTAGCCTTGCTGCAAGACTCGCATCAGCTCCTTCCGCCTTCTTCATTGCCTGAGCACGCTTCTCCTTCCGACGTTTCTTGCTGCTATCTTTTTCCACTTCTACGCCATGTTTACGCTTCAAATCAGAACCAGCAGTATTACCGAGAATCTCTTGACTCTGTGCCTTGAATCTTTTCCACCATTCGTGTTTGCGGCGAACGGCTTCCTTCCATCTCTCGTCGTTATCATCGGGATCTCTGGCCTGTACCATGACTCTGACTTGGTTTTTCCCTTCAAATCGGTCCCGGTCACCCCGTAGGAATCCTTCGAGTTGTCCGCCCCTATTGCCCAATTTAATCTGCACATTACTCAGAAGCACCCAGTCACCGACCTTGACTCCTTCGCGCACAAGTTCGGCATGACCATCATACACTGTCAGCTGGATGGTCAATTTCCCGAACGGACCAGGCCAGTCCTTCGCTTCTTTCTTTTTTGCCTTCGTGTAACCATATTCATCGCCATCTCGACCATCTGCTTCTTGGTTCGCGCCCCAAATGTAATTGAAGAATTTGCTGTTGGCAGTATAGTCTGATAGATACAGACTAAGCCTGCCTGCAGAATGTTCGTAGACTTTGATGACCTCTCCGAGTAAGTTGTAAAACTTCCCATCCTTCGCATCTTTCAACAGCGTAAACTTATCTCTCACATTCATTGCTTGCTTTGTCTTCTCCTCGAATTCGGTATCTGATGGCAAGTCGAATTCATTGACACGACTGTTTGCCCAGATAACGTAACGTGTTTCAGTAATGTTAGGCCCTTTTCCATTGCTATCGAACCGATAGGACATCCAAAGAGCTTCGGGTGCTGCTGAGAGGGATGTTGGGATCGATTTCGACGACATGAGATGGAACTCGGAGGCTCTGCTTGCGATCAAAGACACTTGACCACCCCACATTTGCACCTATGAATCGATTAGATAGGCTCTTCTCGTGGCACGCACTTCACTAGCCTTTACTTTACGAGCAATCACGACGTCCTTAGCGCCAGTCACGAGAGGCATGCTTTTGACCGGCCAGAAGAGATTGACTTTGAGGCCATATCGTTCGTATCGTGTTGATTCATCCAGGATCTCGAATGAACACTTCCAATCTCTCAAGATCAGCTCGAGAAACAAGCGGTAGAGAAGATCCAAGCTCACCTGTTCCCCTTGACTGTACTGGGGGTAGGTAATCTTTAATGAAGCCAATCACATTCACCTCAATTTTTGCCAGTATTTTGTCGTTTGGCAGGTCTTTGATTGACTCAATGGTCATGAAATCTGGTGGTAGCGGCAACACTGTAGCGTCTGAGGCACTACTCATCTTGATGGCTCGGTGGGTTCCGGAAATAGGAACAACTTTCTGGATGTTGAAAGGGGCCTGGAAGACTCGCTGGAGTCGCTGTTTAAAAGGCAAACAAGATCATGAGCCCATACTCCGTGAAAGGACCTCATCTATGGTCCAACGTGCTCTAAAATGAAGGTGTTTCCTTTGATGTTTATCCTCATCAAACGCGCTTGTCAGAGGGAGACGCGACTGCGCGCTAGTAAGCACTTCCCCGATTAGCGCTTCGGCTAACTCACGTGCCATTCCGCTTTCAAAGGCGCTGGCGCCTCAGGAGCTCTTAAAATCCCACTTCATCGCAATCCCCAACCTGACCACAACCGCCACAACATTCTACTACTGGTCCTGATCATTTACGATTGATCAGCCTGCCATAATACACAATCATATCGAAAACGCACATCTCCTACCGCCACTATGGCTGACCGCTACATCCCAGAACATCGTCGCACCGGATTCAAGGCGAAGAACACCTTCAAGCCTGAAGAGCTGAGACGCCGCAGAGAGGAACAGCAAGTTGAGATCAGAAAGGCCAAACGCGAGGAGAACTTGGCAAAGAGACGTGGTATTGGTGGCGGTGATCGTCCTGGAGCTTCTCTAGGCGCAGAGCCTGACAGCGATGATGATGCCGTTCCAACTGAGAGCCAGGTAAGTTGATCGCTATTCCACCAAGAGATATCTACTTCGTGCCCCAATCATGCGCCTGGAGATGCTGTGATCGCAATCGACTGTCTGCGCCTCTGTTTACATCTGGCGGGGTAGTCGTTCGCGAATTTTATCTTCGCTTGTGGGAGGGGAATACCCGCGGGTCACTGTTCCACTGTTATGAACCCCACCAGATTCAGGACCACCTTCACGATTTCTCCAGAATTTTGTTATGGATGTCTGCTAATCATTCACTTGTGATAGTTGAACGAGGACCTCCCCCAGATGGTCAACGGTGTATTCTCTGAGCAGATTGATCTCCAAATTCAAGCCACTACAAAGTTTCGAAAGCTCCTGTCCAAAGAACGAAACCCACCCATCGAAGAAGTCATCAAGACTGGAGTCGTTAGCCGATTCGTTACCTTCCTCCGTTCCCCTCATACACTTGTCCAGTTCGAAGCTGCTTGGGCTCTCACAAATATTGCGTCGGGTTCTGCACAGCAAACTCAGGTTGTCATTGAAGCTGGAGCCGTTCCTATCTTCGTTGAGCTGCTTGGTAGCCACGAGCCAGATGTTAGAGAGCAGGCTGTTTGGGCATTGGGTAATATTGCGGGTGATAGCCCATCATGCCGAGACTACGTTTTGAGCTGTGGTGCTTTGAAGCCTCTCTTGAACCTCTTGGGTGACAGCAGAAAGCTTAGCATGCTCCGAAATGCTACCTGGACTCTGAGCAACTTCTGCCGTGGCAAGACTCCCCAACCCGACTGGAACACCGTGAGTGATATACCCCACTTGAAACGTAAATGGCTTACACTGTCAGCAGATTCTCCCCGCTCTCCCTGTTTTGGCAAAGCTTGTCTACTCCCTCGATGATGAAGTCCTGATCGATGCCTGCTGGGCAATCTCCTATCTGTCCGATGGAGCGAACGACAAGATACAAGCTGTCATTGAAGCTGGCATTCCCCGTCGTCTTGTCGAGCTGCTCATGCATGCATCCACATCTGTTCAAACACCTGCTCTTAGGTCTGTCGGTAATATTGTTACTGGTGACGATGTTCAGACTCAGGTCATCATCAACTGCGGTGCTCTTCCTGCTCTACTGGCACTCTTGAGCTCCGGAAAGGATGGAATCCGCAAGGAGGCCTGCTGGACAATCTCCAATATCACTGCCGGCAACTCTACCCAGATCCAGGCTGTTATCGATGCCAACATCATCCCTCCTCTTATCCACCTTCTCTCCAACGGTGACCTGAAGACACGCAAGGAGGCATGCTGGGCCATCTCAAACGCCACCTCTGGTGGTCTGCAGAAACCAGAGCAGATCCGCTATTTGGTCGACCGCGGCTGCATTAAACCATTGTGCGATCTCCTTGCTTGTCCTGATAACAAGATTATTCAAGTCGCTCTAGACGGTCTTGAGAACATCTTGAAGGTCGGAGAGATGGACAAGGATGCTGCTGGTGAGGGAGAAAATATCAACAGATATGCCCTCTTTATTGAGGAATGCCACGGCATGGAGAAGATCCACGACTGCCAGACCAATGCCAACGAGGAGATCTACATGAAGGCGTACAACATGATTGAGAAGTACTTCTCTGATGAAGACGATGATCAACTTGGTGAGGGAGAGCAAAATGCCCCGCCAACTGGTTCGTTCGGCTTCAATCCGCCTCAACAAGCTGGCTTCAACTTCGCTGGCGCTGCCAACGGTGACTCGATGGATATGTAGATTGTCAGCATCGAAATCCGTACACCCGCTTCGCTTCGGCACCCCCTTCATTCGATTCTGCGCATCATACAGCATTTTAATACAAATTGCCTACATAATGATGCCGATCCGATTTCAGCATTACGCTTCCCCGGATCATCCCAACACAGCATCAACTTCCACCCACACACCCCAGTGAAAGAGAACGCCGTCCCCGATGTGTCCAAACAATTAGCGAAAGATTCACCGTCATGTATTTTCCTTGCTGTTCACACCACACCACACACCCCTGGCACATCAAACGGCGTTTATTCCCTGATGAGAAAATTTCCAGCTTTTTTGGAATTTGGAGATTATCGAGACATGGTAGCTTGAAAGCTCCTGATCTTTAGAGCATGAAATGCAGCGTGACGTTTTATGGTATTTACAGTTTCTGAGGTTGTGAGCTTGAAAGCTCCTGCTCTGATTGCGCGTCGATGAATGATGGCGGGGGATGAGAGATATTTGATGAGCATGAGGTGAGACAGTGCGCTCGGGTTCGCGGGTAGAGGATTTTCCGTTGGTAGTCTTCTGGCCAATGAATAAGAATCAAAATCAACGTCCCTTTGTGTTAGATGTGATGTGATTGATTGATTATGGTACTACATTGTCCCATCCCACTTAGGGCACATGAAAGTAGATGACCAGATGTTCGTCCACTGCAAGTTTACCCATTGTTTCATTTCGATTTCATAGTTCTATAAGCTTTGGCCTTTTGGCCTTCCAATCAACAGTTTTACCACCTCTGTGCACCGATATGTCTGTTTATTTGGACATGACACAGGGTTTATAGACCTGGCGTGCATCAATATTTGAGCTGAGATATTAAGGTAAGAATAGGAAGGAGATTGATCGCAAGCGAGCCGTAACCCAAAGCATAGAAAAGTATTGAAATTGATATCTCAAAAGCCATACCAAATCATTAATTTATCTCTCATGGCCCTGTCCCTTCCTCATGCCATCGCAACTACCTCATCAACCTTCTCTTTCTCCTCACCCTCTCGATATAGTCCCTTATAGGTAGCCTTCAACCGACTCATCAAATGCTCATCAGCAGTCATAGCCTTAACCTCTACTCCGTCCCCTACATCTACACTCCCAGCCCCCTCTCCCTTTCCAGCAAGCGCTTTTACCCTCTCGCTAGGCACAGGTTCGAGGACCGTAGATCCGATTGGATGGCCGAAGTAAGCGATACTGTAGCGATCTGACGATGGAGCTGTAGAGGAGGAAGGGAAAATAACACGATGAACAGTGGATTTGAACAAGTTGTTAGTCCAGTATGATAAGAGATCTCCGATGTTTACTAATATTGGTGGGGAGGGATCATTTTCTGTGCCTGGAGGAGAGACGGGGACGGGTGTCCAAGAGGCGGTGTTGCTGTAGTCTTTTGGTTTAGAAGGGTCCATGGTTGTTGGGGGGATTATTTCGAGGCCGGGCTGGCCCGGTCGTTGGAAGAGAAGGGTTATAGAGCCGTAGTCGCTGTGAGCGCCGGCGCGGATGTCGACGTCGCTGAGTTCGGTGGAAGGTGGGAGGGGTGGATAATGGAGGAGTCGTAATGTGCAGCCTGATGGCTCGGTGCCTCGATGTCGAGAGGAGAACCAGTCTGAGCCACCTTGAGCGGGATCAACCTTTTGGATTGTTAGATGAGTGTTCGAATTCAAAGGAATCGTACAGTAAGTGAGTATAAGATGGAATGTGACAGAATGTACCTCAAGGCCCATGGCGAAAAGTGTAAGGACCTTGCACATGAATTTATGGCAGTACTTTTGAAACTGGTCGAGGTCTGCTTCTTGCTCTACAAAGGATGGTGGAAGTGGTTGTTGTGCTTTGCCATCTACAAACTCCCCAAGGTTCATGGCTCTGATTTGGAAATGAGCATTTGAACCTATGGTCTAAATCATGTTTAAACATACTCTTTGAAATCTCCTCTCTAGTGTCTGATTAGCACGATTCGGTAAGATGTTCAAGTTGAGCCCACTTTCTGGTTCTTGGTATCCAAAGTTTCCGCGTGCATTCCAACCCATCCTTTGTTCTTTCCATGGATTAGTGTATATTCTTGCTCAGGCTTCAGGGATCGGTACATTTTCCGAGATCTTACATAGTTCCTTTTCTTCTATTG
Source organism: Helotiales sp. EF0021 (assembly GCA_000292665.1). NCBI lineage: Eukaryota > Fungi > Ascomycota > Leotiomycetes > Helotiales > Helotiales sp. EF0021. The sequence goes on from AIET01000520.1 coordinate 219,110, forward strand.
GCGAAGAAAAGAACTTGTTCGACTTTGAATGAATTAGCTTCGGATTTACAATTTGCCATGTTTCACGACATACCAAATTAAAGATATTATCTATTGCCTCAACTGGAATATCAGCCCCCAGGCTCTTGATGTAGACGAATCCATAAGTGGCTGCAGCATCGACAAGCTGCCTTGCAACCTCGCTTTCTGGGAGAGATCCTAAAATATCAATGACCGGTATTAGACCAGAAGATCCATTTGTAGATGCCATGATGAAAAAGTGATGTGGTTTTACCCACAGAGATAGGCCCCGGGGATTGATAAGAATGGGCTGAGCTGAGCCTCATCACGTGCAAACCTTAAGAGAAGACCCTTGAAAGGGTCCGTGCCTGAATCTCCGGAGCTTAAGGCTTGAGGTCACTTCAAAAAGTCTCCCTCAGCATCGTACACTATTATATCACACCGGTAATCTACAGTTGTTGAACGCAACCCACCTCTACAATACTGTCCTCTCTGCGAACGTATCACCTCCACCTCGAATACCATCTGCGACATATCTCCTTTCATAAATACTTCGCGACCGCACCTTCCTCCTGCCTTGCAACGCGCGACCATCCCCAGACTCGCACCCTCCCATTTGGTTCGCAATTAGAGAACACCCTCCTAAACCGTTCACTCGCTCTGAGCGTATCCAGAAAGAGCGCCTGCGTCTCGGCTACACAAATTCGCGTTAGGTACCTTCTTTCAATATGCCTCGTAAGCCACCTTTTTCATTACTTTCCTCACTGGCACCGACAACACTTTGCACCACCAGCCACAATGGCGGACAGGAACAGGAGACCGAGTGCGATAGACTTTAGTCATCTGCCGCCTGTCCGGGAACCCCTCCAGACGCCAATTGACGAACAGATGGCCCACGATCTGGCGGCCGGAGCGTATGAGCATCTCGGAATTCCAAGGAACGCAGGCTTGCCCTCTCCGATGATAACCCCAGGTTACAATGGTTTCGATACAGAAGAACCTTTCTATCCTACAGTTATGCTTGGAAACACACCTCTGATTCCCATTACCAACTCTTCTCTCCCTGGATTTTCTGTGCCCAACAACAACTATCAAGAAGCTTCGCCGTCAATGCTTCCCGGTCATCAGCATTTCATCGGCTCTCCGAACGACGGCTTGGGTCGGACCCAGAATCCAAGTTGCTATGAATTGTTGGCAAGCTGTATGTTCACCGCAGAGGCTAAAACTTCAGCACTCGACGACCTCTTCACGAGCTTTCTCGCTTCTGCTGAGTCCATTGGGGAGAACAGTGATATCCTACTTGCCGAATTTGGCAGTCAAAGAAATTGGCCACATGCTAACCTTGTTCCTCAAGTCCAGGAGAGCGATTTCTCAGTGGGCGCAACCATCTAGTAAGCAAAATCAGAGTGCATGCCATGAGGTTACTCTCTAACATTGAAGCAGTTCAACGCCCTTCTCCGACTTGGAAGGCGCCGTCCTTGGTGTCGAAGCTACATCATACCTCCAACACATGCTTGATGATGCGACTACACATGAACCTCTGCTCGCAGCCCTTGGTGGAGACCCAATAGCCTTGAAGGCACATATCGAGAAGGATTTGGACCAATGGAAGGAGCACAAGATCAGTCCTCTGTTTGTCTTTGATGGACAGTCAGTTATTGGGAAAGAAGAAATGGCTCTGAAGCGTGGCCGAGCTGCTCTAGCCAAGACACAAAAAGCGTGGGACATGTACAGCAAAAATCAACCAGAAGAGGCCGTGAAAGCATTCGGTGCTGCAGGTAGGGGCTTTGATTTGTATGCAACATACCATACTGACTGCCTCAGGTTCTGTGCGCGCACAAGATCTCTATCGACTCCTACAGGAAGTCCTCTCGCAACGAGATATGTATTTCATAATTGCACCATTCAGCGCCTGTGCTCAACTTGCATATTTGGACACTCTTGACACGCCATACGTTGACGGGGTCATGGGTTCGAAGGAGTTGTTACTCTACGAGATTCACGACGAAATGTTCAATCCACCCACCACTGAAGATTGGGAGAAGAAAGCGTTCACCGGGATCATCAGGTCTGACTTGGTTGCAAAGCTTAACATAAACCCTGAAATGCTTGCAGATGCATTGCTCATGGTCGGCACCTCCTTCCTATCACCGTTTCCACCTCTTCAAGTCGAGAGCATCATATCGTCGCAGCCATATACCCTTACAGATGCGATCAATCTGTTGAGAACTTCGGAGAAATCTGTTACTACCACCTGTAACGCATTCCACGACATCCTGGAAAAGAGAGATCCTGATTGGCTGGATAAGTTTCGCAAGGCGAAAATGGCTGTTAGGCATTGTGGCACAGTGAATGCTGAGGGAAATGTCCAAATTCGAGACTATGAGCACCTTACCACCGACAACCAGAAGTACCTTGGTCTGCAACTCCCGGCAGAGCTCTATCACTACCTATCAAAGTGTTTGATCGGACCGAGACTTTTGAACTCCTTCGTTCATCTTGAGTTTATCGTGCAGCCGACTCTTGATGGCGTTGTTTCCGAGGAATACAAGAAGCTGGTCTCACGAGACTTGGTTCCACTGAGGGAAACGGCGTCCGCATTGATTTCTTCTCGACTCCATCGGTCTATGCCAACTTATGATATCGCTATGAGGTTCTGGTTCGATGATGGCTTAAAGCAGAAGATCGTTCACAGAAATCTTCAAACACAGACCAATCAGAAGGCGGATACTTGGGGTACGAAAGCCGCAGAGCTCAAGGCTCAGGCTACGAAGTCAGGCTTGATACCAGGCACGTTATCGTTTGCGTTGCTATCCCTACAAGACAAAGACTTCCGGCCAAAGACGTTCCGAAAGTCAACAGTGGTACTCGACAGCAAGAGTGAGATAGCATCAAGCGTTTTATGGCGTCTCTTGCATCTTCGAGGCTACATCAACGATCAGCACGAGCTCACTTCTGTTGGCAAGGTTCTGGCTGTAGCGTTGAATTTATTAGGCCCAACCATCCAAGCTCAGAAGGACGTTCAACACATTGAAGAGGCTACTTTCCTTGCCCTGGAGCTAATTCGATTCGACATTCTCAACGCTCGTAACCGTCACAGCGATTTGATCGGAGGTGCTTTACGAGGCTCAGAGGAGGACAAGGCCAGCTGTATTCTAATCGGCCGAACTGCCTGTCTCCTCAAGCTCAGACACGCCAATATTGGTTATACGGGACCTCTGAGCAAAAATTTCCTATCCTTCCACTCTCTCATCAAAGCCATTAGAGAGACAGATCGAGATCTACTGGAAGCTTCTCTTGCGTCGATGTTGATGAATGCTCAAGCAGTCAAGCCGGTCGAGGACTGTGATAATCTAGGCCGAAGGTATGCTCACCACAGAAAATAATGCATTGTATGCTAACATAATCCAGCTTACCATTCATTACCGATGTCGACACCAGTCTCGGTATCGCTGTCAAGACATACCTCGATGACTTCTACAAGGTCGAATGGACCGCGGAGGAACGTGAGACCAATAAGCCGCTCTATGTTCACAACTTCCTGCCACACAGCATCAACTTCGCCGAGGACCTCGATGTTGCTTTCGCGTTCTTCGACGCGATTCATGAGGCAGTCAAGTTACTTGGCGATGAAATCAGCGCTACAGACCAGGCAGCTTGGCAAACCGCGAGGACCTACCTTAATAACCGGCGGTAGATGGTGGTGGGGTTGGGCGGATTTATTCTTGGCTTCAGTTAAAACGTGATTGGATCAGCATCTTTATGATGGACAAGAACACCTAGTCTCTTATGCTGGAAAGTCATGTCAGTAGGATTACAAACAGAATAGAATAGAAGTCGTCAACCCAAAAATCGTTTCCTGTACATCGATGTCATTGGGGTGTCGGTGCACCATGTGAATTTGTTTCTCCTTTGGATCAGTTGAGGGACCTTGCCCATAATGTTGCAGTATACCGAGGCTTCGAGATTTCCAACTGGGACAACCCCGCCTGGTTGAAACTTGGCAGGGAACCTTCATAGCCAAGAATCGAAACCAAAAAAGAATCGAGATGGGAGGTTGGTGCTTAGCACACTGCTGCACCGCACTGCAGTATTGGTGTTTGGTAAATGGTACTTGGTTTTGAGTTCTGGGTTCACGCGTGGTGCGGGGAGTATAGAGTTTTATACCCATTGCTGTTTATGGTGTTGGATAAGGTCTCTTTTCGGAGGGTTTCGAGGGCGAGGTTTGAGCTTGATGTATGGATGAATCCCCGAGTTCCCTCGGTTTGGTGAGGTCATGACAAGGAAGGGGAAGGTGATGTCAGTACTGGATATGTTTCCTGGATGGCCGAGTTGGGAGATCTAAGTTCCTGTCATGTCATTGTGTTTGTGCATCCGAGAAAACGAGAAAACGAGATGGTGTTTTCTTGTTGGTAGGTAGGTAGCCTAGTCGCGGAAATGGTATAGGTAACTGGGGGGAATGAGCTGACTCGAAAAATGCTCATTTTTGGCTGCCGAGTTTATTCCAAGACTTTTTTCGAGATGCTAGGTAGAGGGGAAATGTGCTCTGATTCACATATGGATCTAGAGGAGCTTGACGAGATCTCTAGTCTTGGTGGTCATGGTCCTTGAGGTCGAGGTCGAGGTCGATCTACCGAGGTGAGGGGTTGGGAAAAAGCGAAGCGGGGGTGGACGGTTGAAACCGTTTCTTCGGGCGAGGGGTTACCTGGCGGGATTAGGTCGATCACTTAGGTACTTGCATATACCTTGGCAGGAGAGGTGGAGAAAGAGCACATGGTTTGAGTGAAAATAAAAATAAAGGTTGGAACTTAAGAGGTTAAAATTAAAAGCCACGGGCGTATATTACTATATCATTATCATTATCGTTATCATGCAACCGAATCGGGTATTCTCAATGCAGAAAACATCGTATTAAGATTCATCAAGACTCGTTAGGACTCGTCAAGACTTGTCAAGCCCATTCAACAAACCTTTCTCCTCCAACTTCAACTCCCCAACGACAAAATCCCACACTTGTCGTCGACATTCCGGATGCATGGTCTGAGGCATAGGTTTCTCATCCTGTATCCTATTGAAATACCTCCCTCCACCTCCTCCAACCTTTCCATTAGCTCCAATCTTCTGCTCCCCCAATTCCGGGTTTGTAGCAGCGTTTATAATCGCTAAACTCCCCTGTTGAGCATCGATCGCATAATGATCCAGCAAGTACCCCAGCACCTTGAGTTTCCAATTCGAAGTCTCTGGGGTTATCGGTGTCCAGATATTGGTCCTGACGTAGCCGGGATGTACACCGTGGATGATGATGTGTTTATACCGATCGTGATTTAAGAGTCGGGATTGGAGTTCTGTGAGCCAGGTTTGTAAATATAGTTTATTGTTGCTATATGCGTTCTTACCGCTGTTTGCGTTGTCGAGATCGAAATGCCCGGAGTATTGCATGCACGAGGTTGTGCATATGATTCGTGGGTGAGGTGCTTTTGTTAGGGAGGGGAGGACGGTCATGGTGAGGAGAACGTGGGATATGAAGTTTACCTGTTTCCAAATTAGTTTGAACGTGCAGCACCGAGGATGTTAGCAAGAAGCCCGTACTTGGTGAACAAGTTCAAATCCGTCTACTGTGAATCGAGTCGAACCCAATACCCCTGCCAACCCAGCATTATTTACCAAGATATCTAGCGGACGATCCATGGCCAACCACCGCCTCCCAAATCCCTCCACACTCTTCAAATCACTCATGTCACATTCCCACCATTCTATCACCGTATCCGGGTGTCCAGCTTCAAGCGCGGCGCTCTTGAATTCCTGGACGGCTATATCAGGATGCGTTTCGTGCGGTGGTGGCGAGCGGCAGCCAAGAATCATGTTGGCGCCCCATTTGGCGAATTGCAAGGCGGTTTCTTGGCCGATTCCGCTGTTCCCTCCTGTGAGGATGATCCAGGTTTGTCGGAGATCGTGGGCGGGGACCTTGAGCTTGAGATGGCGGGGATTTGTACCCTTGAGTGATTGCCATGTGCACCACCAGGAGGGTGGTACTGGCGGGGTGTTGTTGTTGTGTTTCTTGGCTGACATTTTGGAAAAGAATGGAAGGAAATATTAGAGCTCGATTACTGATATGTTAATCGGTGGTTGAAGGCTCTTCTCTCCTTCTTATAAGAGAGGTTGAAACAGGCTCCAGTATGAAATGCCGCGCCTCGGGTGCGCGTCAAAATCTCCTCCGTAAGATGGGTCAATATTCACCGGCCGGCCGGCAGCAGTGCTTGCAACAGCTTATGATTCACAAACATAAAAATCTTGACTCTCCAACATTTCGTATAAATCGTATGAATTTACACTATCGTGACTTGTGAATAACGCAATGGCCAGACCGAGGTTCGTGAAATAAAGTAGTCCACAAGCAGTCCAGCGCTATCCACACACGAGATGGCTCTATCCCCACAAGGTTAGTGATCTACACAAGCGACCCCGCGGGCGGGAATCTTGTGGGGCAATTGGTTGACTGCCGACTCGGTAAGGTTGTCTTGCACCAAGGGTGAGTAGCTTCTGTATGCACTTGTGTGGCTGTATTTGAACTCAAAGACCCCTTTTCGAATATCTGCATCAGTTATCCGTCAACCCTCCTCTTGTTCTCATCTTGTTCTCATCATATCATTGATTCAAGATGGCTTCCCGTGACTTTGCCAGCAATGCCGTCACTGAGAAATCGTTTATTGATGCTGAACCTCATTACCTTGAGAATATCAACACGAATGGTACGAATGGTACTTCACCACATGGGTCTTCTGATCAGATTGAGCCGATTCGTACTATCTCGCGGGTACCTGGAAATTCCAATTATTATGAGAAGAATGGACTTCGTACAGAGGGAGATGGAGCTGATCACACTACATACGACTCAGTAAACTTCCCAGTTCATCGCAATTCAAGAGCAATACTGACCAAGTGTAGAGCTCCTTAGGGTTCATAATGACATGCGTGGGTTGCTCATTCGCCCTCTGTGGATCTCAAATTCATCCCCTCCTCTACCTCACCCTCGGAACCACCATCGCTCGCGAACTCTCCGTACCGGACCTCGTCGTCTGGATGTTCACCGCCAGTATCGTTGCCACAGCAGCATTGGCACCATTCGTCGGTCCTCTAGCCGATCTATTCGGTCGAAAAACGATATTCCTCGGAGGTCTAGTCTTTTCTGTCGTCGGCAGTATAGTCAGCGCTGCGACGCCTAATGCGGCTGGTTTCATGGCTGGACAGGTATTGTTAGGCTTCGGTGCTGTAACTCAGGAACTTCTTTCGATTGCTGTTGTTGGAGAGATCGTCCCTACTGCTAAGCGTAGTATGTACGCCGCTCTGATTCTCTGTTCCATCATCCCATGGTCTCCTGGAACCCTCTATGCGAATTGGATTGCTCAGTCGTCTTGGAGATGGATCGGATGCACCCTTGCGATCTGGAATGTTATTACCTTGGTTATCTTGGCTGCTTTCTATTACCCACCACCTCGTGTTAACGCTCTCGGGTTGACGACGAAAGAAAAAGTCGCTCGTATCGATTTCGTTGGTGGATTCCTCATTATCCTCGGCATGCTGCTGTTCCTAGTTGGGCTCAACTGGGGTGGCCAACAATATGCTTGGAGTTCAGCACACGTCGTGTCTTTCCTCGTCGTTGGATCTCTGCTTTGGGTTGCTTTTGGTATCTGGGAGTTCTTCTTCGCCAAGTACCCTCTGTTCCCAAGGAGAATGGTGCATGCTCCAAGACCATTCTTCTGCCTCTTGTTTGTGATCTTCGCAGCTGGGATCAACTATGTCGCTATTGTAGTTTTCTGGCCGATTCAATCCATCAGTGTATATGGATCCGATAAGTTCCACACCGGAGTCAATGCTCTTCCGATCGGACTTGGTATTTTGGGTGGTGCGATTCTCTCCGCCGTCTGTCTTGGACTGTTCCCTAAGCGCGCCACCTTGATCATGACCACATTCTGCATCATACAAACAGTTTGTAAGTTCTCTCATTGATCGACTACTCGGATGCCGACTAACCACCCACTAGCTGCTGCATGCCTCGTCCTCGTCGACCCCCACAACGTCAACACAGCCTACGCCCCCGTCGTCCTGTCCCTCATCGGCACAGGAGGCGTCCTAATCCCCAACCAAGTAATCGTCACAGTAATCACCCCCGACGATCTCATCGCCTCCGTCACCGCCCTTACAGTCGGTCTCCGAGGCTTCGCCCAAGTCCTCGGTATCTCGATCTTCTACAACCGTTTCAAACACGAGGTCACAAAACGAGCATGGACAACCATCGTCCCAGCTATTGTCGTCGCAGGTGTATATGACGTTGAAACAATCACGAACTTTGTGCAAGATCTTACATCTATCCCTTTTAAGGAGTTGGCGTTGACGATCTCTGGATTCGCTAATAATCCAGAGTATTATGCTGCGGGATTGAAAGCTGAGATTGAGTGTTTCTCCGGAGCGGCAAATCTGCTTTGGTATATCACCATCCCGTTTGGAGTTACTGCTTGTATCGTTGCGGCGTTCATGGGAGATGTTTCGAGGTTCATGGATAACCATGTTGCTGTCAGATTGTAGATGTGCATGGTCTGGAGTATCGTAGCTGTCTGTATCAGTATCAGCTTTAGCTAGAAACATATACCCAATGCAAGAACTTCCTACTTACTCATACAGAAACATAACATCCATTACTACTCATTCCCAGACCTGTTTATGCATCTCCCCAACATAAAACCTCGTCTGCATCCCCCCTCGCAACGCTTAAACCAACCTCTTATTCGGCAACCACTTCAGATACCACGGATCCTCAACTTTCAGTAACTGCACTCTCTCCCTCTCCCTCTTCACCTCACTCTCAACTTCCTCTGCTTCTGCAACACCAATCCCCCCAACCCTTCTCGGAAAATCAGGCGCTACAATAGCAGGTCTCCCCACACCAACGAAATCACAAGCACCGCTCTCCAGGGCGGAACACATACCGGCTCTCGTGCGGAAACCGCCTGTGAGGAGGAGTTTGGTATCTGGATAGCGTCTTCGGCTTTCGAGGGCGAAGGAGTGGAAATGTGCTTCTCGGTTGTTCGTGCGCGGGGAGGGAGTACCGTTCATCATCTATTCCACTCATGAGCACCTCATCTCATCTCATCTCCTCTCATATTTTCTTACTCAAACCATAGAGAAGTGAAGGGATAGGAAAAACATGTGACTTACAACAGGATCCTCATAACTCCCCCCACTAATCTCCAAGAAATCGATATCCTCTGCAACGATAACACCAATTTGTCTCATAACCTCTTCAAATCTCCTCTTCTCCTCCTCTTTCATCCCATACTCTCCATTCCCCTCCCTCCCATTTTGCCTCCCATCTAGATCCTGATGCTGTGAATCCGCACTATTTATCTTAACACCAACCACAAACTCCTTTCCAACAGCCCTCCTCACCCCTCTGATAATCTCAACTAGAATCCTCGCCCTCTTCTCCGGTGTTCCTCCCCATTTATCAGTTCCCAGAGTATCTTTCCCGGATAGGAAATTCGATAACAAGTATCCATGCGCGGCATGTATCTCCACCCCATCAAATCCCACACTCTTCGCGAACTCCGCCGCGTGGATAAATTGCGATATCACGCCGTAAATCTCAGATTCCTTCATCGCAGCCGGTGTCCCCCAGATTAACCTCACAAAAAGACGAGAAAACAGATCCTCCCCGAACTTTAAAGGGAGAGCGCTGGGTGCGAGATTCTTGGTAGAAAATGGGCGGGTTCTTGAACCGAGGGGCTTTTGCCGGCCCGGGTGGGAGATTTGCATTATTGAGAGGGAGGAGTGGGATTTTATCGAGGTGGTTATTGTTTTCCAGGTTTTTATTGATGGGGAAGCTGAGGTTGAGGTGTTGGGAGGGCCTTTGGGTGTGAGGGGGAGGAAGAGGGAGGATGGAGGGGGGATGACTGGGTCGTTGGGACTTGCTTGGTAGAGGGGGTCGATCATTACGTTTCCTGTTTAGAGGTTAATATGTGATTTTGAATAAGCAATAAAAAGAGCTGGTGGAGGATGGGTAGCTGGGCTGGAAGAGCTGACCTGTAATAATTGCTCCCCAGCCGCCAGTGGCCCATTCGCTGTAGAGCTTGAGTAGGTACTCGTTGGCTTCGCCGTTGGGGGTGAGTCCTTCTGCCATTGCTGCCTGTGAGGTGTTAGGATGGGCTCAGAATGGTCTATAAGTAGGAATGGAGTACCTTGATTAGACGATTTGGGATTGTGACACCGCATGGTAAGGTGACTGGGGTTGCGAGTGGATTTGAAGAGGATGCCATTTTGATTGAACTTTCCCAGTCACTTTGCGTAATGTAGTTGCTGTTGAATGTTTTTCGATCGTTGAAAGAAAGAGAAACACCCCGACAAGTAGCTTAAAATTCACCCACGCAATGGTCAGGTTATTTGGGTAAGAAGCTGATTTACTATCACAGCATGGAGCGACTTAGGTCCCGACGGCACAACTTTGAACCGTACGTATATTTTGAGCTCCATATTCTTTGAATAGGTTGTTAGTATTGTTATCGATAAGACAAAGATAATTCTCCCCAGGTTCTGCATTGGAATGTGGTTCTGGCCTTTGAGCCGAAGTTCGCAAAATCTGGTGGCTGGCCAGACTCTGCATTGGCCTCCAGGCGGCCTCAAGCGAGCGAGCCCCTGGAAGAAGCGAGTGCGGACGAGCCTCTTCGACAGGCATAAAAGCCACTGCGCTCTTACGAACAACAGACAAAGTAAATACCCCGACCCAAATAAGCCAATTTTGAAGTATCGAAGTCAACTTGAAACACGTTGCTTAAAATCGCATACTGTTCCGGAAGTATAGCGCAAAAAGTCGATTGCTATGCAGGATCCCACCTTGGATTTAGCGTTCTTGCTTGTCAAATTCGGTCATTTGTTCCTACTACGGAGAGAGCCTCGTTGAACACGATTTCGCAGCAGGGTTTGGAGGCCATTCAGGCATGTCTACCTTGCATACGCTCTATATTGGTAAACAGAAGTACGGCTGCGTTCATGTACCAATTTAATAGTGAATCAAATCACAATCGTGATTCAACCATGAACTAATATCCACGGCTCCACCGACATACCAAGAATGCGCATGATGATGAACGAGTAAAGAAACCGGCAGCAAGAATATGCTAAATGCTATGGGGATGAATTTTCTCGGATAATGGTATCGACGTCAAGATCTCTCGTATTGATCTGATCGACGTCCAGGTAGCTCGGCACGTCAAGCTTCAGACGACACCAACCCCGGCAGGATAGCAAACCGAGAACGCATAATCAGAACGACAGTTCACGAACATGATTTTAGGTTTCCACCGTCATCGAGATGTCTCATGGCCCATTGAATGCAGTATTTGCTTTTCAGATATCTCGGGCTGGTGTTTACCACGACTATTCTTATCACGAAGCTACCTACAGAAATGGACGAATCATAACCAGCAACAGCCACACTCAAGATCTAATGACGATTAGATTTTCTTCTTCGGACGATGCGCATTGACCTGGAGTCAGCCTTCTTGTGCAATCAGAATGGTGGGCATAATTCGCATTGTCGGAACACGGACACCCCTTAAGTCTCAAGACCACTTAGCGAGAATAAGCGAGTCCACTTGCCACGATCTCGCCCCGTCTCACAATCCCAAACGCGAACTAGGGTTTCAGAACGCACTCAATTCGGCTGACAACCAGATGGGCGAGACGGGGTAAAAGGTTGTGGCCCGTTCCGGGAACGCTGTCAAAGCTTCCAACAGTGGGCCCATTCGTTCGCCTGCCGAACAGGCGGTGTCTTGCCCATGTCAAGGAGGACGATCATGTCGAGGGAACCATGCAATGCAGTGATGGGTTTCATGGGTTAACAAGCTTTATGGATTTTGTATAGTGGAGTCACCCTATACTCTGGGCTCTTCTGCTTTCTGTTCTTGTTCCTTCTTCATCAATACGTTTTGTAATTCTTACTCTCTTTAACCTTACTTCTTGGGCTGGGCCTTCAGCTGTTTATTTTCTATTCTATTCTATCGAGCCGGATCTCTCTTTTAATTTTCTTTGTGTGGGTTTGTCAGTATGAGAATCAGTAGTGTATTTCGTCGCAGCGTGCAGGAGAGAGAGGTGGATATGATTGGTTTGAGATCGAGGTCAAATTCATTGACCTGGGGAGGGTTCAAACGCCAGAATGATAGCTCGGGTGCTGTTGGATCAGATGAAGGAACAGGACCAGAGGCTGCTGCGGCGGCATCAACCATTGCGAGCGAGATACCGACATCAACGACGATACCTTCAGCAGCTCTCGAGACAACACTTCCTACCACCACAAGCCTTAGCCCAGAAACGTCAGTCCCTCCAGAGGTATCAACGGTGCCAGAAGTATCACCTTTGCCAGCAGTATCATCGTTATTGGAAAGCTCAGCGACACTAGAGGCCTCTATTGTGGCTGCGTCGGACACACCACAGGTCTCAGAACTACCTGCTTTGACTACCTCCGCAAATTCGGCTGCCATAACTAGCACCAGCGTGGCAGCTTCCCTCTCGGTTTGATACCTGACTGAATCTTAGAGCGACGCTCGCTAAAACTTCTAGGCATCTACAAGTATCGAGTCATCGGCGCCTCTCTTTACTTTGACATCAGAGTCTTCCGCACTTGCCGCTTTCACAACTTCTTCAAGCATCGATGTACCGGCAACGATATCTTCAGCCGCTGTGCTGAGTGCGGCTACCTCAGCACCTCTTTCATTATTGGATGTTTCATCAGACACGAGCCTCTCCCTAGCAACTTCTACTTCAGCGAGCGCTACAGATCAAATATCATTGGCAGCTGTTACATCCAGTTTAGCGCTTTCTACGGACCCAATATCCCTAGCAGCTGTTACATCTAGCTCGGTCTCCTCTTCAGATGTCGCTGCAGAAACGTCACTGGCAGCAGGCCTCTCAGCGAGCTCTGCTAGCCTCAACTTCCTGACCACAGCTTCTGCTAGTGTCTCAGCAGCTGCGCTTTCAACTGAGGCTCCGCAAAGCTCTCAGTCAATACTTTCAGCTGCCACTGTCAGCCCACCAGCTACATCAACTCCCGTAGCGGCAATCTCTTCCGCCTCACTACCACTATCTGCTGCAACGTCAGAATCAATAGCTGTGTCAAGCCAAGCCATATCTGCCCAAGCTTCTACGCCTGTCGTATCTTCTAGTCCAACTCTGACATCAGCGATAGCGCAGTCAGTCGTTGTAATGACAACCATGACCTTCGGGTCTTCAACCCTCTTGACCTCTTTCACAGCTGCTGCAGACTCCCTTCCAACAGCCAGCATTCCAGGACTCGGAAACTCTGGCACAGGAACCAATGCTGGAACTGGAACCGGGGGAACGAGCGTTGATGGAGGTTCTGGCGATGGCTCAAGTGAGAACGGAAATCAGACGCCGACGAAACAAGTGACAGCAAGCAAGACGACTGTAGCTATTAGTGCTATTGCCATCGCTGGTAGGTCGTCCAAAATTCCATTCTCGAAGGTTTATCTTTTTAACATTTAACAGTGGGATCAATCATCTTCTTCGTTGCTATAGTCTTCCTCATTCGACGCATTCTCCGCAAGCGCCGCGTCGGAAAGAAAGCCGATACTCCTCCTCAATCACCGCTTCTTACGACCCTGGATGGGGCTCTTGATTCTACATTGCCATCCGGCATATCAAGATCCATGTCACAACGCTCTGGAAACTCGGAAATCAGCAACTTCTGGTCCTTGAACAGTACCAGAAATAATGGCAACATCAGCCGCGGTGAGGTCAGTCCAGGACTCCCCAACAATGGCTCAAGATACGACGCAAATATCGGACAGAGTAGAACTGGTGGATATCTCGGCGTCACCCAGTATGGCAACGGAGGAATTCAATTCCCGTTCAGTAATGGAGTCGAGGAGGTACCTCCAATTAGTCCTTTGCCTGAAGCAATGACGAGAGATTACAAGGATGAGGAGAAAGGTGAAGCGGTGTTTGAGATGGATGGCGGGAAGCCGGTTGCCAATCGAGGAAGTAATAATGGGAGATATGTGGATACGAGTCCGAACGGAACTGTGACTTCTTTCAGTTTGTTTCCTAAACAACCGAAGCGGGAAGATCTGGGGAAGCAGGCGTCGCCGAGAGACTTTTAGGTGTGAGGAAAGTGTGTGCTGTGGGAGGGACATGCACGATGCGAATTATATATATCCGTGAGTGACAGTCAACGAATGGAATATAATGGTTGATGGTGCACCTTGTTTGCATATTTACTTGGCGGACATTGATGATGGAATGCTAGCTTGGAGGAGTAACAGCTCGCAAAGTCCCTTCCACAACTTCATGTCTGGAGAGACGCAAGTTTGGTTATCAAATTACCTGTTCAACCTTCAGTCGACATTTCTAGAACTAATAGATCCTTCCAACCTCTTTCCTCCATCTTTATCAAAACTGCTCTCGCTCCATCATCGTCCCGTACAGGTACCTCGGTTCTATGGCTCATGACAAGAGAATCTGCGTAACTTGCATCAATATGACTGTATGCATTATCGACACCATTCCATTCTACGACGATCCCCTTCAGCATCAGCTTTGATGGCTTAAATTTCTTCTCGATTGTCCAGCCCGGGCGATCTATTGCCCTCGAAAGGATCTGCTTACTCAGTTGGGAAATAGTAGTTGTGGTGCTGTCCAACCTGAGAGGCACCACCTGGATGTCGATCCGAGCTCGCAAATCGAATGCCTTTTCGTAAGAAAATATCTGCCTGCTTTGTTTGTCCTGATGGATGGGACCGGTAGTGCCTTTTATTCTGACTTGAACGAAGACGAGCTTTTGCTGTGCGGCTGTGCTTTCAGTTGCCGAATTTGTGTTCATGGATGCGCTGCCTATTTGCCCATGTGGAGCAGCTTCATATAGAGGTGGCGTTTTCTCGGACATCTTTGAATCCAGTATTTTGTAGAATCCTTGTGAGGGTTTGAACATTGAGCTGTGCTTTTGGGAGCTGAGCATTTATATCTAAATTTCGGAATTTAAAGTTGGGTAACCTAAGACAAATGTGGAATGGATCGATCTGCGTTCACTAAGCTACGAGACAACTGCTCTGTTTTTGACTCGTAAGCAAAACTGGAATTTGATGTTGCACGGATGGCATTTGAGCACTCTTAACTTTCGCTGTCCTCAAGTTGTCAGAAAAGGGACCTGTTGGGTCACGTGCAAGCTTGATCATTCAGGTTGCACTCTCTTGCGTACAAGTAATACTCAGTGCTTACGGTCAAAGTGTACTACAAAGCCAACAAGGTCCACTCTGCCGCTTTGCTCTTGACTGGTTTAAATATATAGCCCATTGCAAACCCAATGGCAAGGGGGCCTTCCAGCCTCTTACTCCCAACTTCCCCAAAACTGCTCTTGTTGAGATTTTGTCAGCATCAATCATGGTGCGATAGTCAGTATTATTTTATCTCTTCTTAACTCTCATATTTGGAAAACACGGGGACTTCATGGCACTTCCCCTCGATGGCCCCTTTGGCTCGCAGGCTAGCGTGAGCGTCAGTCATTTGATCAGCTCACCTTTTTTTGACTGTGTTAATGTCCTATGTTATGAATATAAGAATAATATATTTCATGAAGCAGTACCCCGGCAGTCTACCGTAGTTGATTTGTTTCTAGTGAACGAAGATGGGTTTGTCGTTTATCCTGAGGTCGGCGTAGCCGCGAAGGCGAGAGGTCTCTGTTTGTTGGGATTCGGCCGTCAAGTATTACTTGACATGCTTCTTCTAAATATAAATGTGACGAATAATTATATCTGATAAAGAAGCGACGTCGGAAGTCACCAGTTGACCGAATATGAATGTGTCTGGGTGGGCTACAATTAAGAGCCGCATGATTTGGGATATTCTTCTTCGACATGGCTTTTGACATGGACTTCTGGCCATAATAAGCTGGAAGTGTGAATGAAAGAGTGTCATATGGCTGTTGGGTTGATGTATTGCTCATGGACCCAACATGAGGTCAGTATGCCCAATCTGGAATTCAATCACTTCAGACTTGAGACTCTAGTAAGAAAGTGGAATGTCTCGATGGACTACATTCCGCTCACTATGATAAAGCCCATATTCTCTGAGATCCTCCCCTGTAAACTCATCGATGCTTGTGCTGAAGGATAAAAATGACTAGGCTTTAGATGTAGCCAATCCCAGCCTGAGAACCAAGAGATCCTTCCAACCTCGCTGCTCCATCTTCATCAACACCCTCCTCATCAACTCATCCTGACCTGCTTCCACCGATGTATAATGACTCACAAGCTCGCTCGATGTAGAACATGAAGATG
Organism: Helotiales sp. EF0021; assembly: GCA_000292665.1. Taxonomy (NCBI): domain Eukaryota; kingdom Fungi; phylum Ascomycota; class Leotiomycetes; order Helotiales; species Helotiales sp. EF0021. Next base: position 235,450 of record AIET01000520.1, read on the forward strand.
AGCTCGCATTCTGGTCAGCGCCGCCCCACAGCACCTCTATTCCATCAAGCACCACAGAGGCCGTCTTCTACCGTTCTCCAGAGTATCGCATTGTTTCCTGATCAGGCTTACATAAAACCTTTGGAAGAATTTCCTGGTACAAGCTGGCTGTTGTTGTTCTCTCGTTGGAGGTAATCGGGGCCAGCTGGATCTTGTTGTGCGGAGTCTGTGAAAGTATTTCGACGGATGGAGAATTTCTGACTAACTTGAGAACATAGTAAAGCCCTGTCTTGCTGTCTTTGTGTAAGTTGCAAGGGTTGTCTTGGATTCTTATTTGAACGAAAGCAAGGTGTTTCGGTATTGTGGTTACTTGAGCTCCCTCATCATAGCAGCGAAGAATAGGTCCTGTATATGTAGGTGGATTATGCGTGACCTTAGATTTGTCTGACATGTTTGCAATCTGAGTGGCGGTTCGAAGTTCTTTGATGCCTCGAAGATGATAAATACAATAATGTTACTGTCTTTATAGCAAAGTCGAGATTTCCTCACGAGTGCCGAGACAGATTCACAGTCATTACTGAATCACAGTCAGTACTGAATCACCGGCAGTAGTGAATCACCAGCAAATACAGTATCGTCAGCTTTATGCCTTCTACAACATGCTACCTGATTTTAGTCATTATGTGTGTGCCTCATTCCTGTATACTCAAGCGATTAACAACGTAAAAACAAACGCAAAGAATAAGTATATGATAAAGATTGCTTCAGACGTTACTCCCTACCACCAGGAGCGTGCTTATTTATTTACAGTTCTTACCATTATTAACTCTTGCAATCTATCTGCACTGCCATGCCCATTATTGGGCTGGCACTTCGAGCCATGATCTCTTGGTAGCTTCACGTTCACTGTGCTCGACCTAACTGTACAGGGTTTGGAATCCGCTACTTGCGCGATATGTCCATCTCGAATGTAGCTACGGATATACCACTCAAGGTAGCATTTAATATGCTCAAGGACGTCACGAAAGTTCCATTGGTAAATCACTTGACGTAGTCACGTGAACTCGGTCTTCCACTCCCGACTTGCTCTATAATAAGATTATTTAGGTAAGGAAGGCATTTACCATCGATAGCTCTATGGATATAGACTGTCTTGTCAGAGATTCACCTAGGTGGTCATAGTCACTGCAATTGTCTCCACGAATACGAAATGGGCGTATGTCGACTGAGTTACGTTTCTTTTCAGCATCGTGGATCGTGGATCTGAACTGTATACGCAGGTGGTGTCTCTGCTATGGCTTCTGGGGTTAATATTTTTCCTTTGCATTTGTAACTCTTGTTCTGATTTAATTAGAGAACCTGATGCCTGCGTTTTCAAGTTTTTTCTTCATTATATAAAAGAGTGGTAACCTAACCTATTCCAGGTGCGGCTCGCAGCTAGCTGAGGACTACACTCCTTCTACTACAATACACAATAACCTTAGCCTTTGAAAAACCTGTAACATATGTTTAAACTCATCAGCGGTGCTTGAATGTGTTCCTGCTCGCTCCTGGCATCCAAGTGCCTTTTAACAGGACACCTGCAACACTTAAGAAGTCTTGTACACTACCTACATAACCAAGCAGTACTTGAAGACCAAATGAATCAAGAAGGAAGTATCTCGCTCATATGTCCTCTTCGAGCTTTACTGACGTTCCCTTACCTAGGTAGTGAATTGTATCTCCTTCGATATAGTCTTCACATGTGACCGTCGAACTCTCCTGCACCCTGTATCAATAACAGGATCGTACTTCAATTGTAAAGCGCATACAGGCTCCTAAATTCCTCAGTACTTCAGCCTACACCAAAGTTTGTCTTCATTTAGACCTCAGGAGTTTGAGCGTAATGTCACGATATTTTGTCTTAAGCGAGAAATAGGGGCGAAGATATACTTCTCAGACAACAAGTCAGCACAACATTCAAGATCGAATATTGATTTATGTTCAAAAAAGGCCACCATTATCAAGTTAACTTCGACGACTCGGATTATTTCAGGCTCCAGCAATTGTGCTGGCTGGCTGAGTTCAATATTGATCAGACACCTTTTGCTTCGTTTCGCTAATTTCATCCACGGTAGCGACGCCGACAAAACAATTCGGGATCTTCCTAAGGAAGTTATGGATACTTATCTTTCCTTACAAGGTTGATTTAGTATTCCCAATCGATCATCCGCTTGAAGCTCTTACCCACATCTTCGAAGATGTCTCATTCATCTTTCTGAGGGCCATTCTGAATGCACTCAACAAGAAAATAGCGTGGTTCGCCCCTAGGTATGAAAGGAGAGCTCTCCATTCGATTGAAGTTACTAACCCGACTTTGCTTAGGATGTTACAATGCAAAGAGATATGCCTACCTTGGTAGATGTTATCAAGATTTGATCTTCTATGCTTTCAAGGGTCGGGAGTATGAGAAATTGAGTGGGCTTGGTGATCTCAGACGCTGGACTATAATTGAGCTCTAGTATCAAGTCATGGTTGCGGGTTGGTGATTAGGTGGGATAAGATTCTTGCTCTCTACTCGCGTGAGCAGAAGCGTTGCAAGGCAGCTCAAAACTGTTCTTCTCCCCCTCTGTTCTTACCTGTTCAGTATACTCCCTAATCTGAATGGCTCTTTGCCTACCTACGTCGCTGTCTTCTCTTGCCTTGTTTTGTCAAAGTCAATGCGCATTGCTAGTCTTGTATAGTTCACACGCTCTACTGTTTCGAAATTTGAGCATTATTTATGTACAAGAGGATTTCGCATGATCCAGACTCTGGATTATCACAAGTACATCTTGGTGTTTTCATGGATTGATTTGTTATAGCATTGCATCATGAAAGCAGTCATGGCAGCCGGTCACCGCAACATTTGGTTGCGTTTACATATATTTCTTGTTGATACTTACTTTTTGAGCATTTATTCAGTAGCCAGAACCTGGACACATATACTGAGGTGCCAGAAGCTTGTACTTTGTGATGGTGTGGAAACGTGGAAGGAATATGGGAAGCTCTGCTTCATGTGACTGCTGCTTGTCTCAAGGTGCTTGTAATGCAAGCTCGTCACCTTCCAGAACCCGTCAGCAAGTTGCTGACCTGCTTATGGAATAGAATGTAGGAGTGTAAGGAACTGTTGATGAATCTACTTGTTTCTCTTCCTTCCCTATGTGCAGGTCACGATATCTCTACACAATGCCCTTCAATGCTCCTCATAACTTCTACACGTACCGTACCCTGACTGCTTGGTATTTACCTCATAACCTTCAAAGATCTATGTCAGCCAGTTATATTTGCTTAGGTACTATTGAAGTCATTGCATGTTAAAGCTGAGTCCGAGGCGTTGATGATACTCCGTCTGGTAAAACGTTCTATGTAGGTACTCCTTGATAGATTAGATGAAGCTGACTGTTCACCTCGCTCAATTTATATGTATAGGTTCTTTTCAAACTTTTAAGAACGCTGTGTTCTATGGTATCGTCGGCACCTTCTTTCCTACTATAAACATTGGCGGTGGTGCGACGCTGCTGTATACTTTTCTTTGTCGCCTCTCTTGATTGCTCCTTCTCTGTAGAATACCAATTCAAAAATCATTTCACAGAACATCCATAGAAGCTTACAGACTCTTGGAGCGTTGTTTCTGAGCCGAGGAATACACCTTTAGCCATGGTACCATAACTTTGGGTTTTATGCCACGTTTCCTTTTGATATCTGGTTGACTATCTAAAGTATCCATTCCATACACTTCGTGGTATCAGACATCCCTGTCGATTAAATGTGCTATGCTCTACTGTAGCTAGCTTTACAGCAGCTGGCTTCTGTTAGCACAGCATTACGTTAGGGCCTTCCCTGGGTCACTGCAGCCGTATAGTCCTGAACGTCATATCACTGGCCCCAACCATAGCCGAGTGGTGATGTAACCAATCAGCCGTCCCACTGCTCAATTTCGGAAGTTGCACCAAGTCTAGCTGTTCTTCGCTCCTTCCACTTCTGATTGTATGGCGTCCTCACGTCAGTCAAGAGCACAGTCAACAACCCTATATGCCTACCGCCAATCCTATATGAACATGGATATATATGTAGAGGATAGGAATACTCAATTTCACTCTCAATATAGACGTGCCTCTCACAAGGAGAGCTTCATCGTTGGTCCTGGCTTTTCAGTAGCTGCTAGTATAGAAGAGATACCGAGATCGAAATCGACGGACGCCCAACTGATACGCTGGATGATCACATGCTCCTCTGACTCATATGAGATGCCAGGCAGACTCAAGCTATTACCTGGTCTGATCTCAAAGCTGGTAGGTGTCTGTGCATTAAGTTTCGCTTATCGAGCTGGCAGCGGGAACTAATTATGGGGAAAAGTTTATATCGACCTAAGCCTGTGACTGCCATGTTGAATTCAGAATTGGAAGAATGAAGCTTCATGAAAGTGCATGGTTTTGTCAGGTGTATCTTATATCTGATATATTTCATGTTGTAAGATAAATGCAAGCTTGTGGTGCCTCCAGATTCAATGACAGAGTGCTTCCAACTTGGTATAGTTGTGTTAGCAATACCATTAGATTCCGGACGATTGTATATATTTAATATTGATATCCCAACTATACCAAAATCGCTTGAAGCTATAGTAGCACCCACAATCTGCCATAAATGCTCTCCCAGGTCCTCATTTTCCTCTTACTATTCATCAGGTCCAAGCACAGCACACCCAACCACAACCACAGCAGAGCCAATTTGATTACAACTACCAAATATCTTCTCCAAAGCACTTCTACACTCAGTTTCCTATCTATACCCCACAATACCAGCCTTTAATCTCAAAATTCCGCAAAATGGCTGCTTCAACCCCCACAAAGCCGACTTGTAAAAGGCTTCTCAGTCCCCAATCCAGTCACCGCAGAGAGAACCTACATCATGCAAAGATACAAAGATACGACCATAGCAACTATCTAAAACCTCAGAACCAATTCAAGCCTGTTGATTGGGACCGGACATTCTTCAACAATGAAAACTTCGAAGTTGCCCAAGAGAATGATGGTAGAATCCCTTGTTGCCCAAGGAATATTGCAGTTGGGAGCATCGTATTGCTCCAGGACCGCTGCTGGGATCAATTTCCCGAGTTACGAAAGGTTGAATGTGCAGGTGGGCACTGCGGGTGCAAGGACCATCCGGTCAAAGCCACTATCATTCAGTAAGTTGGATCTATCCTTCCGCATCTCGTCATGCAACGTGAACGAAGCTAACCCATTCTGCCAAAGTCCCGCAATAGTCCTGGACATTCGATCAGAGAACAATGAGCAGTTTGCCGTCCTCAGCATAGTAAGTAATCTTGTCGTGATAGAGCTGCACTTATTACTTTGACTCCCCCCAGCATATATATCGTGGTTACTAACTCGAATAAGATATCCAATAAGAAGAACGCGGGATTCGCCAAGAACAAAGCCACTGCTCTTTTCAGGCCCAAGGATTGGGAAATGTCCCAACAAGGATCAGACATTTATCGAGGCCTCAAGAAAGAAGACCTCATGCACCTTGAAAACGCTGGCGGTACCTTCGAAAAGGCATCCTACTGCCAGTATAACCATGCCTGGAAAGACGTGAATCTTAAATGGTTCATACCATTCAACAAATTCATTTGGGCAAACCGGCTTACCAAAGAGAGCTATAATGCTCACATGGAAAGACTCGGACTTCATCCAGCTGAGTGGATCGAGACCAGTGACCTCAAGAACACGCCGGATCCAGCCTATGGGAAGTCCTCCTACACCGCAAATGCACCGACAACCGACGGACATCCACCAGCTTCTGTTCCCTCTTCATCCCCATCCAGCTCCTCGATCGCTGCAGATATCCCAACACCAGGCACGACCCCAGAAAGGACACCTTCTCCCCTGGAACTACAACCAAAACCAAAGGTCCAGAAAAGGGCTCCTCCACCAAGTCAACCTGCCTCCGAAATTCCTGAATGGCGCCAAAAGTCCAAGAACCCCATGCACCAAAGAGGAGAATCGAACATCTACATCACATTGATATCATGGTAAGTTAAATACACTGAATTTGCTTTATGTTGACTCATACTTACCTATCTTTACAGGGACAATGCCAACCGAAATCGACGCAGGAGTCGCAATCCCTGGGAACAAGGGCGCTGGCAGGCAATCTCAACACAACAATAATCAACCACGCCGGTGAGGACATTCTACTTTTGGCAAGATCTGTTATCGACACCGACATTGCAACATAAAGTTGAACTACGAATGAGTGTATTATTGAGATTGTATTCATGTATTGTCATTATCAGGGCAGGTAGGAGCAACCCTTTCCCCCTCATGGTCATCCAGTAAACTATGAGGTTTTAACGGTACTCCGGGAGTTGGGTTTGATTGTCATTTTGGATTTGTATTACGAGTTTTGCATTGCGTGTCGGAAATTATGCTTGCAACTTTTGATACGCTTCAGGATACGTTTGGAACACAGTTGAAGATCCAGAACCATATGCCTTCTGTGAATGTCACTGTGATCATCTCAAAGCTTCGTGAACTACCTCATCAATGGAAGCCTGGACAGATAAGCTGTTGAAGAATACCTCTTCCCCCCCCTCCTCGCCTTCCACGATGCCTGTATTCCTCCTACAGCACTCATAGGTCAGGTTTCTGTGTGCAACAGAGATTATCCTCTCTCTTTGCAACATGTGTATAGTATCAACGCATACAGAAAAGGTACCACTTCTAGGTGCTTCTCGTCATACCGACACGGGATAATGCCCGTCCAAATGAGGAAGTCGTGAAGCTCTCTACTTCCGGCTCCACAAATCACCCGCCTGATTCTCCATATTCATCATGGGCACATCTTGCAGCTCAAAAACCTCAAACAACTGCTTAGTTATCATTTGTTCTCAGCAAAGACATCTAACACTTTACTTTACTGTTACATAGCATCATTTAGATAAAAGATTGTTGGAAGGGTACTGAAACTTATTTACCGATAGGAAAAGGAGATTTTTCTTTTCTTCTGAATTATTTTTGCTCAGATCTTCCTTGTTTTGCAGGTGATGTTCTTTTGTTTATTGTCCTGATGTAGCTTTGCTATAACTTGGGGTTCCCCATGATGCTACCGACCATGTATTCGAAATCCTTACTGAGAAAATTCCCAGAAGCTTGCTCTAGGCTGTACCTGACAGTAAATTCTAAAACTAAGATCTGTATCTTCTGGCTTTTATAAATTGTAATCATGAGCTCTCGGATTCCAGCTGTGCCTCAGCCGTATCCAAAAAAGAAGCACACTTCACGCGATCCACATCTTCTTGTACACGACTGTCGAAATTATCCATGTTTTTAATCTTCTGAATGGATAGACCGTCGAACCCAAGGTCGGGTTCTATTCTCTTTCGTTTCAGTCTCTCAAAGTGCCTTACTTGACAGCGAACAACGCCACGAACTCTGCTGTCAAGATCTATACTACTGTCGATCTCTCTTACAAACCTACTGCAATACCTTTCAGCAGCACAAGCAATCCCTCCTTGTTATGCACAATAGATACACCACCACAACTGGAGACTGAGACGATAAGTACCTTGAAGGGTTGACTCGCGGTATACTGTGTAAGACTTAGGTCTCAGGAGAAGTGATTTTGTGATTTTCCAATTTCAATCTCGTCGTGTTATTATGAGCTATATATATCTATTCTGCGGGAAATTCGCCTCGAGTATCAAACGAGATTAAAGTGAATAAAGCAAAGTACAGAAATGAAGTCTTCGAAATTAATATTCACCCCTTCCTACTCTTGTGCTTTTTGTTAGTCGTGTATAAAAGCTTCATCTAAAATAGAAGGATGATATCAAGATCCGGCGACTAACAATCGATCCGCGAGTAGGTTTCAAGATGAAAAATTCAGGTAAGCATTAGAAAACATGATCAACGAGTCGCCTCGAGAAGACGCTGTACTACGTTCCCACCCCTCCTTACGCCGACTGAGTTCTCAAAGGTCAGGAGTATAGAGAAACTGTTGTCATCTCTCAACTCACTGTCATATTCTTAATAACTGTCAAACTTCAAATGAAACTTGAAACCTGGACTATTCATCAGCAAAAACTATCTTGAAATACCAAGTATACAGCAAGACCACATCAGAATAGAAGCACGAGTATCTCAGTTCCTCAAGCAATTTGGCCAGATAAGCTGGTTAGACGGTCCGCTCCAATAGGTTCACATCTTTCCAAGTGAGTTTGCTTATTCCTGATTTGCTTGATAAAGGGCTCTTTATATACCCCACCCCACCCCTACCATGCAACCATCTCTGCCAGCCTCTCCTTCCTTTCTATTCCCACTTCCCTTCTTTGTTCTCGAGGATTGAATATTCACTCATATATTCTGCATATTTGCGTAACACGTTAAAAGTAGAAAGCAAAATTTAGGAAGTGAATACAATTTCACTCCATCCTCTCTTCTCTTCATACTTTCCCATTTTTATTCACTTCTCTCTCTTCCCCTATTCACCCTCTCTTTTCCATCTCTCTTCCAATTCACCCCTCATTCACCCCCTCAAGCATCTTATATTAACCCCTCCCCTCCCCACCCCATCCCATCCCTTCCAACCCACCATGCCGATGGAATCAAAGAGTTCAGCGCAAGAAAAAGGACGCCTCGTCCACTTCCCAGCGCCAAAACTGCGATGTGCAACACCCAATTTCTCCCCTCCCTTCTTACCTCTCTAACTCTATTCAGACTATTCTGCTGCCTGGAACAGGAGGGGAATGAGAGGTATGTAAGATTACGTACAGCGGGTATGAAAGAGCAGAGTCTCCTCGGAAGATGTTGAAAATTGCAATTTCTCTCTATTTTCTTCTGCGTTTTGACAGCGAAAGTAAAATGACAACATCCTCAACCGTGACAAAAACACATACATACCCACCCACCCAGCACTTCACCACAAAGTTTCACAAAACATATCTACCCTTAATACTTAACCCTCTCTCCACCACCTATCCCAGCTCTAACTATCATAATCATACAATAAAACAGCTCACAATTCCACCAACCCAAAGCGAATAAAATGTTCCCACAGAATATTTCTTTACATGTATTTCTGTTGAAACAAGGGAAGAAACCAGTCTATATACTCGTGTTATCCATCGATAGAGAAAAAAAAAGGCTATATGAAAAGAGCTGGAGGAAAGAGGGAGTTGGTATCACGTGATATATATACTCATGCAGGTACCTATACTTACCTAGGTAGGTATGGACGGTAGGCACGCGGAGGAGGAGTATGTTACTATTACCAGATTACTAGAGAGATGGAGAGGATCGAGGTGTTAAGGTGTTGAGAGGAATAAGTGAACTGGCAAACTGGTGGAATGAGAATGTGGAAAGAAACTTGGAGTGTAGGAAGACCTCAGAATGTACTATAGGGAGACCTCAGAGTGTAAGGAACTAAGAAGGTAGAAAGAATCTGGAATTTTAGGAGAATCTGGCATTTTGGGAGAATATAGGGAGAATCTAGAATGTAGGAAGAACAGAGATGCGCTGAGATTAAGAGGTCCAATAAAAGAAGCAAGAGGTTCCAACACGCAAATGAAGTAGTAGGTAGTAAAGAGAATTCATACATGTCTTTGTAAATACAGAAATATATACATCGAACCACACAGGCAAAACTGAAAGGTATAGAACGAGCATTAGCATGACATAATCGTAAGCATGATCTAAAACGCCTTTCCTGCCTTACTAGAGGGATGTAATGTAAGTATCCGATCTATCCATGCCCTCCCACCTATCCCATCCCCACGAGTCCCATAATCATCCTATCCAGGACCAGAAAGTCCGTCCCTTTTCTATTCCATCATATCATATTCTCCAATTTAAACTTCCCCTTACTCTCCTTCTTATCTCTATCCCTACTCCCAAGCGGACTCTCACTATTCAACTCCCTCAACTCCTCCGCTCTACTCTTCCTCCTAGCCTCTGTCATCGTCTCAGTAATCGCCTTCCCGTTCCCACTCTGATCCACATCATCTTCAAATCTATCAACATCCAAACTCTCCTCCAGCACCCTTCTCTGCTCAATCGAACTCTTCCCTCCAAACACCCGACGAAGTTCCGCACAAGCTTCTTTATAGCATCTATCCGCTGATTTGGGGAAGGAGACTGGATTCGGTTTCTTATCGAAAGCGTGTGGGACGCCGTTTACCAAGCCACCATGGACAGTCTTTCCTATTGCTGGTGTCCGTAGACGTTCACCGAACGCGACGCCTTCTGCGTTTAACATGTCGTATTCGCAGGTATACAAAACGATGTCTTTGGGATATGCGGCTCGTAAATGGTCATCGGTGGCTGCCATGGGACTTAGGTATGGATCTGCGGGATCCCAATCTCCTATCGTTCCTGGAGGGAGATATGAATCATCGAAGAGGTTTGTGAGCATCGGTGGTAGATTCTTTTCTGGGACGGGGTTTGTTAATCGTTTCTCTTCTCGGGATTGTCGGAAGTCGGTGGGAGGGTAAAAAGAGACGATGGCTTGGATGGTGAGATCTGGGATCTGTTGGTCTATTTCTAGTGCGGTGGGTTCGAGGTCTGAGAGTTTCATTATCGAGGCTGTGGAGGAGATTACGCGATCGGCTTGTGGTCGTGAGTTTGGTAGAGAGAGTTGTGAGGAGGACGGCGTCGCGTTGTTGGATGTTGACGTAGATGATGATTGAGGACGGAGGTAGTTATGGTTGTATTCTGGATCTGCGTGTTGATGTCCATGGTGCTTCTTGCCTTTGTTATTGCAATCGAGTAATGTCCTCTTTCCGGCATCGTTCTGCAGGTCATGGAGCATGAGGGGAACTGTGAATGCGAAGTTTCCACCAGCGGAGAAGCCGGAAAGGGCCATACGGCGGGGATCGAGTCGTAGTTCTTCGGCATGGGATGCGAGGTATATACAGGCGTCTGTTCCATCCTCTACTCCTACGCTGAACGGATATTCAGGTGCCAACCTGTATTCCACGCTCACAAACACGGCATCGACCTGCTCGCAGACAGTCGAAGCCCATCTCGCATCATCGGTGCCGGTTCCCAATGTAAACCCTCCCCCATGGAAATTCACCACGACCGGATACCGATACGCTTCATCGGCGGTGAAATACGACTGCGGGACGTAGAAGACGAGTTTAAATGTACCTCCTCGAGGGGAGAGTCGACTGGGAATGACGATCTTGAAATTCGGACGGGGAGGACGAGGGTCGGCGAGGTGGTGGAATTTCATTCCAACGGCCATCAGGCCTCTCCATATTGATGCTTTCATGAGGAGTAGGAAGTAGTAGGGAAGAAATCTCATGACAGGACGAAGAGGAAGAGGGGTCGAGGGGATAAGCACTTGTACGCGGGCCCTGGCGTGATTCTTGCGGGACGCTGCGAGTGGATAAGCAGACGATATGTATTGGATGCGTGGTGCGTGTAAACGGGGCTCAGCGAGTCGTGGAATTCACTCAGCAGCTTGCATCTCGATGGCGTTCTGGGCATTCTATTTGCGAGCCTGGGAGAATATTGGACTTGAACTGTCGCCGTATCTCTCTGGTTGGATCGACATCATGTCCACGGGTACCTTGGCATTGAAGCAACAGAATGACCGAGGACTTGGACCTGGGCATGGAAACGGGGTTCGGTAGAGACGTCATTGTGCAGCCGATGGAAAGAAGCTGAGCTGCCTTGGATACGAGGTTGGAATGGTTTACAAGCACTGTACCTTTGTGATATGTAACAGAGGAAGCCGAGAAAGCTATGGTTGATACAAGGCTTGACCTGAATTGCGTAAATCTATTACGGACAACGTTATAGGTCGTGAGTACCAAGTATCAAGTAGAGATGATTTTCATGGTACGGGCGAAGAATATAGAACCAGTCACCTGACACCTCTCGAAGATTGCACGTGTCTTACATAAACTACAGGTACCTAGGTACCTAAGGTAGTCACGTACAGTGATGTGATACAAAGGTCAGCCAAGTAGAAAATGCTTGTCCTTGTAGGTACAGTCTTGGATTAAGTGTAGCTTGGAATATGTGAAGACTGGATGAATCGCCTCGTCCTCTACGCAGGCTGGGGCGGTACAGGATATTGAAGCAAGATCTCTCTCCTGAACCTTGGACCGGCAGCAACGTCCTTCTATCAGCCGAGAAACCTCAAGGCTTTCCATCCCTATAAATGTTCGAGAAGACTTCAAGTACCGGGAGAGCCGAGCGTTGATGAATTAGTGACTGTATCTCTCGACACTAGAAGTATGCATCATCAGTACCCATATTGCTCATCCCGAGAATGCCGTGAGTTGGTCTCATGTTGGGATGTCATTGCATCGATAATGAGAGCTGCTCTTGGTAGATATCGAGGTATTGAGGCAAAGACTGGGAGATATATAAGTCTGGACTTGCCCGCTGTTGCCCATGGTGGTGTTATCTTTGGTCTATGGTTTGCATTGCTGTGGTGAACAGACCGCGGGCTTCGAAAGCCCTTGCCCTTGGACCATACATGCAGCAATCGCCTGGTAGTACTCGCATCCCTCGGTCTATTCCTACATTGGTCCTTCTATCCGTATTTCAACCTTACCCATCCTCGCCTTGCTCGCTATCCTCTTGCTCGCCCTCCTCTCGCTACTCGGTCATCGTCGGGCCGCTCCATTCTCAGTATCTCGATCAGATCAGATCAGATCCCCGGTCCACACATGTCCTCAGTTGCGCCACATCCGAGCTGAGGTGCGTTTGAATAAGGCGTAGCGTGAGGTAGCGCACGAGTCGCGCCACTGCAGGGTAGATCTGGTGCAGCCAAGGTGGAAGCGGCAGCGGAGGCTTTCGTCCGGGAGGCTCGAATGAAGCTTTTTCAGCATCAGGAAAATGTTTTGTTTGTGACGTTGCGAAGCTTATGCCTTGTGGTCCAAAATAGAGTGAGTGGTTGCCAGCAGTGCGACACGGTGCTCACGATGCAGCGGCAATGCTCGATGTGAAACTTGACACGCTGGGGTGCTGCCAACCATTTGCTGTTTGACGTCGTGGCCCGTTGCGTTCATGTCCATGGCCGCTTTCGCCCATGACATCACACGCGATTTCACTCAACTTTCCCCTTCCTGGAGATGCACTTTCACACTGCCGGTGTAATCCTGTGATTCATCTTACCTATCTCTCCACCACCGCATCCGAGTACACGAAGGGCCCGAACACTCGTTGCTTCGTCAGTTGGTTTGGGTTGGGTCTCTTGATCAACAAAACCTGCTGCTGCCCTTCCCTTCTCTCTCCATCCTCCGCCGTCTTCCGTTCGGTTTCAATCTGGCGATCACGCTCTCTCGCCCACCACGAAGAACATTTCCGAACCTTCCGTACTCGATTCCTCATTCGCCATTCCTCCTCCTAGATCCAGCCTCGCACATTGCGAAGCATCCCGAGATCCAGCGCTTTCCGTGCATTACTCAGCTAGCTGCAGTGATACCACGCCATACATATCGCCAGCCCCGACCGCACACTCTCTTGTCAATTTCCCATACACCAGATACCCAACCGCCAACATGTCGTTCCTCAAGAAACCCTTCAAGAAACTGAAGGACCTCAATTCCTCTTCGAACAACCAATCTGCTGCCAGCTCCGACACCGATTCAGTCCCTGCCGACACCAAGTCTCCCACCACAAACGGACATGGCGCGAGCACTCCCTCAAGCACCTCGACCCCGCCAAACGGCACTGCAGATAAGCGCCTATCGCGCGAGGTCATTCAAAAAGATCGCATTCGCCGAAGTGAAGACAAGGAAAGAGTCAAAGCAGAAAACAAGAAGCGGCAGTCAATGGCCAAGATCGCGGATGAGAAATTCTTGACTGAGGGGCCACCCGAATTGACAAAGCTGTATAGACCGTATAGCATGAATATGAGTAAGAGGTGGAATAAGGAGAATCGGGTGCAATTCAAGGATTTGGATACCGAGAGTAAGTGCAAATCGCGGCGTGTTGGTATTACTGCTGACGAGGGTAGAAATGGACGGCAAGATCATCAGTTTCCGAGCAAGAATACATACCCTGCGACGAATGAGTGCGAAATTGGTGTTTATCGTCTTCCGACAGCAGACAATCACTATCCAGGGCGTGCTTCAGAGCTACAAAGCCCATGAGGGTTTGGAAGGTATGTAAATCAGCTAGCTGCATTGGCAGGTTCTAACAGTCTGTAGAAGGGGAAGATAACCACGGTACCATTTCCGAACAAATGGTTCGTAGCATAGAACACTACCCCAGCGAAACCATTGTCATTGTCCACGCAAAACTCCGCAAAGCCATCAAACGAGTCAAGAACGCTACAATTCATGATCACGAGTTGGAAGTGTATGAGGTTCATAAAGTGGGGGATTTGACAGAAAATGTTCCATTCACGGTTTACGATGCGGAGAATATCAATCGGGATAGAGAGGACCAGGAAGACTATGAGGAAGGAGACGACGACAGCTTATTTCAAGGAGTCTCCGAGAATAGTACACCTGCCGTGGCGAGTCCCAGGGATTCTACGGATCAGCCGCGGTCACCACGAATTGCGAGTCCACCACCATCAGCAGCAGCCTTGGCTCGCAAATCCCAGGACCATCCCCGAAAATCCCAGGAAGGTTCGAGGGCTTCTGCGTTGCTCAGCCGAAGTATGTTTCAATCTCCACTTATCTGTGCAACGCTAACAATTTGCAGGCAGTGTGGATGTGTACAGACAACAACGATCGTTACCGCAAAGAGTTCGTCTGAACAGCAGAATCATTGATCTTCGAACTGGTCCAGCACAAGCTATCTTCCGCATCCAGTCTGGTATCTGCAACCTTTTCAGATCTTACCTCGATAATCAAGGATTTATTGAGATTCATACCCCAAAGTTGCAAGGTGGCGCATCAGAATCTGGAGCTACAGTGTTTGAACTGAACTATTTCGGTCGACCAGCTTTCCTTGCTCAATCCCCTCAATTGCCCAAGCAGATGGCCATTGCAGCAGATTTCGAGCGTGTCTACGAGATTGGGCCAGTGTTCAGAGCTGAAGATTCAAACACTCCTCGGCATTTGACAGAGTACACTGGTTTGGATCTGGAGATGGCATTGGAGGAACACTACCATGAAGCGCTGACAATCATTGATGGGATGTTCAAGAGCTTGTGGGAGGGAATTTACACACGCTACTCCAAAGAAATCGAGCTCATCTCGCAATTTTATCCCCAAGAGAGGGTTACTTGGTTGGAAGAGACACCAATCATCAAGTTTACAGACGGTGTACAGATGCTGGTTGACGATGGATGGGTCGATGAAGACGGTAATCCACCAAACCCATACGAAGATCTTGCAACTCGAGCAGAAATCCGTCTCGGGGCCATCGTCAAAGAGAAGTATAAGACCGATTACTACATCCTCGACAAGTTCCCGTCTTCCGTCCGTCCATTCTACGCCATGCCCGACCCAACCGACGATCGAATCACCAACTCCTTCGACATCTTTATGCGTGGTCAAGAGATTTTGACTGGAGGCCAACGTATCCACGATGCCAAATTTTTGGAGAGAAGAATGAAAAAGAAAGGGATTCGTCCAGAGACAATGACTGAATACCTTGAAGGTTTCCGTTGGGGAGCACCACCCCACGCAGGGTGTGGTATTGGTCTTGAACGTCTCACATATCTTTTCCTCAACCTAGGCAACATCAGACTGGCATCTATGTTCCCTCGTGATCCTAAGTCACTCCCCGCTGTCAAACTCGCCGCGAAGCTCAGACACGAGGAAGCATCAACCACCAATCCACCATGGGAACGTACTGACCTGGACGAGAATCCAACCACTAACGGGGCTACTACGCAAGAATCTCGTCTCCAACCTCTTGAAAAGTTGATTGCAAACTACGGAGATGCAGCAAATACCTCCTGGTTAGACAAGCGATACCATGTCTGGCGTCACCCATCAACAGGTGCTGCTCAAGGCTATATCATCCACAACAACTTTGCTATAGCGGTTGGTGAACCTCTCTGTGCAAAGAGCCAATACCCACAAGTTGTCTCCGCATATCTCAATTTCTTGCGCGAGGAGAACAAGAATCTTAAGCCGCTCTGGATGATTTTAGGTCCAGAGGTTGAAGAATACCTCGCAGAGAAATTCCAATGGCGTACCTTGTCACCTGCCGCTGAAGAAAGAGTCAATCCTCGCGATAATCCTGCCGCCAAAGACAAGGATTTGGCTAGGAAGGTTAGACACGCGGAGAATGAGGGTATCAAAGAGATTGATCTACCCAGCAACGAAGCAGTTCCTGAGGACATTGTCTCGAAGATCGATCAGAGAATTGCAGATTGGCAGAAGGGGAGAAAGGGAACGCAGGTCCATCTCACACAGATTCGTCCTTGGATCGACCAAGAGCATAGAAGATACTTCTATTCCCATACTCCAGCGACAGGAGTCATCCACGCACTCGTGGTGCTTCATCAGCTCTCGCCAGAAAACGGGTACCAGGTGAAGTTCTCCCTCGAGTTTCCTGGAGCTCCATCCGGTACTATCGAGTCACTAATCCTACACTCATTGAAAGCCATTGCTGCCTCGGAATCTGACCTGAAATCCGTCACTTTCGGAACCGGAGCAGCGCCTGAGATGACAGGTGGTAGGAACCTGGGCAAGATGAAGGTCAAGGCTTTGAAGAAGGCGTACGATACTATCAACAAGCAATTTCATCTCACCAACAAGAGTGAGTTCAGAGAGAAGATGGGGTGTTGGAATGAGCCTGTATACGTGGCTTATCCCAGAGGTGGACTTGGTGCTGGTGGTATCAAGGCTATTATGGGATTCCTTGAGGAGGAGGGATGAAGAGATAGGCCTTTTTGGTTTGCAGACAAAGAGTGAAGAGGGACTGGAGTGGAGCTGGAGCTGACGCAGATGCGGTGAGCCAAGATGACACGTAATAAAGGATACTTCCAGACGAGGCGCGAGTGAGGTGAT
Organism: Helotiales sp. EF0021; assembly: GCA_000292665.1. NCBI lineage: Eukaryota > Fungi > Ascomycota > Leotiomycetes > Helotiales > Helotiales sp. EF0021. The sequence continues at coordinate 252,383 of AIET01000520.1, forward strand.
GGTATTGTTTAGTTGGATACCTGGCGTTATGGACTTGTGCTTTGTTTCCTTCGGACCGCGGTAGATATCCTTCTCGAGCCAGCGCAGAGCGAAACAGAACAGAACAGAGCAGAGCAGAACACAGTGCCATAGCGTATATAATCCTCCCTTTTGTGTCTTAGATACCTAAAATGCAGCTTTGGTTTTCTCGGCAAGATTTTATCTTTTCTGCATGTTCCGAGGTCAGGGATAACAAATATTTTGAGATGCGTAATTGTATATCTGTTCTCTAGGGCTTGAACAGTCGGCGTAGATTAAAGTGTCCTTTTCTGAGAGGAGTTTGAATTTTCTCTTAAGAGCGTGTATACGATTACTTGTTGATCAATTGACTTCTCACTACTACTCTTTCTTTATAGCGATCCTTGGACCTCTCTCAAATACGTCCCGTTCTTCCTCTTTCTTTCCATTTTCTGTTTGTGTATATAACAAACAAGCTTTTACTTCGTGGAACATACCCAACTAATCGTCATCTCTGTTCTTCTCAACCCTATCAGCATGAATCGTTCAGTGTTCAGAATTCATTAGACGACTCTAGTACTCGAGTACAACGGTTCTGTAGAGAACTCCATGAACATCGGGCCACCTTCTTCGACCCCATCAATCATTCCCTATGTCACCAATCGTTCAACATCAAACTTGGCGACAACGCGTATAAGCACGGGCATTTGCCTGAGACATCTCTCCCGGAAGATCTCATCACCCTACGAGCCCTTCACAACCTTCAATCTCACAGGTATCCCATCCATTGATCTCTTGAAAGGCCCTCCTTTAAGCTTCCCAGCCGTTTTCGCATCAACCAACTCAATCTCAAATATCCCCACCATAGCAGAAACCAAACACGCGAGCTGCGTCCTCGCAAAATCCCGACCGATACAGCCCCAGGGACCAGCTCCAAAAGAGAGCATGGAGTAATTACGCGTCCCACTAGAATTGGCCGTTCCTGGTTCCATCCAGCGATCCGGGTTGAATTCATGAGCATCAGGACCCCAGAGGTTTTTATCGTGATTAAAAGCCTCGGGGGAAAATGCTATGATGGTCCCTTTTGGGATAGATTCGCCTAGGATGGTGGTTTTTCTTTCCGCGACCTTGGTGCTTACTGGTATGAACGGGTAGTGACGAATTATCTCTGAAATGATTGCGTTGAGGTAGGGAAGATCTTGGATATTAGATCCTGAAGCGTGTCCTTGACTACTAAGAGGGGGAGGGATGTTGGTTATTTCTGTGCGCAGTCGGTGTTGTATCTCTGGTCGTCTGCCGAGTTCAAAAATAGTCCATTCGAAAGCAGTAGCTGTGGATTTGTGACCAGCTGTTAGGAAAAGCATGGCAAGATCCACAAGTTCAATTTCTGGGTAAGCATCGCTTTCCAAGGCGATGGTGGTGATGTCTTTCATGCCCTTGCCTTCTCCATTCTCAAGCTTCTGTTTTCTTTCGAGGATGATAGTTGAGACATAGCTGCGGATCCAATCTGATGATTCCTTAACTTCTGATTTCTTGATAAGTGGTGCTAATTTCAGCAACGGACGGAGGTCTATGAAGCTACTCAGTAGTCCCATCCAGTCAAACATTCTATTCGGTTCCACGATCATCTTGTTGAAGCGGGTTCGCAGCTGATTGTGGGGATTTTGCATGGTTGAGAAGTCACTTCCCATCATGGCTAGCCCGATGTTGTCGAGTGTTGCTCGGTAGCCATAGTCACGGATGTTGATGATAGCTTCTGGGTTGGCTTCTTGCTCAGACTCGATGAGCTGTATCATTTCCGCGGCTTTATCACATAATCTAGGCGTAAGTTCTCTGATGTGCGTGCTGGTAAACGCTGGTCTTAGAACCCTTCGAAACAGCTGGCGTTATATCAGTCACATTTCTACTCCAAAGTTGGTCGGGCTTGTCACACCTTGTGTCCTTCCAGAGTTAGATAGTTAAACTTGCTGCCGGTAAGCCTCTGCATGATGAGCTTGATCAACTTGGGATGACCAAAGTCATAAGCTTTCAAGCTCAACACATCTTTCAGGGCATCCGGCTTCGTGACAAGGATTATTTCTCGGTTCAGAGATTCGTAGAATCTTATCAATCCGTTATTAGGCAGTGTTTCCGAAATGTGTCTTATATCTTCCCAGGGATATTTGGGGAAGAATACTTGGCGGTTGCCGGTCAGGATGTGTCGCTGCTGTGTCAAGTTTAGTCGTTGGAGGGGTGTTTGGGCAAGGGACTAACTGTTGGTGTGGGCAGGTGACGGAAAGGAGTGAGGAAGGTGGGGTATAAGATGAACTTGTAGATGGACCAGAGGATGATGAGGAGGGATTCAATCCCTAGGAGGTAAAGGAAAGATCGTGACCAGCTAATCTCCTCTGAAACGTATTGAAATACAGTACTCAGAATAGATGCCATCATAACGTAGAGTAACAACGTCGACAGGAACACGGTCGTGGTTAGCCACAGGAGCAGCAATGGAATGCTGAGCTCCTGGTAGTGTGCCTTGTAAGGTAGGTTCGAATAAGCCGCAAAGGCACGATCGAGGATTTGACGCCGACCGGCATGTTTTGAGCCCCCCAAAACGATGTCGGTGCCTGCTCAGCAAATTCACCGGCTGCACGTGTAATTTCATCAACCCAGCGAATGACCTTGCCAATGAATGGTCGCATTGGTCATATTCTATCGTGACATAACTGTCTTGGGCCATTGCTAATTTCTTCCGTCCAAAACTCCTTCCTTTCTTCCAGCTTGTCCCCGTCACTTTCTCTCTCTCATCATTTGGCAGATCCTCAAACTCCAATAATAGCATAAATGATGCTGGAGCTGCCCTCAAAACAAAGAGCAATCATTGGGCTCGATGACGGTACGCTAGGTCTATCTGAAAGCGTGGATCTTCCGACTCTGGAGGATGATATGATACTGGTCAAAAACAAGTGCGTTGCACTCAATCCGAGCGACACCAAATTCGTCGCCCATCTAGGCTGTCCTGGGGCAATTGCAGGAATGGATTTTGCCGGTGAGGTTCTGGCCGTTGGCTCAAGCTACCAGACAGCAGCCACCATTGAAGTCGGTGATAGGGTCTGTGGTGCCGTCTTGGGCATGGATCCTCTACGACCCAATGTTGGAGCTTTTGCACAATTTGTTGGAGCTGCAGATGTTGTGACAATGAAAATACCAGACGACATGTCGTATGAGCAAGCCGCGACTTTGGGCAGTAGCATATCGACAATCGGTCTAGCTTTGTTTAAATCTTTGCAGGTTCCTGGAAGCCCAGTAGCACCAGCCAAGAAACCGGTCGATGTCTTGGTATATGGTGGCAGCACGTCCACCGGTACATTGGCTATACAATTGCTCAAACTGTGAGTCAAGCGCTTCCCAGGTATGCTATCTGCGGGAAGTAATACTGAGTTTCTTACGTAGATCCGGATTGAACCCGATAGCAACTTGTTCGCCACACAATTCCGAGCTCGTCAAATCATACGGGGCAACGGCGACTTTTGACTACAAAGCTGAAGGCTGTTCGGATCTCATCAAAAAGCATACCAGAAACTCTCTATGGTTTGCACTGGACTGTATTTCGCAACCAGAGACGATGCAATTCTGCTACAGATGTCTCGGCAGAGCTGGTGGGAAATACACTGCCTTGGAACCATACCCGGAATTCCTTCACAACCGACCCCGTACTGTTGTTCCAGACTGGGTGCTCGGACCGACTCTCTGGGGGAAGAGAATAGGATGGCCAGAACCATTTGCTAGGGAAGCAAATGAAGATTATCGAAACTTTGGTGTTGAGTGGTTTCAGGTTGTACAGAAATTGTTAGACGAGGGGCGGTTGAAAACACATCCAATTAGAATTGGGACTGGTGGGCTAGATGGAATTCTTGATGGACTTGAACTTCTGAGAAAGAAACAGGTGTCAGGATATAAGCTCATTTACAACCTTTAATCCTTGGAGAGCTCCAACCTGAGGAAAGGCAATTGTTAGACCACTTCTGCAGTCTCCGAATGTCATGCATTGTGTTCAAGATTATTGTCCAATCAAAATAAGTTTTATCCTGTTGAGGCTCCGAGGACCGACTTCTAAAAGCAGAGCCGGCCATATCCTATATGGTGCTAAGAATATGTCTTTCGGGCAAACACTGGAAGTTCATGTCCGGCGGCGTTGTATGTTGCCGGCGGCATTTCAGCCCCTTGCTCCGCCTCGCTTGTGATGTGACTCGGCTATTGTAAGCGAAAGGGGTACGACTTATTCTCGTAATGCAGTAAATACTGGCTATCCAGGGTCTGGTCTTCTGATCCATTCAATCATAGCAATATCGCGAATCGAAGAACTTGGTTTCTGGCCTATATCCCAATCCCACCTAAATTTTGCCGTCAAATCATCCCGTCACCCATTCATTCTTCTCGAACATGAATGAACCCATTGCCATTATCGGCACAGGGTGTCGGTTTCCAGGAGGCGCGAGCTCAGCATCAAAATTATGGGAATTACTTCAGACTCCTGGGGATGTCTCTCGAGATATTGGAGAGGGACGTTTCAACCTCGATCGATTCTATCACAGCGATGGTAGCCACCACGGTACTACCAACGCTCGAAAGGCATATTTGTTGTCAGAAGACATCCACAATTTCGATGCAAAGTTCTTTGGTATTCCTCCAGGAGAAGCTGAAGCAATTGATCCACAGCAACGGATACTACTGGAAGTAGTGTACGAAGCCATCGAATCTTCAGGACTCACTATCGATGGCCTCTCAGGATCAGATACTGCGGTGTACGTCGGTCTGATGTGCCAGGATTTCTTCACTATTCAATCGCAAGACCTCAATTCAACCCCAACTTATGCTGCCACTGGTATTGCCCCTAGCAATGCCTCCAGTCGCATTTCATACTTTTTCGACTGGCATGGTCCTTCAATGACTATCGATACAGCGTGCTCCTCAAGCCTGGTCGGTGTCAATGAAGCAGTTCAAGCTCTTCGGAATGGAACTAGTCGAGTTGCGGTAGCCTGTGGGACAAACCTGTTGCTTTCTCCTTTCATGTACGTGACTTTAAGCAAACTAAAGATGTTATCGCCCACAGGTAAATGCCACATGTGGGATGAAAAGGCGGATGGATACGCGAGAGGGGAAGGAGTTGCCTGTATTGTGTTGAAGACCCTGAGTTTAGCTATCCAGGATGGAGACGATATTGCTTGCATTATTAGAGAAGTTGGCTTGAACCATGACGGCAGGACGAAGGGTATAACCATGCCTAGTGCATCAGCACAGGCTTGCTTGATCAAAAGCACGTACGCCAGGGCCGGCTTAGATCCAACTGCTAAAACGGATCGTTGTCAGTTCTTTGAGGCTCATGGTACAGGGACTCCGGCTGGAGATCCTCAGGAGGCTGAAGTAAGATCCATTTCTCTTCCAACCCTTGCCTATAGTCAGCTGAAGACCCTGTCTTCTAAAGAAAATAAAATTGCATCAGTTCTGAATGGGTGTTGAAGCAGCTGCTAACTGGATTACAGGCCTTAAGTAAAGCCTTCTTTCCACAAACTGATGCTAGCGAAGGCGAGCTTCTTGTGGGCTCTGTCAAGACCATCATAGGCCATACCGAGGGTTGTGCAGGCCTAGCAGGTATCCTCAAAGCTTGTCTTGCGATTCAACACTCGATAATTCCCCCAAACCTCAACTTTGATTGCCTGAATCCAAAGCTTGAACCGTTTACTACAAACCTTCGCATCCCTACAGCATGTGAACAATGGCCTGATTTGCCTATTAATACACCACGAAGAGCCAGGTGAGTCTCATCTAGAGATATGAGGGTCTTAGTAGAACGTAAATTGACCTGAAGACTAGCGTAAACAGCTTTGGATTTGGAGGTGCAAATGCGCATTGCATCCTGGAAAGCTATACTCAAACAGGTTCATGCAACGGCCACCTCGAGGAAAAGATCAAATCAGAGCCGGTGTACATGCCTTTTGTATTCTCAGCAGCTTCTGAAGCCTCGTTGATCGCGTTACTCAAGTCCAAGCTACTTTTACTAGAAAGCCAACCCGGCATCTCGTTGCCCGATCTTGCATATACTTTGAGTACGAAGCGTACCGTATTATCCCACAGGTTTTCGATATCAGCTTCCTCAGTGGACCAACTACATCAAGCTATTACAGACGCTATACAGTCGACGGCTGAAGAGAACACAAACCCACTTGCAACTTTGGGGTTGTCAGGGCCTCCTTCAATACTGGGAGTATTCACCGGTCAAGGTGCTCAGTGGCCAACAATGGGGTCCAAACTACTCAAATTAGACCCCACAGCCACTGATACGTTACACGATCTTGAAGAATCTCTGGCAAGTCTCCCACAAGACCACCGTCCAAGCTGGAGTCTCTTTGAGGAGATTTCGGCTGATAAAACATCTCGAATTGGTGAAGCTGCTTTTTCTCAACCTCTGTGTACTGCGGTACAAATTCTCGTCGTTGATCTCCTCAGAGCTGCAGGTGTGAGATTTCAAGCCGTTATCGGTCACTCCTCAGGCGAGATTGCTGCAGCTTACGCAGCAGGATTTCTTAGTGCTTCAGATGCTATCCGGATTGCTTATTACAGGGGCTACTACGCCAATCTTGCCATGGGTCCACATAGCGAGAAAGGAGGCATGCTAGCTGTTGGTACAAGTTTCGAGGATGCTTCGGAGCTTTGTCAAGTCGACTACTTTGCTCAGCGTCTTTGGGTTGCAGCTTATAACTCGCCAACCAGTGTGACACTGTCGGGTGATTGCGATGCTATCATTCAAGCCCAGGATGTATTTGAGGAGGAGAAGAAGTTTGCACGCGTTCTCAGAGTGGACACAGCATATCATTCAGCTTATATGCTTCGATGCGCGTCAGAATATCAGCTGGCATTGAAAGAGTGTCAAATCAAGCCTCTAAGGCCGGGAAAAGACTCACCGCCATGGTTCTCAAGCGTACGAAACAATATCGTGACGGAAGACGATGATCTTGACGGACAATATTGGGTCGACAACATGATTCAACCTGTACTACTATTTCCTGCAATCGAAAGATGTCTTCACTCGAATGTGCCAGTTCCCAATCTTGCTTTGGAAATTGGACCACATCCTGCACTCCAAGGACCAGTCAGAGAATCCATACTGAAACTGAATGGGCGAGATATCAGTTATTCTGGAACACTGAGACGCGGAGATGACGACATGAAGGCCTTTTCTGATGCTCTTGGAAGTATTTGGAAGTATCTTGGCCTTGGAGGTGTTGATCTTCATGGCTTCCGACAGAGGCATGAGCCCGGTCAAGCCTACGCCATCCACGACCTACCTACATACCCCTGGAGCTACGATATACGTTCTTGGGCGGAATCGAGAAAACATAAACTCCTCACCACCCAGCCAGGTATTTTCCATGACCTTCTTGGAATCCAAACTGCAGATGGGTTATCCGAGGAATGGCGCTGGCAGAACATTCTGAAGACAAACGAGTTAAAATGGCTCTCGGGGCACGCATTGCAAGGCCAGATCGTGTTTCCCGGAACTGGCTACATTTCATTGGTAATGGAAGCAGCAATGCAGATAGCGGAGGGGAGGCCAGTGCAGTCTATCGACATATTCGACCTCGAGATTCGCAAGGCCATTTCCCTAAACGACGCTGCTGGGACGGAGCTGCTCGTCTCCATGACCAAAGTCTCGCCAGTTGACGCCACTACAAATCAAATCACGGCCGACTTCACCATATTCTCCACAATCAGTAAGACGTCGAGTCTTTTATCGCTGAACTCCTGTGGGACATTATGTATCTCTCTGGGGAAAGACTGGAGCTCACGTTTCTCGGAGAGAATTGCGCCAGTGACGAAAATGACGACTGTGGATGTCGACAAGTTCTATCAGGTCATGATGGATGACTATGGATTTGGGTACCAAGGTGCTTTCAGAGGGCTCACGAGTATATCACGCAAATTTGGACAATCAACAGCAACAATAAGATGTCACTCATTCGAGGAAGACGAGACCCCTCTTTTGTTTCATCCAGGAACACTTGACTGTGCCTTGCAAGGACTGTCCGCAGCTTACAGCGCTCCTGGAGATGGCCGACTCTGGTCTATTGTAGCACCGACGTACATCCGCCGTGTGACTATGATTCCTGGCCTCTGCGGTGGCAATCTCACAGAAGAGGTAGCAATTGATTGCACCTTGACCGATCCACGCGTTTTAGGCGGAGATGTGGATGTCTATCTTGCGGATTTCAAGCACAAAATCATCGAGCTAGAAGGGATCAAGCTCATGCCCTTTGCACCTGCGACAGCTGAAGACGACAGATGTCTCTTCCAGGAGTCAATCTCATGTCTTGAAAACCCCGATGCAGTGGTCGTTTGCCGAGAACAGACTTCGGAGGAGAAACGGAAGAGAAATGATGCAGAGCGAGCTGCGTTCTATTATCTGAAGAACCTGCATCTATCTGTCAATAAGGAGACACGAGCTGAGCTTCCATGGTATCGTCAGGCTCTGATATCGAACGCTGAACGAACTTATAATTTGGTGAAAGATGGAAAGCACTCCTTTGCACCGCAGTCATGGGTTGATGATACCAGAGAGCAGATATTTGCCTTAATGGACAGGTAAGTGCTAATAAGACCAATGATTAATCGATTCTAACTCTTGATAGTTACGGAAACCAGGACTCCGATTTCACTTTAACGAAGGCTGTTGGGGAGAACATCCTGATTCCCGAAGTGCTAAATGGCGAAACAAACATTCTTGAGTACATGCAGAGAAACAACTCCCTCGAACGGTACTATACAGAAGCCAGCGGATTTGAAGCAATATATGCTATCACAGCAGGCGTGGTAGAACAACTTTGCAACAAATTTCCTCGAATGAACTTCCTGGAGGTGGGAGCGGGCACCGGAGGAGCTACAGAAGCCATCCTGGATAGGATTGGACACACTTTCTCGTCATATACATACACCGACATTTCCAGCGCATTTTTCGAACGTGCTACAGAGCGTTTTCAAGAACAGGCTCATAAGATGGTATTCAAGACTCTCGATATTACGAATGATCCCGCAGGTCAAGACTTCGTTCTAGGCACCTATGACATTGTCATTGCGTCAAATGTTCTGCATGCTACCGCACCATTAAAAGAGACTCTGAAGCACACTCGAAAACTTCTTAGACCAGGGGGCTACCTTGTGATGATTGAACTTATTCGAAATGATGTCATGCGAATTGGTCTTGTTATGGGTGGTCTCCCAGGATGGTGGTGTGGTGAAAGGGATGGTCGATTTGGGGGCCCTTTGCTGACTCTCGAAGGCTGGGATTCACTTCTGCAAGACACTGGTTTCAATGGTATAGAGACCAACTCGCCAATGCCGGATCCCGAAGACGCTGGGTCAGTACTCGTTTCAAGAGCACGGAATGACCAGCTGGCTCGATTGGAAAATCCTCTGAAATCCATGCCAGCAGTGCCAAAAGACTGCCTTCTGATACTAGGTGGGAAAAGAGCTTTTGGAACCACATTTTGCGGCGAGCTTTGTGATATGCTCAGGTCTTCCTTCAAAGAAGTGCTGTACTGTGACCACTTCAGCGATCTTCCGGAGCTGGGTCAAGGGATCCACGTGCTAAGCCTTACCGAGTGTAGCGAGAACCTCTTCGAGGACATGATGGAACCGGAATTTCGATCTTTAAAGAGATTACTAGGCTCCGCTACTAGTGTGCTCTGGCTGCTTCGAGGAAGTGAAAGTCACAATCCTTACGCTGGTGTTACACTTGGCCTGTTCAGAACAATCTGCTATGAATATCCTGCAACTCTTTTGCAGACACTGGATATTGGAGATGGGCTGGAGGGCGTCTCACCTTTGCTATTATCTACTTTGGCATTGCAGCTCAGAGAGGTTGCCGATCTGAGAAGGTCGGGCGACTTGAATGCACTGCTATGGAACTTCGAGCCTGAGTTGTCTCTTTCCAACGGCCAGCTGCATGCGTTGAGAGTGCGCCCAAATGAATCCCAGAACGCCCGCTACAACTCATCTAAAAGACCTATCCAAACTATTGTCGATATCTCTCGGACAGCTTCCTTCAAGCTTGTCTGGGCAAACAATTCGTACGCCCTTCGGGAAACGCATAATTTGCGAAGCTTAGAGTCAAAGGGCCATGTTCAAATTCGAATTTCATTTTCATTCCTAGCGTCAATCAAGACTCCTATGGGGTTCGTCTTCGTCAATATTGGTGAAGATACCGGCTCCAGGGAGAAACTGCTTTGCTTTTGTGACTACAACGCATCGATAGTAAGCGTCCACAAATCTTGGACCTTACCAGTGGAAAGCTCAGGACTCATTGATGGCCCATTTTTATCATTCGTTGTCGCTTATCTCATGGCCGACCAGGTTCTACAGAGGCTGCAAACTATAGGCGCCGTTGTGGTACTTGATCCTGATACGGTGGTGGCGGCCTTACTGTCCAAGAAGCTGGAAAGTGCAGGAGTTAAGGTCGTCTTCATCACTTCCAGGCCAAAGGTAAAGGCGAAGAACTGGAAGTACCTGCACCCTAACAGCACCAAGCGTATCATAGATTCCTGCTTACCCAATGACACAGCACTCTTTGTGGATGCTTCTCAAGGCGAGTCCAACGCGCATGGTCTAGGCTCCAGGATCACGGCGTCGCTGTCCCCCATATGCGAGAAGCTCAAACTTTTGGATATGGCTGCACGAGGAGCCTCGAACGTGCCCAAGGTCGCCCCCGAGGGTATCACGAAACTTCTCAAGGCGGCATCTTCATTCGCATCCATTACTCTGGGCTTTGGTGCCGTTTCAATTCCTGACGTGGCGCCTATCGATGTCCTGACGTTGAAGCAAGTGGTATCATCAAATCAAGTGTCGAACCCAAGTTCACTTGTGTATTGGCAAGATGATATACATGTACCGGTCTCCATTGAGCCAATATATGAACGACAAGATCTATTCCAACCAGATCGAACTTACTGGCTTGCTGGTCTTTCGGGAGAGCTTGGACAGTCACTCGCAGATTTCATGATCGCTCATAATGCGAGGTATATAGTCTTATCCAGCCGTACGCCAAAGGTTGATGATGAATGGGTCAAATGGCACGAATCAAGAGGAGCAAAAGTTGAATGCGTTGCAGGGTAAATCACTCGCTCGTTTGGAACTTTCATGAACTGACTTGTCTACATAGTGATGTTACAGACTTCCACTCTCTCAAGCAAATCTATGAACACATCAAGGAGAATATGCCAATAATTGCTGGGGTTGCAAATGGTGCCATGGTTCTTAGAGACAGTTCTTTTGAAACATCAAATTTTGACGACTTTCAATCGGTTCTGCAACCAAAGATACAAGGCACAATCAACCTTGATCGACTCTTTTCCACAGATGCCGATTCAGTACTAGATTGGTTCATCGGATTCAGTTCTCTCGCTGCGGTCATCGGAAACCCTGGCCAAAGTGCCTACTCGGCAGGTAATGGTTGTATGAAAGCCCTGATGAATCGTCGTCGGTCTTTGGGGCTTGCTGGGTCCGTGATACATATAAGCCGAGTATCAGGCATTGGCTATATTGACCGTGAACTGACTCAAGACCTCCAAGACCGTCTTAAAGTACGTTCCGGCACGCTTGCTATGAGCGAGATCGACTTGCACCAGTTATTTTCAGAAGCGGTTGTAGCTGGCAGGCCGAACTCAGGACTCAATCCGGAAATCATCACCGGCCTCGGAGCCATGACCACTGACCAGGCTAAAGATACTTTCTGGAAGACGAACGCCAAAATGGGTTTGTTGATTAGAGATATCGGACGTGGTGCTGCAGCAGAGGGGAATAAGGGTAACAGTATCCCAGTGAAGGTCTTATTGGAAGCTGCGATAAACATGCAAGATGCGAAGAAGGTGCTCCTTGGTATGTTTATTGGAAGATAGCGATTCTGTATCTTGATGAAACTCTTCGCTAACCAAACCCAGGAGCTTTTAGAGCCAAACTCCAGGCAATGAAATTTCTCCGAGCCACGGACAGTTTACAGGATATGACACCCCTCGTCGATCTCGGAATCGATAGTCTGATTGCTGTCGACACCAGATCTTGGTTCATGAGAGAGCTTGAGGTTGATGTGCCAGTTATGAAGATAATTGGAGGAGATTCAATATCTGAACTTGTGGACTTCGTCCTGCAAGGTCTCCCCAGAGACATTTTGAGCCGATTGAACCCCGAAGTAGATGGAAGCAAAACCATGGACTCCACTGGTGGCAGTCCTACTAAGGAAACTATCGTCAATGGCGATATCACAGTGGTTCAAACGGAAGATAGGAAGACAAATGGCGATGCTCACGGACAGATTGAAAAGGATGACACGAGCCTCGATAAATCCTGTGACAAAGGAGATACCAATGGGATTAACGATGGAGCAGAAAATGGTATTCAAGTAAATGTCAAGGAAAACTTCAAGCCTTTAGATGGATTGATTGGAGACGTTAAGGCTCAGGTGGATGTGGTTGTTACGAACGGGCTCTGGAACGATGAATTGGGTAGGTGAAAAGCTATCGCTGGAAATTATTTTCGAAAGTACCTTACTGGGTAGATAGCACGCATCTAGATCAAATCAACATTCAACGTACTTCCATTCTTCGTTTATGAGCCTAGAGATCTCTGAACTCGGCTCAGGCTGGTGGTTCTTTTCCGCGAGCTTGGCAAATGGCGATCTGAGAACTGTCTCTGATCATCACCCATGGTCTGCCCGTGATTGTTCATTCCTATACAAAAGTCGCCGGTCAATGGCAGAGGAGGCGGGGTCGACATTTATCCATGCAGGTGTGGCGAATGGCTGCTCGGATGATCACGGGACTGACAATCGATGTCGTTTCATGTTTCGTTTCCTTACGTGTGATAGAGCACCGACTTTTAATCCCATTAAACCATTGCTTCAAGCCATGTTTTTGGCAAACGTTCAATAACATGGATAACAGATCTAAGCCAAATGATTGTCCTATGGAGGATACTGCGCAAGGCGAGACTCATAGCAAGGTTGAAGTTGAAGCAGGCACAATGACAGATGGTCGGTCGGAGGGTTCCCGCCCAAGTACACAAACGCTCGAAGGATTCAAGCTATACGCCATCACAGTGGGAATTTGTTTGGGTGCTTTGATGATAGCTCTTGACATATCTGTGATATCAACGGTCAGGCCATTCATGTTTCCATTACATGGCAATTTATGGCAAGAAAGCTGGCTGACTGTTTGCTGCCACAAGGCAATCCCGACAATCACGTCCGACTTCCACGACACGTCTCAGATAGCATGGTTTCCTGCTGCATACTCCTTTACATCCTGTGCGCTTACACCATTTGCTGGAAAGATGGCGTCCGTCTTCCCGTTGAACTGGGTGTACCAATGCTCCATGGTTGTGTTCCTAGCAGGTAGTCTTATTTGCGGCTGTGCTCCCACCAGCAATGCATTCATTGCAGGACGCGCCATAGCCGGCCTGGGAGTAGCCGGAGTTAGCAGCAACGGACTTACGATTCTTCTTGCAATAGCGCCAGATGCCAAGAAACCGCCAATCATGGGAGTGGCAGCCAGCTGCTTCGGAATAGGTTTGATTCTGGCACCTATCCTCGGTGGAGCATTCACCCAAAACGTGACTTGGCGCTGGTGCTTTTGGATCAATCTTTTCCCTGGTGCGATCACTCTAGCTGTGGTCTTTTTCTTTTTCAAGCCAAAGCCAACACAGGAAAGGCAAAGCTACATGGCTCGCATTAGGAGTCTCGACTTGGTTGGATGTTTCATCTTTGTTCCGGCTATCTTAATGCTATTACTTGCGTTGCAGAGAGGAGGCGCAGGAGATGGTTGGGGTTCCTCCATCAGTATTGGCTTGTTTGTTGGCTCCGGGATAATGATTTTTATTTTTGTGGCGTGGGAAGGCTATATGGGAAACGGAGCCATGATCCCCAGGGCAGTGATTGGGAGACGCACTGTTATATTCGTTGTTCTATTTGCTTTCTGCCACCTTGGCTCTCTTGTAGTCTCTGCATACTATCTCCCTGAATGGTTCCAAGTAGTTCAAGGCGTTGGGCCTCTTCAAAGCGGGGTCAGGATGCTATCAACCATTATTCCGCAAATCGTTGCAACGCTCGTAGCTAGCGGCTTGGGTCAGAATCCATCTCTTCTCTTACGCAGTTTTAGCACTGAGCTGACTTATTGTTTAGCTTTGAGGATAGGGTATTACAATCCCTGGTTCTTTGCTGGTCCAGTGCTAATGTGTACGGCAACCTCGCTCTATACCCAATTAACTGCATTTTCAACGCCGGCAAGCCATTGGATTGGATTCCAAGTTCTTCAAGGCATTGGTGGAGGTTTCGGCATGCAGATGTGTTCGCTCTCCGTCCAACTCGAACTGAAAGAGTGCCCAGAACTTGTGCCTATTGGAATATCCCTCGTTATGTTCGCCCAGTCTTTAGGCCCGTCGCTTACTCAAGTTATTGCTGGCACCATTTTCAATTCTGAGTTGAGGTCACAACTCATTGACCATGCTGGTCTCACGACCTCACAGTCATCTCTTCTGCTGCAAGGTGGAACTGCAAGTGTGCGAGAAGTCACCAAACAAAACTTCCCCACGCTACTAAATCCCATTCTCAAAGCATATAATTCAGCTATCACGAAGGCATTTGTGAGTTTTCTCTCAAGTGTGATTTCGATATAGCCGACTCATCTAACTGTCATTGTCTCACGTGGCTAGTTCGTCCCAGTTGGTACCACTACCATTGCTTTCTTCCTTGCTTTTGGCATACGCTGGAACAAAATTGAGAAAGCACCAAAATTGTCACCAGGGGATGAGAAAGCGGAGTCTGAAATGCGAGACACGCCCAAGGTTGCTCCAGGTGAATGAAAGTTCGTGAATAGGTAGCTTAGATTATTATCGCTTAGAAAACGGCAGCATTCAGGGCCTGTGAACAAGGGAAGACTTTCACGGCCAAACGGCACAGATGACGAGGCTTCGTTTAATACAGATTTAATGGCCCCGGGGACATCAGAAGTCACAAGATCTCACATCATGATTGGGCCCCGTGACTGCAGTACTCTGAAGTGTTGAAAGTCATTTGATGCTTGTCACTTGAGAATTGACTGAGAGAAAGCCCGAGCCAGAAACCACAGCCACGATCAGCTGTGTCGCCATTCAGGGCCAGCGTACAGTACATCATAAACAACAGACCGCCTTCAATGCTGAGTTTCGACATGCATGGTTTGTGCAGCCAATGCAGCTATCGCTATCCAATAGGAGTCTGAAGTCAGAAACTGATGCACACGGACTGTCAATTAAAGTGGCCGGTCGTGACAGGAGTACATTGAAACTCGCCGGTCGTGCATAAATATTTTCATGTGACTTAGCACGTGCAGTCGTCAGCGCGATAATGAAGGAGCGGTGCTGTGTCCATATGTTTTATCAAAATTCCATGCGGGCACTTGACTTTAGTGACATTTGCCTTTTCCAAATCATCTTTGCAGACTCTAATTCTTGCACGTGCACAGACCTTTGCCATGAAGATTTACCAGTTCTCCACAAGAGTCCTTGCCACTATCAAGGCAATCTTCAGTGGTGGAAGTCCGTTTGACATAATTACAGCGCTATGGCCTACAAACGAAGAAGGGAAATACATAATTCAAGCTGAGGGCATACGAATGGCATTTACCAGTCATGGAGCCGCTGTGGCAAACTTGTGGCTGAATGACACTAGAGGGGAAGAAATCGATATTGTTTTAGGGCTCGACCATGCTGATATGTATCCGGGTTCCTCGTCCAATCCATACGTAAATGGTTTCATAGGTCCGTGAACTCTACCGTCCTACTCGGATTTCCGTGACACTGCTTCTCCTCCCAGCTTCCAGCTAAGCGTCCGAACGTAGGTCGCTATGCTGGTTATATAAGCCCTGCAAGTTACAAAGCTTTCAATACGACGTATGAGATCTTGCCGAATGCGCACAATGGAACGGCGACATTCAATGGTGGGAATCAGGGCTGGGGTCGCCGCAAATGGGCTATTCCAGCTCACACAGACAACAGCATTACTTTCGTCATGTTCGATATGAGTAAGTAGAAGAGTTCCTATCCTTTCTCATATCATTCTCTAGCTCCGTCTAAAGAAGGTGAAGCACTTCCAGAGTACTTTCATCTTTCTCGTCCTTTTGAACAAACTATACTAAACCTTAGGTAGTGTACAATGGCTTCCCAGGGATGTTCGCATCGTCTGTCACGCACACTGTCAACGCTCATGAATGGCGTATAGCTTATGGGATAACACCAGCTCTCAAACCAGGACCAATCAATCTAAGCCAACAAGTCTTCTTTAACCTTGACGGCTTGAGGTGGCAAGCAAGCAATACTGTCCTCGATCACACTCTCCATATACCATCGGCTGGTTTACGTTTTGAATTAGATGAACGTGACGTCCCGACAGGAGATTTGTTGAGCAATAAACGGGGGCAGGAGCATGATTTCTGGTCAGACGCAAGACAAATCCAGCACGCCCTAGAGCAGAGACCAATTTCTAAGATCAGTTGTGACGGTCACGAGACCTGTGACCGTGATTACGATGAGATATTTGAGCTGTCTCAAGGAAAAGGTAGGCAAAAAGAGGATGTCCCTGCTGCTACCCTCGCGTCCCCTCATTCCGGTATCACCATGGAGCTCTATACCGATCAAGATGCGCTCCATGTCCATACATGGAGCCGAAGTAATAGTGAGTCACTTGTGTTCAAACTTTGAGGCTGCAATAAATTCTCACTGTCCTCACAGCAGCGATAAATCGGAAGAAAACACAAGGAAATGGCCGTGTACCTCAACATGGTGCAATATCGCTAGAAATGTCAGACTGGCCAAATGGAATTAATCACCCCGAATGGCGGAACAGAAGAACATTGTGGGATGGTGAACAGATCTATACAGGGTTCGCAACTTATAAATTCTCTGTGGACAAGACAGTGCACGAGAAGAATGCAGCTCGTGCAGAGTAGCCTGGGTTACAATATCCCACCACTTGAAAGATCCGAAGCTTCCATCACCATGTCCGCAATATTTACTGCCTCTTTCAACCCTATTGGCACCGCATGACCACCCGGAAACTGCACCATTCTTGCATGTGACGTGTCGAAATATGTCTCCATCAGCTTTGTGCCTTGTACTCTCCAGGGATCAGAACCCCCCTGTATGTGAATTGACGGTATGATGACATGCTGGCATGAAGCCTCCGAGGCTACAAGGAGAGCAGGGAAGACGCCACAAATCACCACTATGAACTTGATCCCAATGCTCAACTGGTCATCAAGACACATTCCAGTCCCAACCCGAGCGCCTACGCTGAAGCCCATAATGCCTACAACCCCCCCTCCCTCTTGTCGCTCACGATCCAGGACTTCTGAGAGGAGGTTCCTCACTTGGAGTCTCTCAAGCTTGACATCTTCATCTGAAATACCGAAAACCTCGGTCGCAATGTCATCGCTTTGCCAACGCCGAAATGGTTTCGCTTCAGCGAAGAGGGGAATTGCTCCAGGTCCTGGTTGTTGTACTTCAAATGGTGCATCGATGAAGACGAAGCGGAATTTGTTTTTTAGAGCTTGAATTATATTGCGAGCCTGATACTGAAAGATTGTACTGTTTGTGCCGTGCCCGTGAAGACAGAGAATTGCTGGTAGAGTATGATCTTCGCCTTCGACCATGTTCCTTCCCAGGATTGTGATAGTTATCTTAGAAAACAGAATGCAAATGAAGGATTATTTGAATACGTAGAGTAGAGAAGCGACCGGCGACTTCTTCGCTCGCACCAAGTCTCTCGACGGAAATAGGAGCGCTGCCTAGAGCATTTAAACACTTCGAACAGTACTAGCTCTACCCCTTCATTACCTCCTATAGGACGAATGAAGGTTTCTCATTGATTGTCTCGAACATGGTAGGCCATTTTATCGTGCGAGTCTGGGTACAGAGCACGATTTTGAGATGCCTTCCAGATTTCACGAGATTTCGGATCGGACAACGGACAACCAAAGCAACGTCCAGTGAGCCGAGTGCACCTAAAGCCGACGGTGTCCCAGAAAACTCGAGAAGCTTGACATAGGGATAACAGATTGCTTCGTAACAGTTGCATTGCTATCAACATTCTGAATGCTACGATACATATGCTGAGCTGAGCTCACGTGCCATCAAGCAGGTCCAACAACTTTTCAACCAACGACCCTTCTCGTTCCCCTATGATTTGACACACTGGCTGAGATGAGACGGTTATTGGACTTGCATGCAGCTTGCGTATGGTTTCCTTCTGGGATAGGGAGACATTTTCATTGCCAGTTCCTCCCACACCCTCTCTATAATCTGAAGCTAGCGTATGTATTGAGAAACGTAACTGTTTGATCATTCGCAATACGATATGAAGCATAACATCAGCGTTCAGTCCTGGTTGCGAAGCAAGGTTAAAGAGACCTAGACTGAATGCTGGCTGGAATGAGCTTTGAAGGCCAGTAGTCATGCAGGGAGGTAGTGGCTCTCCAGTTGTTGTGCTTGGATCTTCGGCTTGGTTGGACAGAGCACCGACAACTGGGCCCAAAAGCTGCAAGACGTATGAATAGCATGTTAATGCTTGAAGAACGGTTATGTAGCCCATGCTTGATCGCCTAGGCTGATGTTCCTTGTTGCACTCAGAGCTATCAGGCGCCGACGAAGCTAATACGCCCGCTTCCGATGGTAATATGGAGTTTTCAGCAGTAACACTGGATTGAAGTATCTCCAGAAAGCTTTTGGTTGCCTCAAGAATGGTGTCAACAGAATGTGGGGATGTGGTTGCTTCATGAAGTGAGCTGAAGCAGGAGAGCCCATGCAAGTGATATTGTAACTTCAGCAGCCGATCTGTAGTCGTGCCAGTGAGTCCATTTGATTTTCCGTTCATCCAATCATCGGATCCCTGAGAATTAAGCGTCTCGACCTCCTGGAATGCTCCAGTATTGTTGCCATAAGACTCTTGAAACAAAACCTCATTAAAGTCCAAGTCCCAACTCAACTCTGAATGTGCGTTAGATAATTAAAGTTGTAACGCAGGACTGAAATTGCAACGTGACTTACCTGCTGGCGAGAAAATCACGTCCATAGCGTCAGATAGCGGGTCATCTGAATCTTGCCTGAGCCCTCCTTGAACGGCTATATTCGGTTCACTCTGAAGAATATTCTCTGATTGTGTAGCTTCGACGGTCGCTCTTGACCTATATCCTGGGCTTGGAGGTGTGGGAATCTGTCGAGGACTAGGTCGTCGACTTTCCGTTGTATTGGTCATTGGGTTGGTTGTTGCGATTGCGATGTAGTTTTCGAGATCTGGGAGGTGGTATTCAACTTCTATACTAGTTTCTGGAGGCGCTCTCAAAACTTTAGGACGTCCCGTCCGGGAATTGTTCCGGTAAACACAATCGATATCAAGTCTATCGCATCGGTCGCAGCGGCTATCTGGCCCGCCTGTCCTAACGCAGCGGTTTTTGAGGTCATGGCATCTGTCACACGCAGCTCGAAGCTTACGCTCCTTGTTTGAGGTTGAATCTCGACGGTGATGCATATTATCACCAACGGAGAGTTGAAAGTAGGAAGTAATGCGAATGCGAATGCCGGTGTGGATGACGGGCGTGAAGAGAAGGATTGGGACATTTTCATCCATAAACCACACGATTGTCGAGAGGATGGCAAGGTGCAGGAGCAAAATGCGGCACAGTTCTGCCTATTCTGCCAGAACTGCATACCGACCAGTGCAATTCTTATTCTCCAACAGTCTTTTCTTCAGCTGCCGCAGCTCTTGCCGCTCACTGCGAAGCGAGCCAACTAAACCATATCCTCACTCCTGGCTGACGACTTCGGATCCAAAAGCGAATGAACTTTTGATAAGACTCCATAGCACGTCGCAGTTGCCAAGAAATCGGCTGTACTTCCAACTCGTTCGGGAGGGATGCAGTACCACCTCATGCAAGTAACCCCGCACAAGCGTTTAAAAGCACATCCCTTAGTGGCTAGACCCCTAATGTCCATAAACACGATAATGCATGGCAAAACCAACACTGCGGAACCCTAGGATAAAGATCAAAGCTGCAGAATTCATATTGCCATGCCTCCCAAAAATAACAAGTAGGCAGTGGATTGGTGCGATTTGCGGGACTGATGCGGGATGTGCAGACGGCCCGACTGTCCTTCCAGTGGCTCCAGCGGGGCAACCTTTCAAGCTTCGACACGCCGTCCTGGCAGGACCTCTTGAAATTGGTAGCATCACTGCTCGCTGAGCACCAGGATCCCTCAGATGAGATGCAAGTGAAGCCACGAAAATATCAGTCTTCAATCTAGCTATCGAGAGGTGACATTGGAAGTTTGGCGCTTCAAGTAAATTCGAGGCCCTTGCAATACTACCTCCTTGACCCCTAGAGCCTGTGCTGCTAGCTATCTCGTCTCCCCTTTTTCCGCCTTCCCCTTCAAAAGTCGCCGGTTGTGTTCTAGCTGTATACTTCTGTGCAACAACAAGCCATTCACATATCTATGCCATGCTTATAAACAAGACGACTTACGAAGAACTTGAACTGCTTCGTCAAGCTAAACCTCTGCACCTTGATTTTCTCCTCGCTGCCCTCCTGTCAATCGCGGCACCTTCCTCAGAAGCTTAATGCAGCATGTGGTACTCAGTCATTGCCCTTCTCCTTTCTGGGACTATACTCTCCCTGGCATACATTCACAAGAGATGGATCTCATACCGAGCCTTTCGTGCGGCAGCGGCTCAACATGGATGCAAACGGCCACCAAAATATGCTCATCGAGATCCCATATTTGGGACTGATCTAGTGCGAGACCGCCTAGCAAGCTTTGCAACGCACAGCTTCACAAAGTTCAATATGGACTGCTTCAAGCGCTACGGCAAAACATACGAAGAAAAGTTCTTCAACAGGAGAATAATCACCACCATGGAGAGCGCCAACATCCAGGAAGTCTTGGCAACCAATTTTCATGACTACATAAAAATATTTCTGGTGGATGTGAGGCCATTATTTGGACCCGGCATATTTTTTCAAGATGGGCCTACATGGAAGCATTCGAGGGCATTGATCAAGCCGATCTTCGCTCGTTCCGAGCTCTCCGACGTCGACTCCTTCGCTTTCCACTTTGAGAGGTTTCTCGGAAAGATTCCACGAGATGGAAGCACGATTGATCTGCAGGAACCTCTAGGCAAGTTGGTATGCTGAAAGTCTCTCCGCAATATGTACTTTGCATATCTGATGCTGTCCCAGACGCTCGATGCAGGAACCGACTTTCTCTTCGGTCAGTCCTTGGACTCACAGCTGCCAGACGATCCAAATGACTCGGCTGGCTTTCTCGATGCTGTAGCACAGGCACAGGTGCAACTGGCGAAGCATAGAGGATATGGGAGATTGGCACCAATTCTGTTCGCTCTGGATAGAAGGATACAAGCGACATATGGCAAAGTGCACTCATACATCGACGCACACGTTAAACGTGCGCTCGAAGAAACTGAAGACAATTCGACTAAACAAAAGCAACAGAAAAGGTACATCCTCCTCCACGAGATGGCAAAAGAGATTCGAGATCCTATCGATCTTCGGTTCCAGATTCTCAATGTATTCGTGCCCGCGAAGGACTCCGTCGCGATTCTCATTGGAAATGCATTGTTCTACCTAGCAAGAAAGCCACAAATTTGGGCCAGGTTACGACAAGAGAGCCTCGCTATCGGCGATCAACCGCTCACGTTCGAACTTCTTATATCTTTACACAGTTTCAGAAATGTCATCAACGAAACTCTGCGCATCGTTGGACCAACAGGCCGTGCTATGCGCGTGGCTGTTCGAGACAACATCATCCCATTAGGTGGCGGCCCTGATGGCAAGTCTCCAGTGTTTGTTGAAAAGGGGACCGTGCTTTCGCTGAGCGTGTACGGACAAAACCATGACAAAGACATCTGGGGTGATGATATACACGAGTTTAACCCCGACCGCTGGATTGACAAGCGCGTGATGTGGGACTTCCTTCCCTTTCTGGGCGGACCGAGGATATGTCCTGCGCAGCAACAAGTCCGTACTCAGGCCACGTATCTCCTTGTCAGATTGACCAAGGAGTTCTCGAAGATGGAGAACAAGGACCCAGTGGAAGCCTATGTTGAAAGGCTTAAAATGACGGTGTTTGAAAGTGCAAATGGTGTGAAGGTTGCATTTTATCTCTGAGTGCATAATATACTCTCATCGACGTGGGCTTCCTGTTGCACAGGTTTGCGTCCTCTCTAAATCATCCAATGAATACTTGAATCTCATGGGGCGACTTGGCATTTCTCGCTCGAGATTCTTGGGCATTATCTTAAACAACCACTTTCGACGCCACTTGGCGAACATTTATCACAAGTTCTCCTCAATCTTCACCCCGCATCGCAAAATACCAACAAGATCTAATCAAAACAGTACTATGTGCAGAACAGGATCCTTCATTATTCACAGCAGCCACAGCCAACTCCCCATTTCGATAGCCAATGACGTACCATAAACAAGACCATCCATGAAAGCTCGCAAAGCGCTTTGACGAGATCTGACCAACAACCACACAAGAGATGCAAACCACATGTCCTTCCATCCAGCTACCCAGAGCCTAGAAAAGCCAATCGTGTATGCGTCCCGTAAATATTCCTACAATGCCATCACATCATCTCTTCACAGATCATACCTCTGTATTCCATGAAATCCTCAATCTCCCATAACATCATCGTCCTCATCTTCCTCCTCACCACCACCGTCTTCCTCCTCTGCCTCCTCTCCATTATCTTCAGGTTCATCATCCAGCAATTCTCGTCGCCGAAGATCCTCAACCGTACCCTCCTCAGGCTCAACATCCGCGAATGGGTCATCTTCATTCTCTTCCTCCTCCACCATCTCCGCGCTCTTAGCTGCTGGCGCAGCCTTCTTAGTAGCCGGTTGTTGATACTTCGACCTACCACCCGTAGCCTTCTTCTTCGGCTTCGGCTCATCAAGGTATGCCACCACCTCTTTGAAATTATGACCAAGGTGTTTTTGATTCCTCCTCAGTCTCAATCTGAGCTTTCCGTTCATCTCAGTAGAGGTATCGATGACCTGTGCTAAGATAGCAAGAACCAACTTCCCACTGAATTCGCACAGTTGTTGTTCGGCTCGGAGAGTCTCTTGTTGTCCCTTGCTATCTGTGACTTCCTCATCTTCCTCGTCATCTTCATCTGATTCCAGGTCCTCAGGCGCTTCGTCGTCACCTGGGTCCTCGAGCTTCTTTCTCGCCTTCTTGGCAAATTGCTTCTCGAGAGCATCGAAGATGGATGTGAGTTCCTTTTGGACTTCGGGCTCGATTTCCCTCACCACAGATTGGAGATATGGGTTCTCGTTCTCTGCCGGATCCTGGCTCTTGGCTTTGGACTGTTTTGCTGGTCGAAGGGTAGCGAGAAGGACGTGTAGATCGAGAAGGGTGCCAGCTGCGACGAGACGAGCTGCGTCGAGCGTGGTCCGAGAAGAGCAGGTGACAACTAAATTTGTGATGAAGAGGTCTTGCCATTCCTTCAGTTGATCGATATCGAGGTCCGATATTCTCTCGCCAGCATTTATAGCTTCAGTGATTGACCGCACTTTCCACATGAAGTAGAACATGCTCGAACGAATTGCGGACAAGACGACTTCATCTTCGAGGTCGTCGCGTGCATCATCCATACCATCTTCGAAAAGACCACGTGCAATGATGTTGAGAAGAATGGCTCCTGGCTGTGTTGAATCCTTGCCTGCTTCTGTTTCGAGCGCTTCAACACAACTGGAAATACTTGCGAGTTGCTCTAGTCGGGCCAGATTGTGAGACAACTCCGTTAATACTTTCATAGTGAGTGTCCCGCGGACGGAGATCTCCCCAACTTTGTTGATTTTCCGCAGTACACTAGTGGTATCCTCCCATAGGGTCTGCACTTTGTTATCGGCAACTTCTTCGAGCTCCTCATAGCCGCGTGCATGAAGCAGAGCAGCACCAGCTTCGCTTAGGACACCCTTGTCTGCGTGACTGTTAAATTGGGCACTGATCTCGTCCAGTAATTTAGAGTATACTGTAGAGTCTTGTCGCAATTCTTGGAACACGTTTAGATTCAAGACATGCTCGAGTCTAAGTACCACGGTTGCTGTCTTCGGGTCTGCTCCGTATTTCTTCAGTAGTCTTGGGATGAGACCAGCCAGACGACGTGCAGCAGCCTCTCTTGCCTCGTGGGTATCCCGTCGTGCGTGTTGTTTCTTGGCCTTTTCCTTGTCGGCCGTCTCGGCATCTGACAATGCCAATTTAACAACAGCATTAAGCACTTCCAACAGTATGAGTTCTTCGTTCTCATCTGGCTTGAAGCTTTCTCTCAAGCCCTCTTCGGCGTCTGTACCGAGAGCGGCTATTGTGTGATCGAAGAGAAGATAGCCTGCAAGCAGCTCCCAATTCTTGAGACCTGGAATTTTCTCGTACAGGGCTTGGGCAGCGAGAGTAAATCGAGATTCCGACCCTGACACATTCAAGAAATCACCGGAGTCGATTTGGCTTGGCATTTCTTCCCTATCTTGTATGTCATAGCCCGACAATATTTCAGCCAAACACTTGAGTCGAATCCATTCGGCGCGTGGTGTGTCATAATCTTCTTCGTCCTCGACAGGTAAGTGCTCCTGCAGAAACTCATCACCACCAAGCTCATCCACTTTCGCCTCGTAAGCATCGTTGATACTCTCCGAAAAGAAGCCGACCAGTGCCTTCCTGACCCTGGGCTCGGAATCGAAGATCATCTTGCCAATTACGTCGATATCATCTGGTTCCAACATTCCGGCTTGTCTAATCGAGTCCATCAGCTCCACGGCTGATGCTCTCACACTAGGCTCAGCGTCCCGAGTGGCTATCTCCACCAGTCGAGGACGGAATCGCTCGATGAAGTGCCGCATGCCACCGTGATCTAGATTCTTCATTATCGATTGAAGTTGTTTGATGACCTCATGTCGCATTGGGGCGTATGGGTCCGACAACATCCAACCCATATATCGCAGATATTGCCCTTCGAAGAACATACTCTCCAAAGTCAACATCCAATCGCCCAAACCTTCGCAGCAGTCAAGTCGAATTTTCGGATCTACGTCTCGGTATCGGTGGACATAGACCGTTGTAAAGAATTCTTGGATCAAAGCTTCAAGAACAACTTTCTGTTGCTCATTCTCGTCGACCTTGCTCTGAAATTCTGCAATTCTGGCCTTGTTTGGTTTCTTTTCCTTCTTCGCGGCCTCCAGCTGGCGTTGAACCTTTGCGGCAACGTCAATCTCCTTCTTGGCTACCCTACATGCAGAGCTGGTAATCGCAATGCATGCGACTGTGGCGGTATGGCGAAAAGGACGGGATGTCGAGGATGATAGAACACTAAGCCAGGAGTGGATATTCTCCATCACTGCCTGCTCCAGGTACAGCACCTTCGTATTGTGTAGAACTCTGAGCAAGCTATCAAAGAAGTCCATGAGAGATTCCTTGAATAGATGACTACTCTTGGCTTTCGAAATGAGAGGATAATCAGCGATATTTTGCTGCTCGAAGTCAGTATTTCTGTTAACACCAAACACACAACAACCACACGAGTGAACTGACCGCTTGATATTCATCCGACAGTTCTCCGACCTTGCCCGTAACGTTGTCTACATCGTCAATGTCATCGCGTGTCACTTCAATCGCACATCCTGCGCTTCGCAGTACAAAATTGACAAGCTCCATCATCGCGCCGCCGCCATCTTGTTGTAATTTGTTCGCCCATTGCCGGGCAACATCGTCTGAGGAGAGTCCGCTCTTATACACATCCGCTGTAATATTTTAGCACAACTGCTCTGCATTCTTGGTGGCGGCGCGTTTACCATAAAGCCCCTCTGCATCTTTATCTGCTATTGCAACCTTCTTCCCCTTCTTCGGTCTTGCAGGGAGTTTCACAGGAGGAGGCATGTCCTCATGCGACCCCATTCCATTGACTTTCGGCTTCTTCGCAGCTGGTTTCTTCGTCGTCTTCTTCGAATTCCTCTTGGTTTCTCTCACTTCTTCCTCTGCGGCGCTTTCTTCCTCTTCCACGATCCCCTCGTCCTCATCCTCGCCCAAATCCGACGCGTCATTCTCTTCATCTTCTTCACCGCGCTTCCTTTTCGCGCTCGCAGGGTTCTGGGACGATGGCGCATCGGGGACAAACTTCTCTGGGATCTTCACGGCGCGTCCCGACTTGCGCCTGCTGGCACTCGCGCTAGGAGTACTCATCACGTCGTTGCTGGAGATATCCATGAGTGGCATTCTGGAAGATTTCATTGATACATTTGGCGCGATGGTGGGATCGGTGCTGGAGGGGTAATGAGGTTGTCGAGTCGCGTCAAGATTAATGGTTTGTGTTGTCGCGCTGAGGTTCGCGATCAAGTGGCTTGGCGTTTGACCCCTCAGGCAGAAAGCCGTTCTGTACTGATGAGCAGCTTCAAAACAGACTTTCTCTTCTGCGTCCAGATGAATTGACAGACTTTCTCCAACCTGTATTGGCTCAAATTCAAATCACAGCGGGGGTCTCGTCTAGTTCTTGAGAATGTCAACGATATCAGATTCAATGAGCTCCCCATTCCCTGTCTCCTCTTCGACGCCTGGAGAGGGACGTCTTGTTGTGCAATTGCTGCCTTACAAGATCTCGGCATTATCAACGATCACGTTTCAGTATCCACTCAAGCTCATATCCCCATCGCCTTCAGCTACCCAGAAGAGCGTGCTAGTGTTCCTTCTCACATACGGTGGTGGTCTCGTCGGCGGAGACCAAGTCAATCTTACCATTGATGTCAAACCAGATGCAAAACTCAGTATTGTCACCCAAGGGCATACCAAAATCTTCAAATCACCTACCCGCCAAGTCATTACTCGCCAAAGTCTGCATGTGACCATTCAGGATGGTGCTGCACTTTGCCTCCTCCCTGATCCCGTACAGCCTTTCGAGGGGAGTGTTTATGAACAATCTCAGAAGTTCTACGTTGCTGATGGTGGTAGCCTGTGTCTGTTGGACTGGGTATCTGCTGGCCGAACTGCTCGTGGAGAAGACTGGGACCTGCGTGCTTGGAGTGGACGAAATGAAGTTTGGTCTGCGCCACAGTCGAATGTGAAAGCACGACTTCTGCTGAGAGATAATGTCATTCTTGAGCGAGAAGGATTTGACTCGAGTATTCAGGACTTGAGAAAGAAGATGCATGGTATAGGTATCTTTGGAACCCTGATACTGCGAGGGCCGATGATGGAGACTCTGGCCGACTTTTGCATGTCCGAATTCGCTACCTTACCTCGAATAGGCGCTCAAGACTTTCGGTCTCAGAACAGGAAGGAGAAGGATGACCGAATTGAAATTTCGCAGAGGGAAGCGTTGAGATCTGCTAGGTTGAATCAAGAAAACGCCGACGGCGTCCTATGGTCGGCTGCCAGAGTCCGTGGATGTATTGTTGTCAAGTTTGGTGCTCGAACGGTGGAGGGCGGGCGGCGTTGGATTGGAAGCATGTTGAAAGAGGAGAAGTCTATTGCTGCTCATTTCGGTGAAGATGCAGCCATGTGCGTTCGTTGAGAAGCAGCACAGGGCTCCAACAAAGACGGATAGTCGGCACGCAAATCTGCCGCGGAGGTATTGAAGGATGTTTGAGGATGGAAGATGCAGCAAAGAACGATGTTATGGAAAGAAGGGACGCCGAGCCTCGGACAAAGTTTGTATTCGACAACAACTGCCGTACGAAGCTGCCAAGGATACGCCACCAACAGACAGGTGCTTTCGTTGTGCACGTCTCTTCGTCGCGGAACAGCACGCCGCTGTCACTGTTCTGCCATGATCTCGACCAGCAACTTAGACTCGCAAAAATGGAACGGATCATACGCATCGGCTGGTCGGCGTGTCATTTGCTTCGACAACCCCCGATTCATGAGACGTCGTTCTCTCTGAACTCAACCAGATTACGGCTGCACGTGAGGCGAGATGACATGAAACCTGCCGCAGCAACTCTGCTTGCTCAACGAGCGCTCTCAGCCACCTCCACATCGTACCAAAACCCAAAACAATGGCATTGCCAGATGCCAGTGAGTTGTATCTATGGATCCTCATAGGTGCCGTAAGATCTCCTAGTCGACATTGCTTGCTCCTCCACTACAGTCCGCCGTGAGAGAGGCTTTTGATGTTGGGACCTCGCCAAGGCAAAACACCATCCGTCCTCTAAACAGCGTTCTCTTGCGATCTTTGCGGCACGATGCTAGCCCGGTCGTGTCCAGGTTATCCCTCTGATCTACGCGGGCGCAAGATCAATCGACACATGGTTTCCTGCTATCACTATCAGATCCGTGCAGGACGTGCCGAAGGTCTGGTCAGCGGCTGAATCCGTGCTCGCCGCCGAGCGCAAAGAGTGGGTCTACGCCCAGCTGTCTGGCGATAACCGCGCATTGGCAGAGGTATTGGCAATGCTTAATCATTTGGCAGCAACTTAGAGTCCAGATGCTTTCCATCTCAAGTTGGCTTAAAATGCTCCCCTGAGTTCGTTGTCAATCCAATGTACAGCAAGTACTTCCAGCACCAAATAACATCTTCGGCCTCCGGCTCCGTACAGTTCCTCTTGGTGTGTCCCATTGCTTGAAACTTCATGCGAATTCTCGAGTCGTACGCTGGCCCGAAGCACTCCGCGCATCTTTCTCTGAGTCAAGCACAATGTTTCGGACATAAAACTATTAGGCAACTTTCAGAGTTTACCAGTGTCTCGACTTTGCGTCCTTGACAGATCCTTAACGCGCTTGGCCCAGGCTTGGAAACATGCACAGACCAACGGCCGGGTTGTTTAGGAACTTGTGTTATTCATCACGAGTGCCCTATCATGAAGCATGCGAGCGGTCTCATCCCCGTCGAAAATCAGTTTCAATCACCACTAACTTGATCTGACTTGATTGATCACCTGCAAGGTAGGGGTGATCCTAGGTCGATCACATACTTCTCCACATTCCGTTTTCCATAATCCTCTGGACTCGAACTAACCTTCCAAAAAGGTTGCCTCACAACAGCTCATGCCTCCCTTGACACTCGCTTCGGTAGATCCTGTTCAAAGTTTTGGAAACGCCTTTCTGACAGACGACCTGGGTCTGAGCCACGAGAGACCAGCTTCACGCTCCAATGACAATTCTGGCGCCGAAGTTCCGCGCCATCAACTGACTTACGACCGCTCGCGACCGCAGGCATGAGCATCGTCTCAACCATGGAACCCCAGAGCGACTCTAGCACGTTTATGATTTTCATTGATGGCTGCGATGGCGGACCTGTCCCATGTAGGTGAACCGAAACATCACCAACCTCGACCGTAGGGAGCTTGGAAAAGTATTAAAGCTGCCCACCGTCCCTCTCAATGAACAGCATCAGCGATCAACAGTTCAACAGTTTACTTCAGTTTTTACTTCTTTCTCTTCTTCAGCCTCTTACGATTGATTCGTAACAGCTTACTATCTTTTTACGTACACATAATTTAGATCGGTTTAGAGTACCCCAAACTTTCCAAGATGTTCTCCAAGATCTTCGTCCTTGCTCTCGCAGCATCCCCATTGGTCGCCGCCCATGGCAAGATCGCAGTCATGGTAGGCTTCAGCTCCTTCCTGCAATCTTAACTTAGCTAACAGGTTCAATAGACTGGTGATGCCGGTGGAAACACTACTGGTCTCGGTATCCAAGGTGCTGTCATCCCAGGT
Source organism: Helotiales sp. EF0021 (assembly GCA_000292665.1). NCBI lineage: Eukaryota > Fungi > Ascomycota > Leotiomycetes > Helotiales > Helotiales sp. EF0021. The sequence goes on from AIET01000520.1 coordinate 282,155, forward strand.
GCCGGAACCAACAAGCAGACTGAGGTCGACACCACTGTCTTCAACAGCAAGAACGCCATGACCGATGGTCTCGGAAAGACCAAGGCTGGCGCTAACACTCTTGCCGGCATGTCAGCTGTCATTGCCCAATCCGGAAACACCCTCGCTCAAGTCAGCCCAGGTATGTGTCCAAACATCCCACATCAAAACATCACATCTAACACAAACAGGCGGATCCATCTCGGGGACTATGCACATTGTCACCACTGATGGAGCTGGCCCATACACAGCCGTTCTGGACACCACCGGCACCGGATCCTTCTCTACCGGTACCAAGCTCGCTGTCACCCAACAAGTCCCAGGAAAGAACGGCAACATCGCCGCTCCCAAGCAACGCCGCTTCATTCCCCGCATGCTCGTTGCTGCTGGCATCATGAAGCGTGCCTCCAACGTCAACGAGGACTACCCATTCGCTGCTACCGTCCCAGATGGCACCAGCTGCACAGGTACCGTTGCTGGACAGAGCGGTGTCTGCTTGGTCAAGATCGTTAACCCATCCGGTGCCGGTCCTTTCGGTGGTGTAATGGCCATGCAGATGGCTGGTGCTTCGACTGGTGCTTCGACTGGTAATTCTACTGCCGCTTCTACTGATGCCTCCACTGGTGCTTCCACTGGTGCTTCCGCCAAAGCTTCTACCGCTGCCGCCAGCTCTAGCGACGATGAAGATGAAACTGAGGACAAGAAGCGTGGCCTTGTCGGTGCTAAGTTCCGCGCATAAATCATTCTCTGTCTTTATGGCTTCTGGAGTGGCTGGTGAGCTGGTGGAAAGGTCGATTCGTGGTACTTGGAGAAGTTGATGTGGGTCTCTTTCTGGGGATGTAGTGATTTCAATGACTTATTGGGAGCCTTGAAAGTTGGGGAACGATGAAAATGGATCTTGTGTTTGATGAGAAATGACATTCCTTTGTGCTATAGGCTGTATCATATTAAACTGTTAGCATTCCAGTATTTGAATACGTGTTACGCTGCATTCCGAGCTTCTCAGAATTTTGATTAGGCTTTTTCCTATCTTGGGTTGTGGCTGGTTCTTTGATGTCAGCTGATGTGTTCCTCGCTCCATATGACTAGTCCGGATGCGGAACATTTTTAATAGCCATGGAAGCACAATTGACTTTCATACAGATCATTTTACCCAGATCCAGGCTCTCTTTCGAGCTCGTTACTTTTATTGCTCTTCGGATCGTTATCAAGTGATTTCCATCTGTCCCGAATCCTGCGAAGCATACTAGCTCACTGAGATTAATTCGAATGATAATAGCGTTTCAAGTTGGAAAACCAATGCATAGCATCATCATAGTTTTTTGAGGTCACCAGGTCACATCTAAGGCAAGCTCGCGATGAACCAGATGTTATTGGGTGTTGGCGTTGACAATGGACCGACCAAGATTGGCCCGCTGTCCCAATTGCGCCACATCATGCGAACTTTTCTCCATCTGGCTTCTTCAAAAGTGAAATCATCATCATGGAGGTATTTCAGCAGAGATTCACAGGACACGTTACCCTCCTAGTTGGTTCTTGATCGCCGCTTGCATAGTCATGTGCATAAAGAACTTCCCTTTGCGGTCCATATCTAAAATGCTACATTCCAGAGGATCGACGAAAGCAACGAGGTCGATGAATTGAGACCATGAAAGGGACGGTAATTTTCTATAAGGATCGATGGAAGAATCGAAGTGTCGCTTTTACTTTCGTCACTATATCAGACTTCAAGCTCATTCACGCAATCACGATCTGTACGGGCTTCACTGTCTACAATTTCAACATGGCCCAAGCTGCTCTCTATCGGGAAGAAAATGGTGCACACCCAGAGAAGATTTACAAAGGCCTCTTAGAGTTCCGCGGTGGTAAACTATCCGCCGAAGATTTGGCAAAGAGCAAAGAGCTAGGGCTTAAAAGATATCCAGATAACTTCGGCCAGGACCCAAAGAAGGAAGAACTATGTTGGTCGTGTGGGTGGACTGCGGCCGATCAGCACTATGCGTCATACGCGTCACGGATTCGAATATATCACACGCGTGGTAGCAAGGGACTATGGAAAGTTGGGCATAGATGGATGATTTGCGACCAATTAAGTGGACCTTCAGTTGGACATGATTTCATCACGCAAGAGTTCCTGCGAAATCAGCCGGGTTTGACGATCCCGCTTGTGAAAGAGATGAGGAAACTCAGTGCACCAGAGGATAAAGTCGACATCATATTGATGTCTCGAGCGCAAGGTGAGAAGTTGGATGAGATTTGGACTACCCTGTCTCAACAACAACGGGATAGCTACAGAGACCAGCTGGGTGCTGCGTTGAAACAATTAAGGCAGTTTACATCACCTATAGCCAAGAAAGTCAATGACGGCCCCCTCGACGATTGTCTAATTGGCAGCTGTCCCCGTCGCTCTCCTCCTACATGCAGACCTATTGGGCGTACTACAGATGAGTGGTTCTTCCCGAGCTCAGAGCCATATGTCCTTACGCATGGAGATCTTAACCTTGGTAATATTATGGTTAAAGATGACAAGATAGAGGCGATTATTGACTGGGACTATTCTGGGTACATGCCCTGGTGGGCGGAGCGCTGGCTATCTGTAATAGGGGCAACAGACCACTCCGATGAGCTTTTCATCCCGCTCTGGAAAAGTTTCAGTGGAGAAATGGATGAAGCTACTTTTCGGTCAGAGGTTATAGCTAAGATAGCACCGGTTGTAAGGGCTTGGGAACAATGCTGGACATCTGTGGCTCACCCGGAAACGAGCTCGGGTTGGCAGCAACCCGGATTCTGCAAATGTAAACCACTGTCGGGGTGGTTCGATTCGTCCCACCTTGGGCAGCCGGGACATATTTTGCTGCTTCCTCGGGCGCAGGGGACAAATAAGCCCGGTAGACGGAGGGTTGTTTTGGAAGATTTCATTTAGAATTTCCGAGTCAAGGAGGCAGCTCTACTATCTAGTCTTGAGATCCAGTCTTGAGGAGCTGTAGAATACTGATTGGTTGTGCCTAGACAATATAGTGAGGAAGCAGACATTTTGACTGGATGGATTCATACGGTGGTGGAGAAAAGCGACAAAGCAAAACGAATTAGAGGTAATAAATTGAGATAGAGCAATTATTGTCAGAATCCAGCATCAATCATAATCAGTCTAGAACTCTGACAAGCCTGTCATACTTTCTTCCATCAAAAGAGAAGTGGGAGAAGATTACGGAATCAGCCCTTCTTGAAGCATTTCGATCCACATTCGACCCTTTGTTTCGAGATTCTAAGGGGAAACTTGCGAGAGTCCAATCACAAAGAAAAACATCAATGGCCGAGAAATCGCTAGTCAAGTGAAGTGGATTTGTGGAGCGAATGAGAGTTGTTCTGCGACCATGAACTGATCCTAACAAGAAACACCGCATATCAACTTCACTGCTTTATCACAATCTCAAATCTTGAAGAACTCGCATATTCCCCCCACAGCGGATCCTCCTCATATCACCAACGATTCCCAATACCTCGCATCTGACCATATCCATGCAACAAACCACTACACTGTGAAATCCATCGCTCCTAAAGAGTTCGAGTTAGCGATGAAAGTTGGGACTGGCTAGTCTAAGCTCACATGTGTCTGCTGGAGCATCCTGCGCATTCACGAAATCGTCGACCATCCTTCGCTCCTCCATCGTAGCCGTCACCCAAGTCTTATTCGTAACCTTTTTCGATCCAGCTCTCTTGAAGGAATAGAGCGTCGGTTCCTGTTGTGACAATCGAACGAGCACACATCTGAAACCTTGCGGTTATTACCTAGACGAATGGCGATTCTGTCATTTGTACGAAATTTGTTCATCGCTTCCGGGTAACGCTCGAAAGGGATCGGTTCGTCCTCATGAACACTGGCGCTGAACGTGAAGAGTTTCCATTCAATCTTGTCACCATCCCGGGGGTTGTCACGAGTTGGAATCGTAGCTCCGTGGCAATCGGGGCATTCGGTATCGTGTGAAATGTTGTTGGTGAGACAGAACCAACAATTATTGTCGAGGACCTCCGATATGATCGAAATGGCTTGCGTATCAGGCCGAGGGTGTTGGGTGCTGCGGCAAAATATTGATAGCGTGTCTGCGGGATGTATGAGGGCATCACGGTGTTCTTAAATCCATGAGACTTTTGCTTCTAGACATTTCTGACTGACCCTCCAGAGTTCCATGGTGAAGCCTGCACTGTAGCTTTCTCCTGTGCCGGCCCATCATCATGTTCAAAACATTCTTTGAGGCTCCGGGAGGACTTGGACAAAGAATCCCAGAGTATTTGGGCCTGCTGATGTGCTCTGGACAATTCCAGCTTGAGAGTTCTCTGTTCCTGGTTGAATCAAGTTAAGGAAACGGCTCAAAACATTCTTTCAAGCTTTGAGAGGACTAAGAAACAGAACCATAGAGCCTGTAGGCCTAATGAAATGATCTAGGCAAATCTAGCTTGAAAGTTCTTTGTCTGTGGTTGAATCAAATCGGAGAATGAAACATCGTTTAAGGCAAGACCAGGCAACAACGGTTTCGTGCCTCTGATGCTCTAGACATACTGATCTGAACACGTGGATCAAAGGCTTTTGGATTTTCTGATTGTTCTGTGACGATGAACCTGAACCTTCCAATGACCCTTGTTTGGTCCTATAGTCCGACAGCAGTGACTCGTCAGATTCAGTAGACGAGACCTAGAGTAGGTTACCTCCATTCAGTGTGATACCAACTTTGTTGGTGTCGAGGTAGAATGGAGTAGACTCAGTGAAGTCAGCTCCTGCAATGGCGGCAGCTATGTGGTCTGTTGTGGTGAAGTAAACCATTTGAGGCTCGAGGCGAGCGGTAACTCCGCTCCCAAAGAAATAAGGAAAACGATCTCCTTATTTCCTGGTCCCAAACAGCAGATGAGATAAGATGAGATGAGTGGTCAATTGATTGCAAGTCATGAGAAGATCCTTGAAACAGCCTCGAGTTTTGTGCGTCACGGCCACTTGGCACATCTCAGCACCACGACACCTTCAGAAGCAGCAAGACCAAAAATCAAGAAAAAGAATTCGGGGACAAGTTTTTAGTTATCATTTAATAGTCAAGATTCCAATACTCCATTCCATTCAGGCCAACACTCTGGGTATAATAATAATCTCCAGAACAAGAATCACATGATCCCTCAAACGCCAAGCGCGGTCACTCAAACCTCCCAAGACCCCCTTGCCAAGTCCCAAGCCAGTTTCCAAGACAATACCAAGAGAATTTGCTCCAATCTTCGCATCCGCTTTCAGCCATGTTGGCTGTCATCACCAATACCAAGATATCTTTCATATACTTGTGCTTGGAGGCTTGAAATTGGATGTTGTCGCATCGGCTTGTTCAAAAAGATAATGACAATGACTGAACCTCCTGGTGGCATATTGGATACCACGGAATAATGTCCGCCATCGACTCATCCATTATTTTTTTCTTCCTTGGAAGATGCTGTGCTTCCGTTATACCGAATACAGTACCGAGTTCCCTTCCCAAGACGCTCATCGTGGCTGTGTTTGCCAAGTCGTGAAGGAATTGCTCCAGGCATCGTAACTCCATGTCGCCGGAGTATTCAGTGTATGAAATCATGGCTGGCCAACCTGTCCGTGATGCCCACTAGTTCCAGCCTGCTCGAGGATTGTTGTCGCCTCGATGTAGCGGATCCCCCCGAATTGAAGAAGACTGCGTACTGGGAATTGATATGCTGACATGCTTACATCCCTTGCATCCGCTCGCAAACATGTTGAGGTCGGGCATTATTCCAGCAGGAATGTTTCGATATTGCTGCATCTGCAGTCGCCTTCCGCGGATTGAGTAGTCGCAGTAGCAAGTGATCGGGTTCGTTATCATCGCAATTTGTAGACGCCGAACGTCGCATTGAAATGTTGTTCAAAGCATCGTAAACTATCGTGTTGTTAGCTTTCCCTCCTCCTTATCAACTGCGCAATTGATCGTACCTCTCTTCAATCATGTTTGTGTCCGAGCACCACAGCCAGAGAGACCGCCAGACTGATGCCTAACACCACAAATAGCACCAACAGGGACACAATGCAGGTCTTGCTGCACAACCTCTCCTTCTTCTCACCATACATGGCAGGAGTCGGGAACTGCATGCCCTCCTCTAGTTTTTGTTCCTGCTCTGGATGGTAGACGAGTGTTCGTTCGCTGGTGGGAGAATCGACCATGTAGGCCCTTGATGGTTTGGAGGGTAGGTAGACGTCTGCCATTTTGTCTGCTTCCGTCACTCTTCTCTGCTGACGTATTGATTGATAGCAGGGTCTTGGATCGACGGAGGTGTCGTATCGTATCTCGCCCCAACAATCTCAGGCTGTATTTTCAGACGGCTCTTCGAAATATCGGCTGTGTTTGCTTCGTGCGACGTCGAATCCAAATATCATGTCATGATGGAAGAGGAATCGAGGGAGGACCACGATTCTTTTGTGCTGCCGCCCAGAGACCTCCCTTTCTCATCGACAATATGGAGCGTGCTTGGCGGCCTTGGAAAGGCATGCGCTCCCAACTTGAGACATCGAAAATGTGTTGTGAGCACACAGCCAAGACTTGGCATGCTATTCCGGCGGTCTTGGCTCTCCGTGTTTTTACTCGACCGTGTGCTTGGGTTCTTGGGGAAAGAGCCGATGGTAATAAACTGAGTGGTCGAGAGGTGTTCTTGGTAGGAGGCGCAGGGGAGGCGGTGATGGCAGTTAAGACGATGGTCGACTGCGAAGACCGCGGCGGCGTTTGAGCGCGATGTTGGCGGTATCACGTGGGAAGCTGCCAGACTCTTGGTACCGATTACCACGGAAATTGACGATGTGAGCCATTTGATGAAGGGCTTGGACGAACGTTACCACTTCTTGGTGGTCTCGGGTGTTCTTGTTGTTTAGGCCTATGGTTGATACTCGCCCGAGGACGTCCGATGTCGCGACTCGTGATCAGCTCGATTGACAGCTCGCCAAGTGGGAAGATCGGCATCATATCTTCTTGTATATCTTCAACACACTTACGTGTCTTTCTTGAAATCTTGGAGACTCGGTCACACTTTGCCGATTCTTGCGCTCTCCACATTTGAGATCGTTTTATGCATGCGACCGGAGAGCAGGCTTCGGGAGGGTGAAGCAGCAGGATTCGAGCATGTGAATAATCAAACATCCTCGAGATTTGGAAGTTTGTACAGCACTGACAATCCGTTGTGTGCCTTGCATTCGTTCTTGACCCGACTCTTCGTTCTTTTCCTTCTTTCTCCTTCTAGCCAGCAATATCGATGGCTTGCATTTCCCTATGGTGGTGAGGACCTCACGACCACTCAATCGAGAAGCGGTCAGGACGGGTTCCCGGATATAGACAAACAGGAAAATCCATCCACCCTCAAGCAACATCTCGAAGACGAAAACCTACAGACAATATATCTCTCTGCTTGAAATACTCTAGGGCATTGCTTTGAGTAGCTCCACTGTCCGGAGAAAAAAAGCCATACACCAAGGTCCTACATAGAGAGGACATTGGGCTTTCGGCAGCCAAGAGTTGAGCATACCACAGTAGAATACAATAAAAGTATTGTTATATCAATTTATTATATAGGCCATCAAGCTCGTTATATCTCAGTGTCCTGAGAGCTTAGGGACATTATCTGGTTCATGTTTGCATTCTATGTACCAGTTATTTCGGACATCGCGAGAGTGGTCTTGGTAACGAACAATCCCTACAGCTCGACCAGAAGCTCTCAAATATCGAGCCCAAACATTCCGTGCCGGTCATCTCAACCTGGTATAAAAACTCTTCAGACTCAAAGACAAAAAGTCCTCCATTCTCCAAGTTCACGTGCTAGACGAGTTATTTCAAATCACATCTCCGTTGCCACACCTTGACTTGCTGAGCACGCAACCAAAGGAGTGGAGTGTGTCTCGTGGTTTCGACTTATGATGTGACACCGGGCATATATTCAGAATTATCTCAGGCGTATCTTTTTACATCCGCTTCAAGTAGTCTATAGGCTGTGACCTTAAGCAAGCTCCGCAGAAGTGCCCAGTGTGCTCTAGGGCAAAGTCATAAACTTCTGCAACCAGCTTCCTCGCCTTGAAACTAGAGCCTGCGGTCTACCTATCGTAACTCATTGGTTGATGATAGCTGTCCAATCTTCCTGCTCCATCCACTCCTTGAGGCTTGTCATCTTGAGATCAATTCCTGCCTTCTCACAATTCAGCAATCGTCATCTTAAGAGGCATTTGATGGAAACATCGGGAGTAGAACTCTCTTCCCAATTCAAATAAAGGCCAAAAGCTAGTAAATTTTCATACCTTCACCAGGTCCTCCCAGCCAAGTAGCTTTACCCCACCATCATAACCGGGTTCGCTAGAATACTCAAACATATCCGCTAATTCATGGCCAAACTCTGGATCAGGGTTTGCTGAAATGAAGTCGTCCATGGTACATTGGCTATATTTTGCCGGGTAGCCTGTGACGGAAGACCAGGTGGACATGTAGTTTGTCCAGGAGGTGGTTGTGCCTGCGCACACTAGGGCGAGGGGTTAGCTTTTGGTATTTCCTTTAGGATTGCGGATGAATTGAGTAGAGATCGTGGGAAATGTAGAAAAGGGAACGAAAGGGATGCATTATTCACTGTAATTCTTCCCAGGTGGCATCTTGGATACCGCTCGCACGAAAGGACCGGTGTCGGCGTTGACAGCAAGATGAGGAATAGGTTTATCTGGAAGGGTTGGAAAGCTCATCTGAAATGATCCGGAGGGAAGCCTGTTGAGCCAGGCTTTTGGGACGATCTTGTAGCTGCTCGTGAAATATCCTGTTTGAACACAACTCATCTTTATGGCGAGTTCAGGGTGCTTGTCATTCTAGAAGGTGTCAGTGATGGGTGATGAAAAGTGAGTTGGTTGACAGTGGGCATGGAGAGAACAAACCACGTAGTCAGGGAAGATATCAGCTTTGGCATCGAAGTGGTATAGCTTTTTGTAAGCTCCTTTGCTACATTTCCCAGCGTGAGATAGGGTACTGGCGATGAAACCATTTTCGTCAAGACTTGAGACGACCTTGGCTGCTGCATCCGCGATGTTCTTCCCGTGTCCTAGAATTGTCAGTGGACGCAAAGAATCGGCTTTCGACTAGACTGAGTCCATAAATTTCCTAGGCCTCAAATGTGTCGAGTTTGATCTTTCTCCAAGCCATGAGGCTTCTCAGCTAAGAATGCTCTCAAGTCACGGCCAGTGGCCAGCACTGGAGTGGTCTCAAACCTACAATCAAACATGAAAAATACACAAAAACCTTCGAAACACATGAACTCACTATATTCAACCTGATAAGCAAATTCCCTACAACTGATTCCCTTCTCCTGAGCCTGGGTTCGACAATCGGGCCGAAAGAACGGCTCCCAATAATTGGTGACTGAAAAGATCAAATTCGCATCCTCAAAAGCCTTGTCAAGACTTTCCGGATCATCTAGATCAGCAGCCACGATCTCGATGCCTTTCGCAGAGAGAGCTTCAGCAGCATGTGACGAGGGGTTTCTGGTGAGACCTCGGATTCGATAAGTGGTATCGGAGAGAAAAGCGGTGGCAACTGAGCCTCCTTGGTTACCTGTTACACCAACTATCACAAGGAGCTTCTGAGACATTTTGAAGAATTTGGTGGCTGACAGACTTGGTGTAATGAGGAGGTGGAAGGGAAAGCACTTATGCTCACCAACTCCTGCACGTCGTAATGGGCCTGCGAAGTTTTAGCTTCTCCTGAATAATAGGTTCGCTACTGAGAGGATGGCAGGTGTTTTTCGGATTCATCTACGCGCATGAGCTAAAGCTTGTCCTATGAACCTGGCTCGCCTGGAAGAGACCGACTGGGGTAAGTGGGGTTGAGGTGGGGCATCTTGAGCTTCGCTGTTACTTGGATCCCAAATTCCTCTGGCAACAAGTGAACAAGGTCATCGATGTCAATCACAACAAATTGAGTTAGACCGTGAGACTGCGAGGACTGAGAATTCTCGTGACTTGCACGTGTATTTATCACGTGTTATGATGGGTCCCCTGTGTGAGCACAAGCTGCGAGCTAAACTGCTTCCGTTATAGACTAGCGTACTTTGACGACCTCAGTTCCATATCTCCTGCTCCTGCTTCATTCCATCCTTCAAGCCGTGAGTTACCTCTACAGGCCAGATTTTCTCTAGATCATCTGTTCAATGTAACGGAAGTCGAATGCGCCATCGTTCCTCCGCACAGCCCTAGCCCTGCATGACGAGACGTATTGGTAGGCAGACTTCTCGACAAGGCTGTGATCTGATGGCGGTCTATCCATCTACAACTACCTATGTAGTCATAGGTGTTGCCTCTACTCTTTTTTGGCCTTGTCTCTTTCTTCTCTCGCAGATCTCTGTGCATCCTGCTTTCACCCTTATGAGACTACCATGGTTTCAATCGACGCGTCAACCCGGTTCCAGACCGCGATTGAGAGCCTGAAGCAGACACTCAGCTCAAGTGATGCCACGGCATTCCAGACTACACAGATTGAAGATGTCTGGAGAGCAGCTGAAGACATCCAAGAGGTTCAAAGACAGCGAAGATCCCTTCGGAACATGCAGCGTATCGAGCCATTCTTGAAGGCCTTACAAGGCTATTCAGGGGTCATCGAGGTCATATGCAACGGGACTCCATACGTTCCTTGGATCTGGGTATATATCCCCTCTGACTCTCGACTATTACGACTGACTCGCTCCCAGGCTCCCATCAAGCTGATGCTTCAAGTACGGCATCACACGTGACAATAAAATATTATACTGATGGACTTCGGGACAGCTTGCGGCTGATCACACAAGTGCCTTCGAGACTCTTATCGATGCTTACAAACAAATCGCTGAGGTAATGCCTCAATTTGGCACATTGCAGAAGACCTTTGGCAAGAACGAGAATTTTCAAATTGCTCTAAGTTTTGTCTATGAAGATATCCTCGAGTTCCATCGTGCTGCTTACAGGTTCTTTCGACGACGTTCATGGCAAATTTTCTTCGATTCTGTATGGAAAGGCTTCCAGTTTCGTTTCAGGGGTATTTTGAAAAAGATGGCTCATCACCAGAAGCTTTTAATGCAACAAGTCACGGTTATTGACATGGCAGAAGCAAAAGAATGGAGGCAGAAGACTGATGACCAAGTCAAGCAAGATGAGAAACGGATACGAGACTATTGGCTGCACGACTCCATTTCGTGGCTGAAAGTTACAGGCATCCGCGAGGACGAACTTACGACTCTCGGCGAGCAGCGGCACTCGGGTACATGTGAATGGGTGTTCGCAAACCCACTCTTCAAGACTTGGAAAGATGATATACATGGAGAGCCAGTCCTCTGGGTCAAAGGTATCCCAGGAGCAGGTCATATTTCCCCTTTTCCTAGAGGAACATTTCTCTAACCTGAGACAGGCAAAACAGTACTAAGTACTTATGTCATACAGAAAATGCAGGATGAAGGTGGTTTTACGACTGCCTATCACATATGTAACAGCTACACCACCGGCAAGGATCTTCGGGGTGAAATATTGCGCGGTTTTGCAGCTCAGCTCCTTCGTGCCAATACCGACCTTACAGCCTATGTTTTCGAGAACTATGCGAACAAGGGCTTGGAGCCAGGCATACCCAAGTTGAAAAAACTGCTCCCTGAGCTTCTGAAGACAATTCCGTCGGTGCGATTCATCATCGATGGACTGGATGAGTATCCAGAGTCTCAGCAGAAAAGGATTCTGGATGAGCTGATTTTACTCACGAAGGATACCAGCAGCCAGTGTAGAGTGCTGTTTTCCAACAGGGAGGGCCAAATTATCGACAAAGCACTGAATAACAAGCCTACAATAGCCCTACAAGATCAGCATGACAACGTCAAGAAAGATATTGAAGCGTATGTTCATTGTAATTTGCCTGATCAGCTGCCTGGCTTCGGGAATACTCTCATCGACCAAGTTGAGCGTCGCATTGTTGAGGGATCGAAAGGTAAGGAATGACACACTTAGTATCAGATGCGAGCCATATGACTGATGTTTGACAGGAATGTTCCTATGGACTCGGCTTGTGCTGAAAAGTCTCGAACATTGTCATAGTGAAAATGAACTTATTACGGCAGTAAATTCATTGCCGAACAAGCTTGATGATGCGTATGTACTCAAAAGCGTCACAGTTTACTCTTCTGACGGAAACAGATATGATCGTATTCTCAAAAGGATTTTCGGAGACTTGAAAGAGGAGGACTCGCGGAAGGCCATGCATATCTTGGAGTGGGTGGCCTGTTCATTCCGACCTGTGAAAGCGCATGAGATCCAAGACGGGATTGTACTTTGTGCCCAAGATATTGAGCTCAATGAGAAGTCGAAATTGGTCAGTGACCGATTTTTAGGGTTGTGCAAGCCATTGATCGAGCAAAGCTCTAAGAACACGGTTGATTTCATACATTTTTCTGCTAAAGAGTTCGTATACCTTCCTCATTGATTGCCCCACTAAAGACAGCTCAGGTATATTTTGCATGGTATGGGAGGTCGTAAGGAACCGATCATTCATTATTCGAGAGCACAGTACAATATTGCATTTGCGTGTATGAGCTATATGAGGTCAAGCATCAGGTTCATTGGCATTCAAACTACAGAGAACGAGCGTCGACTTCGAGTTCTGAGAGGCTTTCACGGGCTGCACAACTATGCCAACGAGTTCTGGTTTCAGCACTTTCTGTGTTACGCCAAATGCAGAGATCCAGTCGATGACGACGGGCTTGATGTTGTCATTGAAGATTTTTCCGAGTTTTGGAAGCAAGAGCCTGGTGTTGGCGCCAAGCGTTTGAAGCTCGAGGATACAACTTCCGCCGACAGTATCTCGAGCCAACTTCTGGATTTAGCTGATATGCCGCAAGCACAGCAAATGGGTCGCGACCTCTTGACGTTCCGGAAGTTTCTGTCCCAGGAGAAGCACAGCCACCTGAGCCCCGAAAGTAAGTCAAGACAAAGTGCTTCTAGTTCCGCTAACATTGTCGTAGATTTAAAAACTGAAGAGCTAAAACACGACCCCACACACTTTAGCAGAATAAGTCAGAATTACCAAAATATTGTACGATCGCTGATCGATTGCACCCCTGACACTCTACCTGAAGGTGCGCAACCGGCCGAGCTCGAAAAGTTTAGACATATCTACACAGATTCCGCTTTCATCTGTCGCTATCGGGAATGCGATCGCTATTCCGATGGTTTTCGGACATCAGCCGAACGAGACGAGCACGAAAAGCTGCACACCAAACCCCTCAGATGCGCAGATCCTACGTGTGAATACTGGCAACGAGGTTTTACAAGCAAGACTGGTCTATTGAAACATAATAGGAAGTACCACCCTTCTCCAGACGAACTTCCCTTGCCAGATTTCGAGCCATGGAAGGATCCAGACCCGGTGTTTGTCCCTCCTCAAGCAGTGCTTCCTCCAGCAGCACCTCAGCACCACCGAGCTGCTACCCCTCCGCCTGTCGAATCATCCGAATCAGAGGAGGTGCAGCCTGAGAAAGCGGCGCCCAAGCGCGGGAGGGTCAGTAGGGCTAAGAAGGGCAAACCTGTACATCGGTGTGATCATTGCACCAAGGTCTTTACACGCAATGAAGGACTCGAGTATGTTCTGATCCAATCAATTAATAAGAAGCAGTGTTAACCTTTCACAGACGCCATAAGCTCAGTCACCAACCTCCTCGCTATCATTGCCAAGTCGAAGGGTGTGGACGACAATTCTATCGCAAAGATCTCCTGGACAGACATGAGAACAGACAGTGAGTACTTGTCTCCATCTCTATTCCTGAAGCTGCTGACCTCACTGCAGCAACGAGCCAATGGCCGATGAATCTCAGCTTTTAAACGGTCGAAATAGTGTTATCAATGACAGCGAAACCTCCACCCCTCAACCAGCACCACCGCCGCTGTCTGTTCATTCTCTTCTCAATGTGGCTCCAAGAGGTGCCACGGGAAACTCTCCTGCTGCATGAGTGACGCTCGGCGTATTCAGTGGCACGTCTGGGTCAGATCAGCTGTGGGACCCTTGAGCCATGCCGCATTTCATTCGGCGTGTCCACGGTCATCTTCTCTTACAGAGTGTGTGATCTAGATTCCTAGGTTCAAAGACTATGCAGCCTGACATAATATATTGGATGATGATTGTTCAACTTACAACTTCGAAGAGCCAACTCGAACATCCAGCATAGCTATTGCCGTGTTTTCGTCTTTCACCATCAAATTTCACGTGACGTATCGGCGTTTCAGTCCTCAAATGCAATGCCTCACCTCCACTTGCTATGTAAAGCTGCCGCATATGAATATTGACTCCGGGACTCTTCCCTCACTCGAAATATCTGTGGTGCAGATGCGCCATGAAGAAAGCCTGGGCGATTGTGGGTGCAGCATCGCTGCCGCTCTGGTCACTTCTCGGCCGATCATTGCTTGTTTGAGTAAAGTTGAAGGCTGTTTCTACTTTTTACAGACACCTATCATTCTCATTTGCGCAGCCATTTGGAGTGCGAAATCTCACAGGTGGTATTGGAAAATCAGCAAGGAGCTTGGTTCTGATTGGTCTCGTTAAATCTATGTAACTGGGCGCATGCTATTCCTCTTTTGGGAAGTTTCGAGGCCAAGAAAATTTGAAATGGGGGCCATACACGACCTTTTGGACCCCATCAGTGTTGGAGATCCCAGCAGAGGTCATGAGGAAACAGTCGATATGAAGGGCAATGGTTGGTCTTGCAGGCAACGCCAGCGGGTGTGCGGGATTGGAGGCCAAGTAACCGCTTTCGCTTAATATCATGTTCAGATTCAACAAGAGGAGAGTAAGAATGCTCAGCATGCACGGTGGTAATTGGTCGTCTTGAAGGTACAACAAGGTCACCCACGTGATAGCGGATTACAGACTACCTATTTAGGTACCTAGAGATATTCAAGCGTCATCATGCTTTCAATAGTCCTTACTAAAGAAATGATTCCATTTCGAAGATTGAGAGACCATCCAACTAGTAAGTCCTGATTGGCCATCTCCACCTTGTCATCTGAGAAGGATGTCGAGGGCGACCTCTGTTTCCCGCATCACGTTCGTTTCCATGCTTCCTTTTTTCAAGCGCTTGGACTTTAGAGCCCCGTCCATCACGACTATCCTTCAAGAATTTGTCCTTCAAAAGTCATGCCTGAAAAGACCATTTCGTTACAGAAGGTGATCCACTACCTTCTCATTTATCTAGGAGAGTATTATGTCTGTCAGCAAGCGTTCTTCATCAAAGGTTATGTTTATATTCTTGTTATTCTTGCTCAATGATTTCATCGATATTGGTACCAGAACAAATTCGAGATATGTCTGATGGTAGATATTTTGCTTGATAAGGTGCTTTCGTCCCATGTGTCTCGTTTCTCTGTACACTTGGGTGCATTTACTGCGTATTACAGGAATTTCTAAGAGAAACAGCGGCTGGAACAGCCTTTCTTTGATGGCGGGGTAATTTACCCCGCACCTGACCACGCGGCGGTCTCAGGTCATCGAAGTTTCAATATTTCGTTCCTATCCGATACAATGCTCGCTCTCGTATTCCAGAGCCCACCACCTCGTTTCTCTTCGCTTGTTCATAGATCTCATTCGTTCGGCCTAGTATTCAGTAGTGAGACCTCTGCTGTAAGCTGCAAGTACTGTAAGCTTACTCTAGCACGTCAGAAGTTAACCCAATGAACGAACATTACGCTACTTACTGTAAGACAAGAGATAGAGTGGCTTTCTTCCATGAACAACCTCGAAAAAAGAATCAGCGTGTGCTGTGTTTCAGACGACGTGGTACGACGGTGATGTAACCAAAAGTAACAATTGCATGAGATAGTTTTAATATGGGATCTGTGATGATAAGAGAAGACTCGATGGGTATTTCACCATGTTTTCTTGGACCACTTGCGGAGTTCAGCTCCTTCGACAAATAGCATCTCGCCATCTAAGAACTTCTGATAGAGTCATTTCGGAGATAGCACTTGACAAAGGAGTCCCCAAGATAATTTCTTCTCAATTGGGACGAAGACAGCCCATTGAAGCATAATCTCATCGAAATTTGACCTGGGAAGAGCCTAGTGATTGACACCAGGACCTTGAGACTAGCATCGTGGGACGTACGCGCATGCTGACCAAGGGCAAATTCATCATCGTGTTCTTGTTTGACGGCCTCTCATTCGCAGAGATTTTGAAACAGCTGTGGAGTAACGAGATCCATACTTCTGTAAATATCAAGCGAAGCCTTGGCAGGTGTCAGATGAGGGGACGAACGACAAGCAACGCCAAGAACCCACAGAGAAACGCATGAGCCAAGCAACACGAAACGAAACGCCACGCTATATCCACCCAACGATGATGAGGCGACGTGAGGTCTTACGAATGAGGGTCATGTTGAAAACAAGCAGCCACTCCGAGGTCAGGAATAGATGATCTTGTGTAACAATGTTTTGATTGCGGTCTTGGCAATCTGGGGTGCAAATGTTTCTAGATATATTTCCCTTCCTCGACAGCTGAGAACTGCATCACAATCTCTATCCTTAATCTCAATCTCCATACCGCAGCCACTTCACTGTTTTTTCGCCACAGCAAGCTATTTCAACATGTCTATCCAACTATTCTGTGCCTGTTCGTTGATTGCGGACTTCCACGACGACGAATGCAGAATGTGCAACCAGTTTGAGATGCCAGAACAATCAAGCGACAGCGAATCCAGCGATGTTGAGGGTAAGTCCCACGCACAAACCAAATCAGTCCAAAACAAACTGAGCAATTGACTAACACTTTGGCATAGGAGACAGACTCCCCTCCTCCAGGTTCCAACCTTCGTCTCGCGCGCCACCTTTCAGACTGGTAGTTGATACAGCCGCTGCTGTCGCTGGGCTCCAACAAAGAACCACTGGAACCAATGGCCAAGTCTCCGAGGTTGTCGCTACTCGATAAAAGCCTCATATGCGCAGTAGTGCCCGAGAGCACTGCACTGAAGGCGCGACCTCGCGACTTATCATCGTCCCACCCGCCATCATCAGAGGCGTTGACCCGAAAAGAGACTGGAATAATGACGATTTCGGCACTCTTAGACGCGCAGTCAACGCCGTATACCTTCTTCCAGGCTACATGTTCGCGGTACTGTGGAAAGTGATGGTGTCGGTCACGATATTGGAGAGACGAAAGTCGACAGTCACACATCAGCCATAAATGGCTCGGATGAGGCGAGAGTCATTGTTGCTGTGATGAATGTATGGGTCAAGTGTTGCAAGGTGTTGAGTTTGGGGGAGGACTGGTCACAGTCTCTGTTATAGGTTGCTCGGACATGGTGCATTGGTTATTGGCAAGAGCTCTCAATTTGGAGGCCAGACTTGATGGAGCTGGAAAGTGGAGCTGGAAAGTGGAGCTGCTCCATATCATTGATAACATGGAGGGCATTTACTGTCAGAGGCGTTGTCGTAGGATGTAAGACTGGAGATCCTGCTGGCATGGTCGCATGGACCGTGACTCCAAGAGGTGCAGGAGAAATCAACGCAGGTAGAGAGTGGATTTCGCAATGCTAGTTATCAAAAACATTTCCCTTTACAGACTCGCAACCATAGGAACCCAGGAAACTGTGAATACGAAACCATGAGGTTCTGAAGAAAGTGGGAAGTCGTATATTCATTCAAGTAGCTCTCATGCTCATGGCCAAAGATGGAATACCTTGCTTAATGTGAGTCCTGCAATGCTGGTTGGTGGTACAGCCGAGCCCAATAGTTCCAACATCTCTCACGATGGTCTGTCGCAACTTCCTCTCCCTATCACATGCCGCAGTTTTTGACATTGCCTATTTGGGACGGAACGTACAGACGTAAATTTCAACCACTTCCCCCACCCCCGGACAGGTGAATTCTAATCGAAATACTTTTTACCAAAAGTATTCACATAAATCGTTCTTGGTGATCGAATACGACAATGCGACATTATCAGTAGCTCACGTGAGAGTATTTCTCACACAAATACTTCAATGGGATGATGGATTCGTGGATCGCAACCTTGGGGGACATCGACTGATTGGTCAGAACACCTCCGAACAAGAAGGATATTGGGAGAACGTTAACACAACGAATTGCAACATTAATCGACGCATAGAAAGACACTCTCGAACAAAAGTTCGCACCTCTCAAACAGTATATCGTCAGCGGCGACCTGGGTGAAAACTATGACCTCCACAACGCCTTGAGACTTGCTTTCGAGCGATCGCTTGATCGAAAGACTGTTGCGGAACTCTTGGAATCGTATCGGGGTGATATGGAACCGATGTTCATCAGCGCTATTAGAGCAGAGACACTAACAAAGGATTACATCGACGCACCAAAACTACTTGGCTGTTCTGAGCCATTGCTATGCGATGAGATCAGGGAGGGGATAATTCGCAGCTTGGTGAAGGATGGCAATAGCAAGGTCTCTCATGCCGAGCTTCGATAAGCTCTAGGACAATTGAGGCCCAAAGTTTCGGGAATTCTGCGTCGGCGTCAGACGTCTGGCATCTTGTGTGACAATACTGGTAGCACGAACGTTCAAGATCTTATAGGTTCATGTAGGGCGATTGTTTTGAAGAGTAGAAATATGAGTCCTTGTATGATTGAGACTCATTTGTCCATTTCCAGACTTTACTTCTGGAAAGCCATCACAGCATACCTGAAGGTGCCATTTGCAAAACCTCTTCTCATAGCTCTGAAGGCTTGCATAAATGCCAGACCATCTCGACCTTGCGCTACAGCGAAAGCCCATAGCGCAGGATTCTGGATCAGAGCCCAAGAGATATCCCTGTGGACATGTCAGTAGAGCTTCATGGGGCACGTGATACTCTACTTACCATGTCTTGGAAACCTGCTTGCTGATATCAAATGGTTGTGCAAAGACCTTCAATCCGGCCTTCTCTGCGAACTCGACATAACCTTTTTGTGTGCAAATGGGTGGGAGCAGCATGCCATCTAAATGAGCGTTAGCCAATGTCCCTCAAGCATATACAGCAGCATCTTCACCTTCAATAGGGCTGATATCATCCTTGAATTGCTTCTCCGTCAATCCTTCATCTTTGAACCAGTCGGCAATAATCAGCTTGCCACCTTCCTTCAATAAGAGGTGAGCGTTTCGAAAGAAGAGCTCCTTGTTTGGTAAATGGCTCATTGCTTCGGAGATCCACACGCAATCGAACTTCTCCTCTGTGAAGAAGTCCCCCATCTTCTCCGCATCCAATTCAATGAATTTCACGGATCCATCGCCTAGCTTCACAGCCGCATCCAGGCTCTCGGGTTGAGTACCTCCAGCCTCTGAAGTCAATCTGCGCGCGATCTCGACTTGGCGTCCGCTGATAGTAACACCAGTCACGATACAGCCATGAAGCTTTGCGAGATGTCGGCTCGTCCCGCCGATGCCACAGCCAACGTCAAGGACTGAGCTTCCTTTGGGCAGGTCTGACTTCTGAACCAGAAGTTCAATCAGTTGGACTTGGGCTTTCTCTTTCGTATCAGCTGGAGTGAGAAAATAGCCGTGATGGATATGTTCTCCCCTACTCAATTAGCACGTGCTTTCAGTTTCTCGGAAACCTTGGAAATGTGACGTACCATAAGCTGTAATAGTAATCACTGGCAAGCTCGTAGTGATGTCTGATGCGGTCTTTGAGGGCATTGAATGAGATGAATGGCTCGGGTTCGGGGATTTCATAGTCCTCTATCTTGTTGACCTTGCTGTCGGTTTCACGTGCTGCGGGAACCTCTGCCATGGTGCCGGATTGGATCGAATCACTTGCTTTAAGCTGGCCACGTATGCACGTATGCACAATGTATGATGGATGAAAGGATAATGAAGGTTTGAAGTACGAGGTCGCAGACGACTGCAGACAACAGGTGGTAGTTGTCCGTGCGGTTTCAATATACCCAAGATGGCCTAGCGTTTGACTTAGCTCCCTCCAGGCTCACAGCCGGCAGATGAGGCCGCACCTCAGAACATCTTCTGCGCCAACGTTTCCTTCTCGACGACGATGACTTGGAAAGTTCGTTCACGCACCTGGGACCTTTAGGATGGAAATCACACATCATATGAAGCTCGCCGCCAGTTGATTGGCACAATCAGAGTCGATTTTTGGATCAATCTGGTCTACCAGTCGGTGAATTGGTCACTCCTACATCTTTTCAGGTACATGACACCCCAATCATGTTATGGCTTGGTTCTCTCGTGCAATAGCTGAGTCATACGCCATCGAGATTTGATATAGAGCATCAACATCGGATTCTATGCTCAGGGACATCTTATCCGCACTTCCACCAGACTCGGATCTGCTCGCCGCACCTGGAAAATCTTGGCCAAATGCTTGCTTTGGGCCGTTCTTTCCACTTTATCTGAATTTAATTGTATCATTTTTTCCTCAAAAGACCCACCGACCTTTGCTCCCACTATTGCTGGGACCGCATCAATCTCGCTTCCATAGAAGCCCCTCAGGCGGTTTGACAGCCATGTTCAAGACATTTTTTTTTGGCTTGAAGGTACTCAAGCGAGCTCCTAGGCTCAAGACATATGATGATGAGGGTGACTGCCAAGACATGGAATGGACACGTGGGACATCTATCAATGGTTGGATGGAAAGAACGAGGTGGAGGGACTGAGGGTACGTGTTGGCCTTGACCAAGTAGGATTCAAGTACAATGATAGTTCAATAGGATGCTGCTTGCATCTGAGAAGAAACTAACTCTGCGCTGCTTGTGGAAGCAATCACGACAATCCCCATTGCACGTCTGGGCAAACGAGCTCAGGAACATTAAGTTATCCTAGTTGTAGGCGTAATTCCTATCATCTCATCAGGACAGATCTTTTTTCATAACTTAAAATCACTTACCTCGAGCCTCTTCCGACTATCGAGCGGACTTCTTCGCGACTCCATATTGAATGCTTCAGATGCAATGCTCTTCTTCAAATCTTGCGTTTGCACTACTCTCTACGTAAAGTTAAGTCTTTTGTTCGCAATGTCATGTTTGGAATGCAGTATTTACCTGCTCGAACGAATCGCGAATCCTATATCTCACAGTCTTCACCTCCTTCGCCTGGCCAAGTCGATGAATGCGGCAAAGCGCTTGCTCTTCCATCATCGGATTCCATTGTGGCTCAAGGAGATAGGCTGCAGAAGCTGCCGTGAGGTCCAGTCTGTCGATATTGATTAGTAATCTTAAGCATCATGGTGGAATGAAATATGGGAATTCTAGTTAAAACTCACCCTGCCCCACCACACGTGATCGATACAAGTATGACCTGGATAGAAGCGTCTGTCTGAAATTTCTGGATCGCTTCTTCTCGCTTTTCTCCTGAATGCTGTCGGCCATCTATACGAGTATATGATATGGACTGTTTGACCAGAAGGGACTCGATGAGATCAAGTGTGGAAGTCCAATATGAAAATACAACACTGCATGAACAGTCAGCTGATGTCGGCAAGATTGCTATTCGCTTCCTTACCTCTTCTCTCCTTCTGGAGAAGCCTTCAAATCGATCAACAGGGTCTTCAGCTTCGTTGAAATATGCTCTTCAGGTATGTTCGGCAAACTCTTACCCTTGCTAGGGTGGGCTACCGCATCAGGGGTCCATAATACTTCAACACTCTTACAAAGAGGTACATCAGAGCACGTTGGTACCGGTCGGCTATTCGGAGAGTCTTTGATGCAAGATCCGCAAATGAGAGTCAGACACTTCGAGAGAAATGGCTTTAGGTTGTCGGAGCTCGCCTCTTCGCCTGCGCCATTTGACAACACATTCTCACATACAGAACATACTGCCTCTCCAGCGCATACAATAGTTTCGAAAGCCTTATTTGCCGTGGACCTGTTCCATACGTGAGTGTCTTGAGGTGTGATGCTGATAGGCTTGTGAACTTGTCGGTTTGCATGGACAAGACCATGATTGCAGAGCAAACGCAACTCATTCAGCCATTGTAGCGCATTAAGATATTGTGCCGGCTGCAGCGGATTATTGGAGAGTGCTGCATCGATCTTCTTGATGGTCCTATCTCTTGCTTCATCGTAGCACTGCTTTTCTTCTGGACTGAAGTTGAGGTTGCGGATCAAGTCCTCCCGATTCGGAAGATCGATGATTGCTTTCGTTCTGCACAAGGAAATGCAGTTTACCAGCTTCTTCATTCTAGTAATATCTCGATCTAAAGACTTAAGCCACGGTTTGGCAATTTCGGTGTCGAACACTTTCGGTGCCGAGAATGGATAGATCTTGAGGAATTCCAGTAGACTTGAGAAGTCCGTCACTCGGTTCTGAATCGGCGTTCCCGTGATTGCCCATCGATTCGTTGCGTTGACTGCGCAAGCTGCCCGTGCCATTGCAGTTGCTCGATTGCGAATCGTGTGCGCTGTGACATTAGAATGGGACCCAAGGACTGAGAGATGCTGGATTCTTACCCTCATCAAGGACAATCCGATGCCAAGCAAAATTAAAAAGTGTGTCTTCACGATAATCCTTATCCTCGTACTTCTTCTGTTGTCTGACAAGAGTTTCGAAAGTCGTAATGACAATGTCAAAGTTTCCCAGAGTCCGTGTTTTGCGCTTTTGAGACCCATGAAAGCGCATCCATGTCAGTGTGTTCTCTTTCAGATGTCTGTCTCGTTAGCAAAGCTACCAGCACTAAAAGTATTGGTGATTCACCTTTTCAGTTGAGTGTTCCACGTCTCGAGTACTGTCTAACGTTAGTGGAGGTAACGAAGTAAATGATGGTGTATATCACGTGAGTAAGGTACCACGATGAGAGTCGATTTCAGTCTTCGCAAATAGCCGTGGTTCGTGTATATACCAGTCTCTGTAGGACTACAAGCATTGAGAGCAATGAGAGAGATCATTGTCAATGACTTTCCGAGGCCCATTTGATCAGCAAGTAGACCTCCTCGCGAGTCAGGTGGAACGGTTTTCTGGGACGATTCTGTGATCATATTCGTGTATCTAGTCATGTCAGCATCTAATTTCAGATGAGTACGAAGTGACTAACGTCATTTGACCTGTTTCGTCAACTTCTCTAACCCATAGGTCATCCTGCGAGCCATCATAGAGCCAACCTTCTTCTCGCTTAGCCATGAAAGTCAACGCTTTCTTCTGATGCCTATGACAATAGCGTTAGCTATATTGGATCAGACGTCCATTGGTAAACATACCGATATAGCGGGGTTCTGATGGCTTCCGGCGCATCTGTTAGCGCTAAGTGGTCGTCGCAGCTCAGCTCCGAAAAGATATCCTCTTGCGAAATGAGCTTCTCGAGCTCAGATGAGGAGTTCAAGGTTCCCAGTTGGTCTGTCATTACAACTTCTCCGCTTCTAGATAGCACGTGAGGATTTGAATACACCAACACCCTATCACACTCCAAAGGCTCTTGCAGATAGATCCCACACTTCGTCAGATACGATCCAACCTCATTACAGAGGTCTGCCGGGCCATAGATGATCGCATTCATGACGTACTGCAATTCATTAAACCCTGGTGTTCGTGAGCCTTTCTTACCTGGAGCTGCGCGTCGATTGATGGTTCGACAATATATTTGGAAGTTGATCCCATCTTCAGTGCCCAGATTGCTCAGAATCTTGGCATTTCTATCGTCAAGTTCGCCAAATATGGATTCTCGGCCGATTTGGTATAAGTGAGTTGGTTTCAGAAAAAGTAAGGATATCTTCGAAGTATCAAAATTCATCATGCTAGATTGGGATGCGGTGATTGGAACGTCAGCTATCTAACAGACTTTAGCTCGACTACTATATGGTAGAAGCTAACTTCTAGCTTACCATCCCCAAACACACTTGGTCCACAGTCGGGACGTCGATTTGAGCGCTTTCTGAATGGAAGCCATTGTCGTTGCTTCCGGTGACTTCAAAAGCACTTGAATTCTCTGTATGAGTCTCAAATGTTGACTCATTGGTAAAGTTTCGTGATGAATTAACAATTGAGTTGTCCTGAGCTGTTTTTGAACTGAGATCCGGAGCCTCGTACTCAGGCAACATAAAGTCATCGTTCTGTGACAGCAGGAAGTTGAGTGCCCAGGCACTCTCCAACTCTGCGTCATTGAAGGCTCCGAGGCTGTTGTTGTAGCTGTTGGAAGATATCAAGTCTACTCCTGCAAATCCTTGTTCGTTTTCCAGACGTTGTCGTTTTGGAGCTGAATCTCCGAGATCCATATCCCTCTCATGATGTGTTAATGTTTCAGTCATTTCCTGAGGTTGCCTTGAAATTAGAATGTCTGAGGCTATGGAGCTGTCGACGCTTCGAAGGTAGCGGAAGAGACTACATTTTTCAGTCGGCTGCCTCAAAACGGTACCCGCACGAATATTTCCTGGCTCTCGCCAGGCAGATTTGTAGCGTGATATGGCGAACGTACAATTTCCTGGAAGTGACAAAAGTCGGTACTCCTGTGGAGGCTGTGCAACCTCTGACAGCTGCGCAACCTTCGACCCAGCCTCCTCGCAGAGCTAGCTTCATGCGCGAGGGCAGTCAGGTGACACCACTTTTCGGTGCCTGATTCTGGCTAGATCATGCATCATGCATGTGCTTGTTCATTTTCGCCTTTTGCAAAACACGTAGGCTTATGTTCTCTCAATCTTGCATTTCATTCCTGGGGGTTACCTTTATCTTAGGCTCTGTAAGTTGGAGAACCTAAGTCTTTGCCTTGGCACTTGTCTTCGTATTATTAGGCGGGCGCTAATCGATTTTCGAGTTCAAGGGAAGTCAGAATTAGATGCGGTGAGCTTAGTGCTCAACCAGTAGATGACGGTTATTTTGAGTGTCCTTCTGCATCGGTCGTGTCCACGCGTGGACGTTGCGCTTGGTAGGGAACGGCGACTTCTTTACAGAGGACGGAGGTCGTTCATCCTGGACGCTTGCAACAAATCCACGAGGATTGATTAGGTCAATGAAACTATACCATTACGCGACATCTGTTCACTCTGCCGAAGCGTCGTTTTCGGAGAATGGAAGGTTTCATCGAAGGACTTACTTCGCAGGGGCCTAGTACAGATAGCCTTCCGTGTCCAGCAAGTGATGGTACTTCAACAGTCCCCAGCTACAATGATCTCGTGGCAAACTCCAATGAGACTCTATGCAAAGAGTGTAGCGAACTCAACATCAGAGACTGTTTCCTCGGCGATCAAAATCCACCGTCCATACGGCTCGGGTTTTTGGTTGACATTGTCCACAACACACACTGCACTTTCTGTGGTCTTGTTAGCCGAGCGCTCGAGCAAAGCTGGACCGCGATGCCTCTGCACTATAGCTTAGGTATGTTCATGGGCATCCAACGACCTATTAGAAATGAGATTGGGTTGGTTGCTGGCAAAGCCACGACGACCGAACAGTCCCCTCGCACCTCGAAATCGAGGTTTGCTGTCAAGGAACAGCAGTATATCGCGGAGTGTCTGCAGAAGGGACCGGGAGAGCGAAATTTCAAGCAGAAATTCGCCTTCGCGCAAACGACGCCGTTAAGCTTGGTCACCAAGCAAATGGCTATGGACGGACAGTTACCTCTAGCTGTGACGCAAAACTTATGACGGAGTGGTATCGAAGATGCAAGGAAGATCACGGCTACGAAAATTGTGGAAAAGTACGCATTGTCAGCGAAGCCGCATTCAGCGTTCCGAGCGGCGAAGCGATACCGGAAGCGAAATTGCCCCCTGAAACTCGCTTCATTGACGTAGAGGAAATGCGGCTAGTACCTGTCTCTGAGACTTGCGAATTTGTAGCCTTGAGTTATGTCTGGGGTACTCTAGTTGATGAGAACCTGCAGACGAAGAGGCATAATCTGGAAGTCCGTCATGGGCCTGGTGGCTTGCGCGGAGTCACCTTCCCAAGGACCATAGCGGATGTCATCTCGTTGACTCGAGCCATGAACATCAAATACATTTGGATCGACTCTTTATGCATTGTCCAAGACGACGAGCACAAACTTGCACAGATTCACAACATGGACAGGATCTACGGTCTGGCTTCGCTCGTCATTGTCGCTGCTGTAGGATCCGATGCTGCTGCTGGGCTCGTGGGGTATTGTAAAAGCCCCAGATCTACAAATACTCAAGTTGTCGAGGAAGTTCAAGGTCTGCAGCTGGTTGTATCATCGCCACCTCTGAGGCATGTTTTAGAACAATCGAAGTGGAATACACGAGGGTGGACGTTTCAGGAGTGGCATCTTGCTCGTCGTGCGTTGCTGTTCACTGATCAACAGGTCTATTATGTTTGCTCGAGTGCAAGCTTCTGCGAGGATATTACCCTGGAACAGGTACAACCACAAACTCCGATGAATTTGATCTTGGAGAACTGCAATGCCTCCACGTTGAGACATTATCTTCCAAGCCGATACTCACGAATGAATGTCAATAGCGGCTGGGTCGATTATATACAGACCGTGGAGGAATGTAGTAACAGACAGCTTACATACGAGTCCGACACTCTTCTCGCCATCTCTGGACTTCTAAGTAACCTTCACAGAGCGAGCAGGAATCGATTCCTCTGTGGTATATCCATTGGCCTTTTTCATGATGCACTCTTTTGGGTGCCTTCGAAAGGTGAAGGGTTTCGGTGGAGTGTGGGCGAAGACGGTGAGATCTTATTTCCAAGTTGGTCGTGGGCAGGGTGGAAAGGTACGGTGAAGTATCGTGTCTTCCCTGCCAGCAAGTCATTGGTAAGTGAGTGGGAAGTCTGGACAGACGGGCAAATTGTGAAATGCATCGCTGTTTCGGTATCAGAATTCAAATTATCCTATATGGATGAGCCTGCATTGACAACATTGCCCGAAGATGATGAGTGGGTCAATGTTCTGATTGTAAGTGAGCTAGGAAATGAAGTATTTTTTCGGGCTGGCGTAGGGCAGGTCTCGAAGTATGCTTGGAATGATTGGGCACATGCTGAGAAGAGGTTGATCAGACTAGCATAAGGGAGATCTGGTTTCCTTTCTCACTTGCTTCTGGGTGAGAACATTCAAGACGAGAATCTTTTAAACGAGCGCTCCTATACACATCAAGCTGGGTGGATTGTGTTTGCATTTGCTCGTATTTAGCACATAGGGGCGCAAAGATCGGTAATCTCAGTCTTAGGCACCTATGCATTCCCGTCATGTTGACTCCGGGCATCCATGAGCGGTCTTGGCCTATGTACTCGTCAGTCCAACAAGCATCGCCTACAGGCACAATCTGCCCCTAGCCATGGTTCGAGGGCCTTTTGTCTCTCGGACTTAGGCAGAGTGGTATCGATATAACCTGTGAAAACTTCGAATATTCCGACCTGCAAGATACACCGTCCGGGAACTTTCGCCACCATCCCGGTTGCAGTCTCTTTCCATCATACTAGAGCTCTCGCAGCTATGATTGAAGAAAGAGTACATCGAATCGATAGAAAAGAATGTTTTGCCATCATGAGTCTGTCCAGAGACACAGTTGTTGGAGATGCGGGGCCTCTTCATCATGGTCAGCCAAATTCTAATAATTGGGAACACAGTATGTAATTACACTAAAGTGTTGAGAACCCATGCATCATAATCCAAGTCTTTGAATACGTCAATTCCAATAGACTGCAAGACTTGATTCGGTCCAATAACCTTTGACTCTAAATCCCAAAAGGAGGCTCTTGTGGATTCATATTGAGCCACCAAGCGCGCGAGCAGAGGATGCCTCAGCGGATGGTCTTCACTTTGTACACACATAGCCAAGACTCGGATCCATGTGAGACTCCTGAATTGTGGCATGTGCATTTCCATATTTGTCGTAGCCGCCGCGATTCCATAGAGCTTGTTGAGGTGTGTTTTGCATAGAGCTTGGTGATAGTATTCCTTAGCAGTATTTTAGCACTTTCCGTCATAAAAGCGAACGTCCGGGCAGCAAATCAACTGCAAACAATGGTCTGCAGTCAGGGAAGCTCCACAATTGTAACAATAACCATCCATTTGATGGGCTGTTATACCTATTGGTCCTTGAGAGTCCAGAATTTGGTGCCCTGACGGTATATCTCGAGTTGTAAAGACTCCGAGGCAGCTGGTGTTGGAAGACATTTGTGCAGCAGCAGACTTTGAGCCCACAGAAGACAGTCTGATCTCAAGCTTGCCTTTGGAGCATAATGCCATCTCGTGATTAGCGTCCTCGATGACCGAAATTGGTCGCTTCGAGAATTCGATGGGCACCCAGGGATACGATACATTTTGAAAACATCCCTTCGCGGATCTCTTTGCGTGGTCGTTGCCGTTATATCCTTGCTCCTCAAAACGTTGACACATTGAATCATACTCTGAGTTGGCTTTTTGGTACTCTGCTACGAACATCTCATCAAGTGGGTAAAGCTCCAAAGCTTTGTCGCAAATACATTTCATGTCGTAGAAGGCGCCGAGCAGTTCCAGTGATCGAATGAGAAGTATGTAAACCTGCCGGCGGTTGCTCTCCGTCTGTTGACTATTCGGCTTCATATCAAACAACAGTAAAGCTTTGTTCGCATCTGAAGCAGCCAATTCGGTGTAGCCTAGCTCAAGAAGAGTGTCCGCCCGCTCTTGCCAGGCGAGGGAATCGTAAGGATGGTCTATGATCCGTGAGGTTCTCTCCTGAAATGCGGTTCGAAGTCTTTTCATGTCCTATAAAACTTTAGATGCGAATTTTCTGGTAAGTTAAATGTTGTCAAGTCGATGTTGTCGCAAAGTTCACTGACCTTGTTGGAAGGGTGCTTCCATGTTTTGCGCCAGCGTGCGCAAATGGAAGGCTTACAAGAGTGGATGCTCCAGTTATGGTCCATGTTCTCTGTAATTGGGAAGTAGGGGTTTTCTATTCTCGAAAGATGGGAGCGGAGTATCGCGGTCGTTTCCTAGTCTGCTCGGAAAGTGGCGAAGAAGTATCGAAGGATGGAAAGCCGAGAAGATAAACTCGTGGATCTGCCTAAGCGTTTTGTGAGTGAATGAAAATTGTGCACGTGTATTGAACTGATAACGAATATACAAGCAATTCCTTCTCGTCCAAGGTTGACACTGTCGTATGGGTTGGTAGCGAAGATGTATATCTGATCAGCGTCTTTGTACACATGTAGATGCAACAGAATTCCACCGCCTTGCCACCCATGTCCCTAATAATCAGAACAATGATACATGGAATTCCATATACAACAGGTGAGGCACTAACTGCATATCGGCTTTCAGATTCGCCCAATCCAGCTCACGTTTTTGAGATCCATAGCTAGGCTCATTTACCCCCCTTTCTATTGTCTTTTGCTTCAATTTTCACAGATGTGGGACATAGTTGATCCACGCTGCTGCTTTGTAAAGCTCGATGGGCATCGAGCGAAGACAGTAAAACACCATGAACATCAACACCAATCTGACAGCAAAATACGTCAAAAGCGAAAGAAAGTAGCACAAGACGACCAACGCAGCCAGTACTGGCGAAGAAACCTTCTCATTGGCAATGCTGTGAGCGCCTGGGTCCCAGATACTGGCAACCTGAAGACAAGCTGCGATGATGATGGGTGTAAGTGTTGCAATGAGACTGCATGCCCGCCACAATGATCGCTCCTTCGAAGTCGCAAAGTCGAAGTTCCAGGCAACAAGGTGAATTATGCTGAATATGGTGCTAAAGCAGAAGAATGGAAGGACGAGATTGAAGAACATGCTCTTCTGACTTCTTCTGGTGATGATTCGTGTTGTCATCTTGACACGTTGTATAGTCTTCCGCTCCACCAGACCCTTATTTGTATTGTGAAACGATGCAGGGAGATCTCCGTCGTAAGGCACAGGAGTTGTCATTTCGATATCTAGTGGTTTGTACCACCAAAACCCACTAGCAAGAAATGTACATGCTGCGAATGCGACAGTTGCGATTTCGAGCTGAGATACAGGCAAACCTTGAGCTCCTCGGATTACGCATTGAGCCACCAACCAGCCTGTTTGAACTAGTGCAAAGAATTTCGTGAATGCGTTTGTTTTGCTTCGATCCTGAATATCTCTCTCATCCACAACTGGCAGGTGGAACGGTGATGTCTCGTCCGAATTGTCCAATAATTTCAAAATCTCTGAAGGGAGGAGAGGTACTCTTTCTCCCTGGTAATGAAGAACATATCCTCCCATGGAAGCATAAAACCCGTGCATTAAGGACCAATCATAACTTCGTTGCCGCATATCCTTCACAACGTTTCGGCTTTCCTGCCATTGCCTCAGAGCAATTGCGCAGCTGATCTCAGGTGCCATAAGTGTCGTTGCCATCCATTTCAGCTTACGACGAAGCAGAGACCAGCGGTTGTCGTGAGGAGATGCAATGTTGAGGTGAAGAACTGTCCAAGTACACGAAAGAAGTGTAATAATACAACTTTGAAGCAAAGTCGCAGTGCTTCGATCTCTTTGTCCCCAGATGAAGCCGACCCTTTCGGTGCTCGTTGTATTGTTCGTTGTCGCCTCAGCCGAGACAACGTGAAACCATGCCAAAAAGAAAATCATAAAGAACAAATCCATAGCTGAAATTGATTTTTTGATGTCATGTAAGCTTTAGATTTTATCAGTTTAGCAAGAGTCGGCCACGATAAGTGGTAGTTGATAGAACTGAAGTTGCGAGACTTCTCCACCACCACCGTCAATTTCTCTCCTT
This sequence comes from Helotiales sp. EF0021, assembly GCA_000292665.1. Classification (NCBI taxonomy): domain Eukaryota; kingdom Fungi; phylum Ascomycota; class Leotiomycetes; order Helotiales; species Helotiales sp. EF0021. The sequence continues at coordinate 312,804 of AIET01000520.1, forward strand.
GTATTAAGCATAAAAACCTACACATTAAGATCGCATCTGCCTGTCTGACATCAACATTTGAATTTGATAGGAGGTTGGCACGGAGCTGAAAGAGTTGCTTCGCATGCTCGAGCCCAATGAGCACATGAATCCTCGTGAAAGCCTCCTGCATGTATCGAATCCCCATTCGGAGAAACTGCCAGGACTTAACCCAATCATGAGAATGGACCGAAGCAAATCATTGCCCTTTTCCAACTATTGATAAGCAGGGTTCCACATCCTACATGCAGTGATCTAGCACAGCCGAATGATCGTCGGTAGAAAGTGTGCCTCAATGCGGCTCTTGCAGATATGGCGTATTTCCCATTTTCTGGATGGCCAGCCTGCTCGGCTTGTCGTTCACATACGTGTCGGACTGAAATTCATGGCTGACATGGGAATCGAAGCAGTTGCCCAAGCTCTCCATATTAAGGTGCGATCTGCCATGTTGCCCCGCTCCGCCTTCGAAAGAAAATAGAATGTTCCACGAATAGGCCCATGAAATTAAGGCTTAGCAGCCCCCAATCTCCAAATCTTCTTTGTCAAAACTTAGGTGCTGTCCTATGCCATGCCACGCTATGGCGAAGGTCGTTGATATTCAAAGAGCACCCCAGTATCTCCAGCAGCAATGGCGACACCTCAAGGAGATGTGGACCTTGCAGTCGCGATTACAACTCTCGTCGGCAGCATACTATCAGCCATTGGGACATGCTTTATTCTTGCGACATATTATTTCCTTCCTCCAAAGCTAAAGCACATCAGACACACGCTCATCCGAAATCTTGCCGTCGCAGGTATGCATGAACGCTTCCCATAGTTGTTATTTCAAAATATAAAATTCGAGAAGCTGAGACTCTCTTGATCCAGAATTTGGATTACACTTCGGAAATGCTGTGAGCGGTCTCACGATAGTAGTTCAGAACAGAGATCTTGAAGACGGACATGCATGCGTCGCGAGCGGGTTTCTCACACAGTTATGTGTGCAAGCTGTCGACTGCAACATGCTTGTGATATCCGTCACTCTATACTATATACTCACCCAACATTTCAACCTCACCAAACCTCCCTTGAAAGTCTCTGCGGCATTTATCATCGCACCATGGATTCTTCCCATCATCACCTCCTTCGCAGCTCTCGGGTTGGACTTCTACCACCCAGTGTCCGGAAATTGGTGTTGGATCCAAGCACAGCCGAAGTACCTCAGATACGTTCTTACTCATGGTTGGCGCTTCGTTATCATTACAATTGTCGTGGCTATGGGCGTACGGATACGCTTCTACGTCAAGAAGAATCGGTTACAATCAATACCTCAAGAGGGAGTTGAGCTAGCAGAAACATCTTCCATGGGCAAGGGTCAGGGCAGCTTCACCTACTCAGAACATCTCATTGAATCACATTATTCCGACGACGATGTAGTAGCATCAGAGAAGAAGAAAACTCTGAGATTATTGAGCGGATATCCCTTGTTCTACGTCGTTCTTTGGCTGCCCGGACTTGCGAATAGAATAGCGGAGGCAACAGGACATGAAGTACGGGTGCTGGCAATCTTGCAAGCAAGTACAGGATATATTGGGTTTGCAAATGCAATCACATTTGGTTGGAATGAGGTAAAAGATCAGTTCAGCGTTGATCGATTGTTGGAGATGACTTTGGGGTTCATGCTAAGTAACTGAATGCATTGGAGTTCATAACCTATTTTGTTCTTCATTCTCGAAAACAACAGGGCGTATTGTCTTTTTTGAGAATTAAAAACTCAGTGCAATTACTTCCAACATGCAATGATCCGATGCCCAAGTCGTACTAGTGGGTCGGAGGAAATAGGGGGCGGGGTAGGTTTCAGTTCGCTAAATCTTAGGCTTCGCTTCCCCTGACTCAGAGTTGCCTTTCGCATGTCTTCGCCTTGCAGTGGGTCCCTACCAACTACTCGACCAAAAAGATGTTCTGATGTACCTGGATGGCAGGATCAAGTAAGGCTCGAGATCGAAAAGAATTTTGTGTGTAGTCTGGGCTTCACAAGGCCAACTGTGTAAGCCGCCGCTGCTGTCAGTTCACCAAAGCCTAACACTTATTTGGACAGACATGGACAGGGGCTAGTCAGGATGGAGGTAAACTCTCGCCATGATCATAGTCACCCGAGACTGTTGCATGGTTGTCCTCTCTTGAAGCAGATTCGGGTTTCGGGAGCTTGAATCAATTGTTTTGGTCAAGCTCTCAGAGACTACGCTACTCTTCTCTGCAAGAACGCAAATGAGCTGCAATGAATAAGAAACTCGCTCCACCACCTCGACTCATGGACCACAACCCATGGGCAAAGTTTTCCCTTGATTATCTCATGATGCCAATACAGTGATGATGATCAACATCAGAACTTCGAACTTGAGGTTTCCTAGAAATGCCCCAAATAACCCGGAACATCTACGATCTCGAGACTTCATCGGGCATCGTCACCATGCGTCCTTGTTCGAGCTTCTCGTCCTCCATACTGTGCATACACATGTCCCGTAAACCGTGAGCGCTCCATATATTGTGGTCGAAACTTCTCAGCTTGGCCATTCTGTCATCGAGTTGAGAAATGGTGTTGCGGCCGATATTGTAAATGCGGCCGTTGGGTTCCTTGGCCACCATCAACGACCAATTGAGAAATGCATTCAATTCGTAAAATGGTAGTGCCCTGTCAAGCTGATCTCCAAGGTGTGACGGGTTGAATTTATATGGAGCGATGAGTATGATCTTCATTGTTTGCAACGACTCGAAAACCTCCAGCTCACGGACGAGCTGCGCAAGGTATGGGTAGCTTCGCGAGATTACACTTTTCCTGATTTCGGATGGAAGTGGCATTTTAGAGGAGTCGAGGTTCACTACAGGTTTTTTGGCAGGTTTGACTATGATCCTGAGATGGCGAACATGCGGCTGATATTCCGTGCCAAGTTTTCGAAGTTGACAAGCAAGTGAGTTTAGCGAATCGTTTTCTGGCCCCTCCGTGTTTTCCCCATTGACCACAATTTGGACTGAACGTCCGACAAAAAGCCTCTTGAATTCTTCTGTGGATAACGGAGACAGTTCGGTGTTGCTTTTTTAAACTTGTATACTCTATCGTGGAACGGAATAGAACGAATCCTTGTCCATCTGCCGCTATCCTTTTTTCCCCAGGTGACGAGGTCCTGATGGTCTGCATCGTAATTCGCACTTAAGGTGATATTCGTAGCTTCCCTGATTGACTCGTCGAAAGAAATTTTGATAGATCGTCCAGCCATCTCTAGGTTTCCAGAAGGTTTTCAATGATTGGGTTCCAGTGTTGCTCCGATCTCCAGTGCTCGGTATGGGGGAGTGCTCAATGTATTCGTTAAGATATCAATAATTAAAGGATGACTATGCGGGTGTATTTATGTCCGTTTGATTGTCCAAAGCCAATAGATTTGTGTTGAGAAGGTTTTCAGATGTTGTGACTTTGAAAAGGGAAGGCGCACCCATCACAGATTCACACCTTCCCCGTACTCTTCGTTGCACAGGCCACATCTTAATGTAAGCAATAAGCTACAGAATAAACTTCAAGTATTCAGCGGACATCAGAAATCTATCTGTCCGACATTGGACATGCTTTTCACAAGTGTAATCGGAAGAAATCGATGTCCCGATGTGAACGAATTTTGAGAACGGCTCTGTATCGTCAATACTCTGCCTCAGATGGACTTAAAGAGAAGCCACGGCCGTGAGAATGCCTCCGGAATAGGGCTATGTCGATCGAAACTATGGTATTATTGAGGGTGACGGCGTGTACAATGGACAATGAGGAAGGAGGGTCACTTTCATTGATGATATTGAGGTTTTTACATAGCTTTGTGTGTCCGAGATCGTCACGTCACGTCTAGTGCGTCCAATACCGCCCAAATCTCCTGTAAAATCGACGAAACCAAAGGTAGAAAGCTGTCGCTCTCAATACTAAGGGTCGCAGGACATGACAGAACCGTCCCCTATCCACTTCATCCATATCTGAGCGCCATCTTCCCACCCGCTAGACCAAACTACACTGATGTGCAACCCACAATGCCCAAAGCCCGGCTCCTGGGGCCACTAAGATAAAAGGACAAAAGGCAACATATCGAAGCCAAGGACACCGTGTCATGCAGCCCACAATACCAGGCGAAACAAATGTGGTCATTTGCCATCAGACTCAGAGATTTATGTCTCCTCTGCACTCTTCTATGGCCTCCCACATACATAGTAGCAGGATCATACTCACTAGGGTTGACAACCATGATATTATCAAATGCTTCTTCGTATTGTTGGCGATACTTGATGGCTCTCGCAGTCAACTCCTGCTCAAGAAATCTCGGCACAACTCTTGGCGGGAAGATACCTGGAGCAGACCATTTCAGTCCCCAATTGGTGAAGGTCTCAAGTCCGTAAAACGGAAGCACGGCATCAAACTGTTTGACATCCGCATGACCGTAATCCAGCTCTGCGTCCAACTCGACGACAATCTCCAAGGCCTTCAAAGAAGGGAAGTCTCGGATCTTGCCAACCATCCCGGTGATGAATGGATATGCGCGTTCAACAATTGGTCTGAAATCCTTGCTCTTCATCATGGCCTCTGAGGTCTGAACGTACTTCTCGATATCGGTGAACACATGATCCTTATCGGGAACGATGAGTTTGATGACCAGATTCTTGACTTCTTGCTTGAAGGTTGGGCCAAGCTTGTCGATCTGATGGAGAATGTTTGGAGTGGACAGGTTCTTAGCTCGAGCTTCGACTTCAGCTTTGTTGATGACAAATTGTACATAGCTGGTTTCGAGGAATGCCTTCCTAGCACTATCGCTCATGTTGTGGTTCAGGTCGTGGATAAACCGTATGTGCTTGTATTTGGATCGAATGGGAAGGAGACGACAGTCTTGGAGGGTGTGGAGGACCCGATAGCGGTCGTCGTCAACACCACTTGAGTACGAATCACACCTGCAGCACACACCAGAACATCTGAATTTGCGCCGCGAGATCGAACAGCGCGTGTGTCAATGGTTTGTGCTTTTTGTGTGGCAGGTAAGAGTACATCAAGAAGATCTTGATCTACCGAAGGCGAACGGACATTTTGGTTGGGGTTTTGTCGGTGACGAGGGGTTTTGCGCTTAACCTGTGTCCAGTCGTTCTTTTCGGATCTCATGTTGTCGAGGGTCGAGAATGGCTCTGATTTGAAGTTTACTTGTTGCGGGATAAACGTCTTGGGATATATCGTTGTCGGTTGTGGTGGTAGTGCTCAAGAGCGCACGTGTCAGGTTGCTGAAGCGCGAATTTGAAGACTCTCGGGGGTGCAAAGGTCTATCGAGTATGAAGTTGAACTCCGAGAGGCAAGTAGCGTAAGGAGCTCTCAGAGTTAGAGATGGTGTGCAGTAACTTGGTTTTGGAAAAGTTCGTTTTAGAAAGGTTTGTTGTGGAATATTCAGGGCGGAAGACTATCAGCACATGGTTTTAATTCGGGAATCTTGATACAATACTGGCAAGCTAAGACGAGAACAGCTTAAGCGGGACTGTTCCAGATTTCGTCATAGCTTTCGACTGTCAGATGAATCAACACTTATCAAGTGACGAGGGGTTAAGGGGAATCAAGAGAGCACTCCATGCCTAGCGGCATCAGAGCACAGGTAGGTAGCTCAAAGCGTTGACGAATTGAGTCTCTTATGCTTCTTCTAGCAGCTACAAGGCTTTCAAATGGTTTTGATTTCTGCTTTCACAGCGCACAATTTCCTCCCTTTGTTACTGCCGTTGGTCATGTGATTGGATAGTTAGATAAGTGAAATGCTCAAGCTGGTCATTTTGATATCTAAACCATGTACTTCATCTTGCGCCTCAACTTTTGGCTTCCATGGGTGTCAAAAGTCTTCAATGCTTGTAGTACGTGGCTGGCATAGCTATGGCTGTAACGAAATGTCCCAGCCAGAAGAAATGCAGCAGCAACAGCTGGAATGACTACCTCGATTTTTGAGACTCCGCCTCAGCCTACTTGTCATCAAAGCGCTGCAGGAAATAAAAAGAGACGCAACAGATAAAATCCTCAAAACGACAAGCTCAAGTAGTATCCTCCAATAGAAAAGCCAAAGTGACTGTCTCCGTTTATGTTTCCGCCCCACGATAGTAGTTGGCAAATGAAATTCCATGTCCAGATCCTCAGACTCGAGGTGGTTTGTGCACACATTGTGGTAGAAGCACCATCCCAACAACCTCCGCCCATGCCTCCTACCATAACCGCTGCAGTTCACGGAACTTTCTATCCAACCACTTAACACATTCCTTGCTGAGGACTTCTGGAACAAGCATCTCAGGCGCCTGGTACTTGATTCTCCAACCAACAAATGTCTCGAGGCAGTAGAATGGGAGTACCAACTGCATCTGTACTGCAAATGTAGGCTCGGCGGGTCGGTTTGGGAGCTTGAGGACGATATCCATGGTGGTCATCGCGTTGAAAGAACGAAGTCTATCCACGACCTTTTCAAGAAATGCGAAGACTGGAGAGTGGAGGAGTGTAAGGAGGTCGACGGAGCTTGAATTGTTCTGGAATTGTGAGAGATCAACCCCCACGAAGTCGAGCTTGACCACCACATGATGGGTCTCATGGAAGAATGAATCATTCAGCTGGTCAAGCTGGTCGAATATAGTTGAGGTAGCCTTAATTCGTAGTCAGTGGTATGATCATCTCCAAAAGTTCACAGTAAGGTCCGAAGTTGGGGGGCTTACTTTATCAAATCTGGCTATACCAACATCGATCTCAACCCAACTTTGGTTAAGAGGTTTTTGCGTTCCTCCTCTTTCATACCGCCATTGAGATCGGCAATGAAGTCATAAAAGACCTTGCCATGAAACGGAAAGGAGACTTGAGTAGTGAAAGGTCCGGCGCCGACAGTCGTCTTGGTGACTTGCACTTGGTTACCGGTGACACCGCTTGATGTGATGGATATCTCAGCATTTTTACCTCAAATTCGGACGAAGTTGATGTCGACGACTGTAGGCTCGGCGTGGGACTTGGCGTTCGGTTTAGATAGAGACTTCTTTGTGCGTTCGTTGCGACTTGGGGGAGAGAAGGAAGATAGCGACTTTGACTTTGGCTTTCGTTGCGATGCAACTACGGTCCATGGCTTATCGGACTCTTCCTTGGAAGCTGGAGCAACCGATGGGTTCTGGTATGGCAACATGGTAGACGTGTGCTTACGTGCGCGAAATATAAGGAGGTGTGATGGAGGTTGACGCGCAATAACGAACTGCAATAAGCCTATCAATATGATGCTTTGAGATGGATGAGAATAGTTGAAGAGACTTGCCTGCCGATGCAATAGTAGGTGTTGCTGTAAAAATTTTATTAGGAGGACGGGTATGAAATTGGTGGTAAAGCTTAAGGAAAAAGCTTGTAGGTGAGTTTCGTGGAGGCTTATATATAGTCTCCAAGCGCACGCTATGTAAAGGCGCACAAGGTAGGCAAAATCGCCTAGTATTGTGCGACTCTAGGTTCGAGAGTTATACGTCAAGTGAATGAGATTCGTCAACGCAGTGATCCTACCCCAGCGCGTCGAGTATATATTTTATAGAAGAGTCTGGGGTCACGAGGATGATGATTGCAGGTCGAGGCTTGAAGCTTCGCGAGTGTCATTTGGAAGCTAACAATCACTGGCAGGTCATTAGTAATGCGAAAATGACTGGATAACGTACCGTGCCGTACTGTATCGCTGTACCTGTCCCAGAATCATTTACACACATATAGCTATCCGGCCACGTTGGCAAAGCTTTACGTTAGCGTTCTACCAAGATTCGATTCAGGAACTTGCTTTGTTTCTCTATAGTGTAAGGAGACCGGTTCTAAGAAGTCGAGGAAAAGTGAGCCTGGTAGATTGCTAGAATTCTTCCAAGTTTGAAGCAATTTAGGAAGGCTGCAGCATGTGAAGCTGTGCCCCTGGCTGCGGGTTGGGAACCAAGATGCTCATATACGTGACCTCTCACCCCAATGCAATGAAGGGAGTTTGAAATTACAAAAAGCAAAAAGACTCAACACTCAAGAATTGACTGGAGCATGTAATTTTGTTTTTCATTTCTCGCTTCTTCCAAGATGTGATTGAATTGGTAAGCTGATCGATGTCCTTGATATCATGCTAGGAAAGTGATGCTTCAAAAACTAAACCCAGAGTAGTATCATCAGATGTATTGCATAATATAATGAAAAGAAGTTACAATGCTCGTGATACACGCAAACAGCTTGTCGGCATAGAAATTGCAATAATGATTCCGAAATGAGGTCCAGCTCATGATCACGTGAAATATGGAGAAATGATGCAGCCCAACTCCGACTGTTGGCTTGCCAATCATCTTGCGTAGCAGGGACTTCATGATCATCACAAGATTGTTGATGCAAGCAGCATTGCTAAAATCAATCACAAGTTCGAACTAACTAATCTGCGGACGCCTGAGGCAATGAGTTGGTATCGTTTCAGCCATTGACCCCCATAAAGGGAAGCTTCTCATGTTTACTCAATTCAACCATGACTGCAATACATCACCAGGGCGTTCCTTGCCAAGATCGAAGTCGATATCCTCCAGTCCACTAAAGTAAAGATCATGTAAAGCTCAAGCAGAGAGAACAGCAGCACAATAACGGTAGAGCTCAAGGGAAAACATGAATCATGCAGCAACCATCTAGAGACTTTGTGCATCTTAAAGTTCGAGCTAGGCTCTCAACAGACCTTGTACGCAATCACCATTGCTGACCGAATGAGTGATAATCCTTCGACAAAAAGAAAAGATACTCTATGGCAACTCGCCAAACGCTTTAAGAATGCATTACTGAGCCAAACATTCATTGGGCGTGAAGGTGCAGACAGAAGTTGTGAGATTGAGGTTGAAACGAAGACAGTTCGCTTGGTGTCATTGGCTCGCTTATCTTAGTAATCATGCCATTGCATTGCTTCCCAGCAGCATCTTCTTTTCCCTTCACACCTCACAAGCCCTACATCAAATTTCATCAAAGACATCCTCAAGTCGCACAGTTTCTGTCATCTGATGTCAACTCCCTTACTCGATCTTCTTTTGTAAATCTGCTTACACTTCGGACTTAGCATGACGTCTTGTCGGCCTCCGACATGCATAAGGTTATGATCAGTGATCATTCCACGTATCTTTGTGTCTCCATTCATAAGCATTTTGCAGTCAGCCACCCATCACTGTCGTTGATAAGCTCTAGCATAAATTTATGATATCGGCTTTAGCGAATCTTGTACAGTACATCGTGCTTTCTACTCTCATACATCGCGACCAAGACATGAAGATTAATGAACATTAGGACTTGTGTTACTTCAGCATGGCTCTGACAAAGCGTGAGACAATCTGCAGGCTTCAAGTGAAGACGTACGCGATCAAAAGCAAGGAGAAACAACAGTATAAGATATCTCGAGCTGCAATACCATGCCGGACGTCAATTCCATCGAAGATCAGTCTCATCGTTCATCATTCTCCACTTCTACCCCCAACACCAATCTTCAGCCATCCAGGCCATCCCTCCCAATCACACCCTTCAAACATCTCACAATGCACCTCAGCCTCCTCAACCCTCTCGTCCCTCTCCTCCTCTCCATCCCGCACACAACATCCACACCTCTCTCCCCGCCCACCATCCCAGGTACCACCACCTCACAACCCCAGCCCACCCTCCAATGGACAACCTACCTCAACCCCTCCTACCCCGTCCCCAACACCACCCTAAAATTCTCCCCCACAACCCTCACCCTCCTCCTCGGCACCACCCACGCAATCCTAATCGACACCCCCCTCTCAACCCACGATTCCCTCTCCGTCGTCACCTGGCTATCCAACACCCTAGCCCCACTAAACCTCACATTAGAATCCATATACATAACCCACGGTCACGGCGACCACTTCCTCGGCCTCCCCACCATCCTCTCCTCCTTCCCCTCCGCACGAGTGCTATCCACCTCCGGCACCCTAGCGCACGCCAAGCAGCAGCTGGAACCCACGACCTTCAACGCGTCGTGGGGGAAATGGTTCCCTGGAGAAATAGCAGAGCAGACTGAATTCGAGAAATGGGATGTCCTTCCTGAAAACGGAGTTTTTGAGATCGATGGCGTGGAATTAAAGGCCGTGAGCGTGGGACAAACGGATACGTACAACACGAGCGTATTGCACGTGCCGAGTTTAGATATGGTCATTGCTGGGGATGCTGTTTATGGGAGTTGTTTTCAGTAAGTATATACCATACCATATTTACTCCTCACTTCTCATCCTCTAGATTCCCATTCTCCATTAATAATATAGTCGAAGAGAGAAAACTAACCTTCTGATTCCCATAGATACCTACAGGAATCATCAACCCCAGCCCTAAGAGCAGAATGGTTGAAAGCCCTCCTCACAATCGAGTCCCTCGCTCCAAGAATAGTGATCCCCTCGCACCGCCAGTCCTTCGACACCCTCGAGCCGGAAAATATAGCCAGGACGAGAGAATACCTGCGGAACTGGGAAGTTGAACTGTTAGATGTCGAGGATTTGAAGCTAGGCAATGAGACAGAAGAAAAAGAGGAACTGAAAAGAAGGGTCGGTGCCATGTTTCCGGAGCGCATTGGTGGTTTTATATTTGAGATTAGTGCTGAGGCTGCTTTTGCAAGTAATGGGACTGCGTGAAGGGATGGAGTCTGGAGACAGGTTGGTGGGAGATGGTAATTAATGGTAGCTTGTCCAGAAGGTATGGGCTTGGTCACAATAGCGGAAGCAAATGGGGTGAGTTATGATTAGAATTCGAATTTGATTGATTGCTCTCAAAATCTGGTATTTTTATTACCGCACATGTACGTTTGATTGCTCATACCTCTCATATCCACCATACTCTCATTACCATAAACATTACTCTCAAATGCATGTATCCCATCACATACATCTACTTTTTAAATTCTCCAACCCATTTTACGATCTGGGCAACCTCAGTATCAACAACAGCCTGCACTCCAGCATTGGCTTTTGCATTTTTCAAGATGAGATCCGAGCAGTGAAAGCCACCCGGGATGAGATTAACAGGATGTTGTTCTGTGGATGGCAGTGGTCCCCCAGGTCTAAATTGTGATGACATCCCTGAGGTTCTCCATGGGTCGAACTCTCCATTTGTCCAGGTTAGACGTGTGGTATCTTCTAATCTCCATCCCTGCGTGTGTTTATTCACTTGGTGAACATTGTTATCCGCGGAGATATTGGATCCGTATGTATAGCCGTTCTCGGATGGGAAGAAGAGACCACATTGACGTTGCCAGTAGTCGGCATCGATGAGACGAGATACGATTGTGGGTCTACTTCGTGGAGCACCATCTTGCCAGTAATCAAATGGCTCATTGCACAACATCCAGTTCCATTGTCTGTCGATGGGGTTGCCAACAGTTCGGTTGGTGAATTGCAGATTGTTCTTGTCGTAGGTGTCAAAACACTCTGTTGAATAAAGGTCGGTGTAGCCATAATTTTGGCAGTCTACAACAAGTCAGTGGTTGTCTTATTGATCAAGTGGTTGGACTTACAGCCTGGGATGACCGTGGTATTGACCCAATTTGCGTATCCGGCGAGAGCCTTTTCCAAGCCAACGCCGCTCGCATCTGGAACCACGGCAGCACCGGCCTCAACATTTTCAATGGCGTCACAGAACTGGTAGAATCCAGAATATCCAGTATAGAAGCTGTTTGACTGCCACAACCATGGGCCATTTTCAAGAACACTGGAACATGTGAGATATTGCCACGTTAATCAAGTGTCAAAACTTACGCCATGAAATCGTCGTTGTGCTCTACACTCTCAAGACCGAACATTGACTTGAGCGAGGTGATTTCTTCTGCAGTTCCGTGCATCAAAACATCGTCCATGTAATCAATCACGAGAGTGATGTCGCTGCTGCAGTTCTTTGGCATTCCATCCTGGACAGGGTAAAAGTATTGCCACTAGGAATATCAGCAGGGTCCAAGGTCCCGCAATTTGCTGACTTACATAGTCCTCAATTGCCTCGACTGGTGCAGAGGATGCGTGGTAAGCCCAGAATGTACCAGGAGATGTTGATTCAGTCCATGCAGCCAAAGCGCCAGAATAAGATCCACCAGAAAACACCCATGGCGCGTTCTGAGAATTGCTGCTGTGATTCGTGTCAAAGGCAAAGTCGACAGTCTTCGCAAAGTTTACGAAATCTGCAATCGAGTTCTTGAGGGTCAAGTACTGTAGATTCTCGGTAGTGAGGTCGTCGTAAGGAGAAGATTCACCCCAGTATCTGTCTGTGGGACTGTCAGCTTTTTGTTTCTCATGCAAGGATGGCGATTTGCGTACGTTCAACCATAACCGCGGCGCCCTGGATTTCTTGAGCATACAAACCGGTGATGGTAGCATTGGTCAAATATCCACCATAGCCAGCAGCAGCAATCTCGCCGGGTGTAAAGAACACGACCTATCATTGTTCAGCACTGGTTTACCTCAATTGAGATCAAGACTTACCGGTGCACCTGGTCCAGCCCACGTCGAGGCATTCCACCAGAACTTCTGCTGAAAGGTTCCCTTGCTATGATCATCGTGATCGAGCCATTGAGTGAAGAAAGCCGATCCAGTGACATTGTTAGTCGCCGCAGCAGAGACAGGGAAATCAACCGCCTCCTCAACGGGCATGATCAATCGACCCAACTGCTTGAACTGGACCGCCGACACGACGCTTGCCAGGGCGGCGACGGCAGAGAGAATTGAGGTCTTCATGGTGAGAGACCAATGCTCGGAACTGCAATTGAAGCTCTATCTCCGACACTTCGACCAGAAATCCTCCGCAGAAACGTTCACAGGAAAGGAAAGGAGAGGAGAGGAGAGGAGAGGAGAAAGGAAAGAAGAGATGAGAGAAGGACGAAAAGAAGATGGACGACCCCACAGTGCTTATCTCGTACCTGTCCCCCTCCGCAAACCAGGAAATCACCCAGGTAGCACCTCCCCCAAACAGCAGGAGTGGATCACCCATCTCGCGCGCCAAGTAGCTCACCCGGATCCAATCTAACAGAAATGCCGCATGTAGAAGCTGGATAAGCAAACGAACGGGGAGATCGGGGTCTCGGATGGTAAACCCTCGAGATGAACGGCTTTGAGCCGAGAGAGGGAAGGCTGCGGATTGGCTGGGTACGATGCGAGGACCCGTACCTGAGATCGCCCTGGAGGGGTCGAGATAACCTTGGGTCTGTGCCCCGCGATATTTACCAGCCATTCATGATCGTATAGGTACGCACCGCGGGTGCAGCTGCCCAGTGTTGTACAGTACTCGACTATTGTTGGTTAATGTTACATTACCTTCTTTGAGCTGCGTTGCGTTGTATTGCAGCACGGATGCATGCTTGCATCAACTCAAGATCCAGAATCCGGTCATCATCTCGTGACCAAGCCCAAAGATAAGGTATCCGTGGATTGGTCGTGAGAGAGGCAGGTGGGAGTTGTTGTGGGGAATAGAGACTCCCGGACCCGGTCGCGGCAATTGCTAACCTTGATGCTTGTCTCCGGCGCGGTGCGAGCTATAAAAGCTTCGACACACAGCTTAATTCAGGGGAGCTGCCCGATAGAGTCTAGGTGGGTGAGCTAGATTGCATCTAGATTAATAAGGGCAGGTAACTACCAGAGTTCTGTGAGACGAGAAAACTTATAACTAACACGAACATAACCATTTGTACCTCGCTGTCGTCCTACGCTTGGTGTGCGTGGAGTCAAGAGTGAGGTGTTGGGTTGCTTGAAACCTAGGAACGTGATTTGTTCTACTGGTGGAAGTTAGCATGCGTTTGAATGAACACAAACGAGCCTGTCATCTAACACAAGTGCTAGTAGGATTCGAAGATTCGTTTTGTTGTTTGTTCCGTTTCCCAACAATTTCCGTCATAGAGAACGGGTCTCGAAAGCCTCGTGCTCGTCGGTGAGGGAGCTGGAATCATGCTTGTGTCTCCAGCTACCTGGGTAATCATCGTACTGTCCCACGTCTGCCACGCAGTAACCCTCCAGAACACAAAGAACACGCGATAGCTCGAGTCTTCTGAACGTGGAAAGATCTCGGGGATACCGAATGTCGTATCACAAGGTAACGGTATCACTTCCTCGACCAATCTTTGACTCTAGCCCCACGACCTGAGAGCGAGAAAGGTGTTAGTGAGGACACACATCGAAACATAAAAGTTATCCATAGTACCACAGAGATTCAGAACCAAGAATAAACCATAACCCATTTCATTCCCACCAAACGCCACGCTACCCAATGCAAACCCTGCCTATAATATCCTACAACGGCGGCAAATTCTCCCTACAGATCGGACACTGCAACCGAAACCTCATCCAACCCTCCAAACACGGACTATGGAAAACATGTCTACAAGGCGTAACCATATACTGCCTCCTCGCCAACATCCCCGTCACACCTCCCGCATTCCCCGCAGCTGTATCCTCACCTGCCGCAATAACAGGGACTTCAAGGACTTGCATACAAATCGCACAGTCGACTGATCTTACACTACCATCTTTCTTCTTCCTGCTAGATTGCTCGTCGCCGGTGCTGCTTCTCGAAAGTGTTGGAGAAGATGGGATTTGAACAAGCCCGATGGGGAGACCTCCAGCTTCGACATTATCTTCGCGGAGAATAGGGTGGTAATCCCATCCTTCTTCCGTCCAGCTTGTAGGAAGTCCCCATCTCGGTCCGAGGACTTCTTGTGCAACCAAGACCCAGATCTGGATCCATACCCATCCAGCCAGCACGCAGAAAGCAGTCCAGTCTGTTTGAGCAAATGCGACGTTATCTGCTTTCAGATAGAAATATGCAAACGGGAGCAAACGGAGGATTGATTGGCCAATCACAAATTTCCAGAGTAAAGCTTTGCGACAGTTTCGGATGACATTACGCCGGATTTGCGGGAGCCAGAAGGAGAAGTATATGAATGAGAGGATGTGGATGTACCAGTTCCGGATGCCGACGGGCCAAGTAGAGGCGGAAAGGGAGATGAAGAGGATCAGGGTAAGGGTGAGGAGAAACTTGAGATATATGGCTCCAAAGGCGTTGCTGCGCGAAGGTGCAGTAGCGGTTGCTGGACCGTTTGGCGTTGGAAGAATTGGTGCAGCTGCATTGACATTCTCAGCGATCTCGGCGTCGATATCTTGATCTGAAGGGACGATGATAGGTATGTCGTTCGCTGGACGTGGTATTGTCGGTGCCGAAGGTACATCCGCCCCTGCGGCTGTAATAATTGGAGCTGCTGGCGGAGCTGGGTTTGCGGCTGCTCTCGCAGTAGCATTGGCGGCCTCGATAGCATGTCGTGCCCGTTGTCTTTCCAGTCTCTCCGGCTCTTGGACATTATAGACCACTCCTATGAACCGCACACCAAGTGCAACAGACATCAACGCTGTAAAAGATGTCAGGAGCGCACCTGGGAAGAAGCTGGTGATTGTTGCGCTGACAAGAGACATGCTAGAGAAGAGAAGAGCATCGGCCATGAGCATCATAGCTACGGTGTATAGGCTAACTCGGCCAACAGTAGATGGTGTGGATGCTTCCTTTGATTGGATCTTCAGGAGTAGTATCTGACCAAAAGCTACCAGCGCAAAGATATGTAGCCAGGACTGAATCTCATGAAGCCATATTTCCTGCTTCTTGCCAATAAGATGCTTCCCATCTATAGGAGCAAAGGACGGTGGTCCTTTGGTCTCAAGCATGAACCCGCAGTCCGGAGAAAACATGACTGCTGACATTTGCATGTCTGGAATTTTTGAGATAGGTGTACCAATTGGGAAACGAAGCTCCTGCTCAATATCATGAACCAGATTCGACATATGCAAACCTCCCAGCTCGAGTAGCTGCACCGAGTCCACAGGATATACCTGAGCGTATACAACAAACTCGCAATGTGGAGACGGCATTGTAGCATCGCCTTGATTGTTCGGTGTCGCCGTCCAGGGATTGCCATTATCGCCCCAGGAACTCTTCTCCATTCCCTCAACCACGTTCTCCAAGGTCGTATTCAACAACTTCTGACTCGTCTTATACTGATCCGCATCCTGTGTCAGATGCGGCAATCCAAACACTCCAGCAAACTTCTCACTCGTGGTCGTCATAAGCATAACACCTTTCCTTGGCCAGTGTACCCCATGGACCCTCATCTCCCACCCATCACCATTACTACTCTCATCCTGAATTGTAACCGTAGCCTGCACCTCCCTCACAACATCCGTATACCAACTAGCCGTCCTCTCCTCGACCACCTCCACGCCCTTCTTCTTCGTCGCAGTCTTCGCATCAAACCCCATCTCCATAGAATCCCTCTCATCAACCCTGACCTGCATCCTCCCCTCCCTCCCCGTAATATTCCTGGTCCAATACTCATCATCCCTAAACGCCCAATCAATCTCCGGGCTAATCTCACTCAAATTTAACCCCTTCCTTCTCTGCTCCCCATTCAAATCATCCTCAAATCTCGTCCACCTCCCAACCACCACACCCGTAACATTCTCCCAAACCTCTCCTCGTAACCCTTTCAACCCTCCGCTCCCGTCCTCACCTCTAGCTTCAACGCTAAACTCCCTACTCCTTTTCTTAAACGCTTCTAGACGATCCCAAGCATAATCATCTTCCTCCCTGAATCCTGTGAGATTCATATACCTCCCCGGCTCTCCGCGCGGAGTGCTAGGAGACACGGGGTTGAAATCGCCATAGCGGGAGGAATTGAGGACATCGAGATTACGTCTTGCGCGAACAGCGCGTTCAGCTGCATAATCGTGCGGGGAGAGGAATGGCGAGTTGGGGTTATTCGAGATAGGCTGGTCGGGGGATGTGTAGAGGAAGAAGAGTAGGATGATGATGAGGACTACGCGCGCGTATTCTTGGGGTGGAGGTTGGCCGACTGGAGGCATGGTGTGTTTGAGTGGGAGAGAACGTGGGATAAGAGCTTCATTTTATGTATGCGATAGTTCCATGATGAGATAGGTTGTAGTAGGTGTAGCAGCACGGAGTGGAGGTAGGCTGCTTGTGATTGGGATGATGTTGACGAGGCTTGGAGACGCCACTTCAAAGTTCAGCCGTGCATCGCCGACAGCCTTCTCACATTCGCAATAGCTGCAACCACCCAGACACTTTGCTCAATACAGACTCTTGCTATTTGCGATTGCGCTCTGTGCTACATTTACCGCGCATTATGGCTTCGAACGAACCATCGAGTTCTCCAACAAACGAAACGAATCGCACATCAACAAACTCGGTATTCCTCCTTCTCACTTCCCCTCCAGTACTCGACTGACCCTCGACTCTTTAGCTGGGTACCGAGTCCTCTGCACCTGCGGAGTTATCTGCCGTTGTTGACGAGTTGCTAAACACGTTGTCAAATAAGTTTGCGGGGGTGTCGAGCGAGATATTTGCAAAGAGTACGTCTTTGGGCAGGACAGTGGAAGCGGAATACACGCTAATGCGCCATTGCAATAGTGGATGAGATGTCAAGGAGGCTGGACAGTCTAGAGACCCAGTTGCAGAATCAAGGCAATGATGGGAAGAGTAGTCCGACGAAGATGCAGTAATTGATGGGAGGGTGGGACATTGCAGGAGTCTAGGAGCATACATACAGTTGGGACTTTCACGATACCAAGGCTTCCTCTCACATTAAGGCACATTTCACGTCGTGACTAATCAGAAATCTGTTTTAAACGCCATCAATTCAGAACGCCGTCCCAAGATCAATTTGCGTGCTAAAGTCCACCGAACCACCCATCCATAACATTATCTACAATTCAGACTTGCCAGTGACCTTGTCAACAAATCTCCTCAAGATGTTGGTCTTGCTGGTAAACTCATCAAGCTTCTCCGGTGCCAATCCCCCCTTCTTCAAAATGTTGTCCAAGCGGGCCAACTCCTTAGCAGCATATCCATCAGACTTGGACAGCTTGTCAAAGACCTTGACGTAGTACTCGGCGTACTTGTATTGAGCTTCCTTGCCGAGACCAGCAGCGGCCTTGGTAGCTTCAGCAGCAACCTCAGCGATGCTTGATCCACCAGTGAACTTGGAGACGAGGGTATCGAGAGCCTCAATGGTGCCGGCAGTGGCGTCGAGTCCACCTCCAACGGTTCTATGTGTGCCAGCCTTGCCATTCAAGTATGAAACAATGGCATCCTCAGTACGTCCACTATCGTATGACTCTGGAGTCGTGGATCCCTTGGGGAAGAACTTGATGGTTGGGTATGAGGTGACGCCTTGGTCTTTGGCAGTGGCTTTCGAGTTGTCCGCTTCAGCGTCGACCTTAGCAACAACAACGTTGGGTTCGTTGACAAAATCGGCAGCAACCTTCTCCCAGATAGGAGCAAGAGATTTGCAGTCTGGCAGAAAATTAGCAGTAACTCTTGAGCTTCAATGGATCTACTTACGGCCGCACCATGGAGCGGTGAAAGCCACCAAGACGTCCTTGTCGCCACCAATCTGCGACTTGAACGATGAATCGGTCAACATCTCAACCGCGCTTGGGGCAGCCTTCGCCTTCTTGGGTCGGACACCAGTCTTCTTTGTGATGAACTCAGTCAGACTCTCCAAATCTCTGCCACCGCTATAATCCTCTGGTTTATCACTCTTGCCATCGAAGAACTTGATCGTAGGGAACCCTTGAATGCCGAATCTCTTGCCCAAAGACTTCTCAGAATCAGCATCGACCTTTGCAATGCTGACCTTGTCCTTGGCGAAAGCGAAGTTCTGTGCCAATTCCTCGTAGACAGGAGCAAGAGACTTGCAGTGTCCGCACCATGGCGCGAAGAACTCAACAAGAGCTGGTTTTCCACTGATAGCGATCTTATCGAAGTTATCTGGGATGAGGTCGAGGACGGCAGAGCTATCGTATGTTGGTGGAGGGGAGCCAGGACCTTTTGCAAGCGATAAGGTAGCCAGGCCTGTGAAGGCGAGGAGGCTCTTAATACGAACCATTGTGAAGTAAGATTTGTTTGTAATTTCCTGGGATTGTTGCGGTATGGGAGAGTGTGCTATGCGTCGGAGGACGAAGAGGTTTTAAGTTGTTCAGAGTTTTGATTTCCAATCCTTGGTAAGGGACACTTTGCAGTTGGAGCTTCAAGTGGCGTAGCCAGGGAACGAGCTTAAATCTTGGCGCTCGGGCTGAGCAGGGGCATTCCCCACGTGATGAGAGTCATTGGCCACTTCAGGCTATGGATTGTGCGAAGATACAAGAGCATCTCCGTATCCCGGTTGTGAGATGATTTGTTTACATACACAAGATACTCATATCTCGCGGAGAGCCTCGTTATCAGGGAATACCTACAAATCAAAATCCCCTCGATAAGCCACTTGTCCCGTTACGTCCACAGTCGTTTACATCCATTTCAAAACTCCATCCATGCGAGTATGCCTACTACCTAGCAGCCGGCAGAGTGTCAGTGGCTGCGAACATAGTGAAAGCTGGAACTATCATGACCTCCATCTGGGGCCAAGTAAGCTGCATTGGTGCTATACATCGCTTGGTCATTCAATGGTCTAACGCCCAGCTCCCCATGGAAAGTGACTTTCCGAGTTCGTTTCCAAGCATGATGTAATTTGGAAACGGATCATAAGCTGCGGTGGCAGAGTATCCATTAAACATGTCTCCAGCATGAGCTGCTCGCTTGTCGTAGTAAGCAGAAAATGTTCAAAATGTTGCATGAGGTTTAGGGTACGAGTGGATGGAGAGGGCTTTCACACAAAGTTGGGTATATCAGGAACATAACATGGCTTTCTACCACATTAGTTTTAGATCTGTTCCAGAGAATATAGTACAGAACATCTACTCTCTCTGGAGCAAGGGTATAGCTGAGGTTGCTGCCGAAAACAGTCCTTGAATGGTCGTGCCATTCATTTTTGTGCTTGTCTTGTCGTTCGCCCGTATCTCCAATTGCTTGAATTGTGCCAGGTTCCGGCGAGTGACGAAAGGTGCTATATATGTTAGACTAGAAGACGTGAAAGAGCGCGGGTATAAAATGGACTCACTCTCCGAAAGTCCCCGCTCTTCTCTAAGTCTTCACGATAACTTTTCATATGTATGTTCCATCTCCACTTAATGACCAATTCCAGTGTGCCATCAAGATATCTCACGACGAGTCGCACGCTAGAAAACGCCTGACAACCGTCCAGCTCGTTTTCGGCTTTTCTTGAAGGATTATAATACTGCATTTGACACAAACATATACAAAACACACTGTACGATCTTCGCGCACAGTGATCGACTGACATAACTTCATCACCTCCGGCCAAGATGCTTCCTCTGTACCGCAGATTGTTCGTATCGGCTTTGCCCTATGCATACAACTTAGCATGCGCAAATACGATACGCATGTAAGAACTCCTTCCGCAAATCCATCACCAGAACTTCCTAGTTAACGTATATACAGCGCGGGACACGGCTTGTATCTCGATTGGAAGGAGCGGCAGAATAATAAGATCATCCGCTCCCTACGTGAAGAGCACAGTCGGAGACAGAAGGCAAAGTTGCCAACAACCAAGAGAGACGCCGGCATATGGCAAGCAAGGATATAGACCTGGGCTGCCAGGCTATCCTCAGGTACATAACAATGCAAGGTAGATATAGAATAGTAAATGTAGGCCCAAAAGAAAGCTGATACCGGCGTCCAACGCAATGTACAATTTCATCATCAGCTCATCCATTCTCAAGGAAGATCGTGTATGTCATATCAGATCCCGAAGCTTGCCGCGCCATGTCCACATCCAAATTTGTTGTTGTAGCAGATCAACGCCTGAGTCGTTCCAACCATTTCCCGTCATCGTGCAGCATCTGCTATGCAGGAACCCTTCACGGCGTTTTAGCGCATGGCGGGACGAGTCATCTGAACCGAGCAGCTGGGTTTGTCATACTGCCGGAATATAGCACGAGTCATCGCATGTCCAGCATGTCTCTCGCTCCATGAATTATCCAAATCTGGTATTAGCTCTGCTGCACGCAAAGCATGTGGTGTGAAGGTAATCGATCGAGGAGGTGGGGGTCGTGGAAATTGGAAAGCACAACTGCAAGACATGTACGTGCTTCCGAATGCGGCATTGGCATCGTCCGCTTTCCCTCTACGTCGTCGTCAACTCTTACTCTACTTTGTATCCATGGCTGAGTATGGTCAAGAGTCCGTTTGGTATGTTTCGATGTTCGAAGAGAGACGGAGCTGGCATGCACTTCAAGGAGGGCGAACGTGTGAAGGCTCGATGGGCGGACGATTGTGAGATTTCTGAAGCTGTCGTTTGCTGAATGTGTTTGAGTTATGTCTTCTGATGTAGGAGCGGCCTGCGAGCCCGCGAAGCTTGTAGTGTCTTGACTTGTGTCGAGATTTTGTAACGTTTCCTGAGCTCTCTTGCTTTGGACTTTGCCATGAGATGTGGTGGCCTCAAGCTTTCGTACGTAAGCGGATTGAAGCAATAATATCAACGCTCTATCCCGACCTCCTGAAAATTTCTCAGGCAAATTCATCCTCGTCCTCGTCATCCTCTCTCCCCAAAAGTTCTGCACCGCAAGGCTCACCTCAAGGGGTTCAGTAAGCGAGCCCCTTTCCGCACCTCCTAGCACCACTTTCACAATGGCATCCAGCGACACAAGTCAGTCCACCACATTTTTGTGCCTCAACGTTCCACCTATATCTCTCTCTTTGTTCTCTATCAGCTGTGTGGTCTATGTCTCAACCCTATGTACTGTACCTCCATCGTCCTCCAATTCATAGCTGAAAGTACGAGCGACTCCATGACGAGCTCAGTTGCCGTCCCCAAGTGGCTCGTACGGTCGTACCCCGCATCTCCATCGACTTTCTGATGATCCTCCACCGAGAAACTTTTCTCGGAGATTGGCCACATGCGTTCACACCTTGCGCTGACGACGCCAGATCGACTACCGGTGGTTGCCGATCACTTGAAACAATACTCGCGAACTTTCAGACGATTTTCGATCCACATGCCCCTCGCTTGTGGGGAAGAACACGACCCCTCCGAGGAACTTTTGTCCACCCCCCTCTGCATTTGTTTCGAAACATCGCCGATATGGCCAGCTCTTGTTCCATGTTGAGATATTAAAATTTGATGTTTCTTTCTTAAGCATGCTTCGCCATGCGATTCATATGATGAGTGGGACTTTAGAGCCGAGGAAAATCAGAGTGTTCTGATGTTGGAAGTCAAGTCACTGGATATATAAAGGTATCGCGATCATGGCAAGTAAGTCAGACCAAACACATCTCATCCATTCTCTTCTCTTCAGTCGTTCCTTTTCAAACACACACTCATTCTGCGATCTGTGATCTGCGTACCTTCTTTCAAAATGCTTGCCCAAGTTATCACCGCATCACTCTTTACCGCTGTCGTTACAGCAGCAAACCCATCCCTCATCATCAATGGCACCTTGCCCTCTGGTACCAATTCAGCCTTTGGGAACGGTGGAACTGGTCTGCCACTACCCCTGAATGGGACTCGCCCTCTAGGAAACAGCACATCGGCAGCTGAGTAAGTCCATCCAGATTCCCTTTGTTCAACAGGCCAATGCACCGTGTGTCCTGATACTTGACGAAAATCCGGCTCTTTGGTACGCTTGTACTGACTTTTGCAGCCCTGGCTCAAATATCACTTCATCTGTATCAGGAGCGGAGACAACCCTCACAGTCTATGCGACATCGGTGCACACAATCACTTCTTGCGCTGCATCCATTACCGACTGTCCAGCTCGTGCCTCAGAGTCCACCAGTGAGATAGTAGTCACTGATACTGTAAGTGTCGAGTATTCCTCTTCCAAATCCTAGCTTCACTTGCTACTGTTTTTCTGGCCCGGTCCAAGCGAAGATCCAGACTATCTGCTACGTACCTAAGACAATGCTGCTTCCTTTCACACTCATTCTGATGCTGATATACTCCTTACGGTCATCTAGGTAATTTTCTTGCTAACCCCGAGACCAGATTGAACTCTATACTACTGTCTGCCCTGTTACTGAGGCCGAGAGCGCGAGCTCAGCGATTTTATCTAGCTACACGGCCTCATTGGTTGCTGCCATCGCGACTACGGAAACCTCTCCAATCCCCATTTCCACGGGCACTCCAACTTTGAATGGGACAGCACCAATTCTTCCTCCCTCGAACTCCTCTGACACTTCAGGCGTTGCGGGTTCCAATGGAACATCTTCGATCCCTCCTCCTTTCAATTCCTCTGACGCTTCAGGCATTCCAGGTCTCAATGGGACAGCCACTCTTCCCTTGAACTCCTCTGACGCTTCAGGCGTTCCTGGATTCAATGGATCGTTGTTGACTCCCCCTCCTTTCAACACCACCGCTGGCTCAGGTGTACCTGGGTTGAATGGGACTTCTCCTGTTCTTCCTTCCAACTCCTCAATTGCCTCGGGTGATGCAATTTCCAGTATTGCTGGCACAGCTGCCGCCACTGGACAAACAACACTTGTCGTCTATGTCACATCTGTACACACAATTACTTCATGCGCCGCCTCCGTCACCAACTGCCCTGCTCGCTCTTCCACCGTGGAACAGGTAGTCACGGATACCATCGAGCTTTTCACCACTGTTTGCCCTGTTTCGGAAGCGCAAAGCGCGAGTGCAGAGATCCTTTCGAGCTACACATCCTCAATCGCATCCGCCTCAGCAGCTTCATCACTAGCCAGTGTTTCCAGCACCGCTACAGCTGCCGGAATCGCAGTCTCACCTTCAGATTCAGTACCGACTACACTACAGACAATCACCAGCGCCCCAGCTTCCTCCCAGCTCACCACAACGCTCCGAGCCTCGACTGTCTACACCACCTTCGTATCAACAATCATCTCCTGCGCTGCTTCAGTCACAGACTGCCCCGCTGGCTCTGAGAGTACAGTCCTATCTACAGTCTCCAGTGCTCTCTCTACCACAATGGTAGCTATCGAGACTTCCGTAGCTGTTTCCGGGGTTACGGGTACAAATTCAAGCTCCTCGAATGCAGGATCGAGCACCATCCCCACCGGGACGACTCTGAACACTCTCCTGTCTTGGATCGCGTCTTTCTACTCGGCCCATGGAGATGAGCCAGCTGAGTATACCGGAGATACTACAGTCTAGATAGGATTGCAAAGCTTGCTTTGCCTGGTTGCTAGCTCGACCAGGATCATTTGCAAAGGATTGGACAGGCTTGAGATCTACGAAGTAGACAAGAGTTCGGCATGGGAGTCTTTTGATGATGGTTTCTACTTTCTTGTATATGTTTGATCATGTTTTCTGTACTTTGGATGTTGCTTCTTGGGTAGATTTGCTTTGCTTTTTACGGGTCACGCATTCATGGATTCCTGTTATGGAAAATACAAAGGTGTACGTATATACTATATAGGCGCAATTGACGACATTTTGCTCGCACCAAATACAGTATCTCGGAATCGGGAATGCTTTCATTGCGGTGCGATTTTGATGCTCCAGTGTCCATGCAACATGAGTGAAGGAGATGTCTGCCACAGTTGGCAAAGTAATAGGGCTGGTACATTTATCTCAAAGTATGGCCTATCTGCTACACTATCCGCATACAGCCTTTTGTCCACCGCTCAAAACATACTCACTACAAGTTCCTACAGTCCTTGGCTTCCTCGTTCTTGGCATTATCAGCGGTATTCTGGGAAGCTTGAGACTCTCCACCAGCCGACGAAGATTGGGCTGCATCGATGTCCTTCGCCCCCTTGAGCTTAATCTCCTCTGTCCCCTTCTCCTTCTCGTTGACCTCCTCCTTCTCTTCCTTGATTGTCTCATCTACCTCAGCTCGCACCTCTTTATCCTCATCCCCATCCGCTAAGCTTAGTGCTTCGTTATCCAGGCAATGATCCGCATTCTCTTTGGATTCTTTTCATTCCTTCCTCAACTTTTCACCTGCTTCTCTCTTCCTGCTTAACAATGACTCAACAGGATACGGCAGGATCTCCTTTTCCCAACCGACCTCCTCTCCAACTCCTACGATATTTGGCTGCAGAACCTCCGCGATCTTTCGAGAAACTTCACTAAGTACCCCGAAGTAGGGCTCGCCCTTGGAGAATTCGTGGATCTCGTGACTTGTATCCGCATACAGTTGCGAGCCTTTGTTAAGATAGTAGACTGGTTGTAAGCTCCCGTCGCATTTCGCCGGAGCTCATGGAAAGGTTTTTTCTCGTTCTTGTAGGCATCATTCCAGGCATGCTTCCAGAAAAGCTATCCATCTCGCACCTGAACCAGAAGAGGGAGGCGAATCTCCCTCCTCCTCCTCCTTCTTCTTCTTCTTCGAACCTTCCTTCTTCAATTCTTCCTTCTCTGAATCTTCTTTCTCTGGAAAGCGGATTTCCTCATACAGTGCTCGCTCGGAGAGTTTTTCCATGTAGTGACGAAGCTGAAGAGAGGCGATGACTCGTTTGCACTTCTCGAGCTCCTCTCTCAGGTCTGCTCCTTCTTCCACAGCGGCCCCAATTCTCTCTTCCTGTCAGCGGCCATTTGTCGTAAAAGCTCGATGTTGTGGGATGGCGGTGTAAGAGCGTCGACATCGCTACCTGCCTGTTGGCAGAGCTCGAGGGCGTTTTTGGCGGAACTTTTTGAGCTCCTTCATCCAATGTTTTGAAGATTCTGGGCCGCTTCGGGAGTCGGCAAATATATTGGCTCCTGCCATGAGCCGGCGTACGAATTTGGCAACAAGTCGAAAAGGCCATCTAAATGGCTTATTTTTCATCCTGTTCTCTTTCGACCTTTCAGATATGCGCCAGGTCCAGAATATGTGAATTCCTTCGAAGACAGTCACAAGCGTCATCATCAGCTTGAGAAAATGCTCGCTGGCGTAGGACCTCCAATACTGCTTCAGGATTTCGTCGGCAATCAATCCCTCGTAGTCGTCCTTGCATCTCCAGGAAACGACGCCGCAAAGTTCCTTACTTACTTCTGCGAGGTTCAAAGCATATGCTACGGGACCCCTATGATATTCATTGAGTGCCAGCTGCACATCAAATGTTTCTTGGCGAAATGATGCCAGTGTTGGGTGCAATTTCTTGTGTTTTTCTTCTATTTCGAGCAAGCATTTGGCGCCTTGTGGACGCTTTACCTACAATGTCAGACATGGTCGGCATATTGAACACTAGACGAATGGCTTCGACGAACCTTTTCTGCCGTTGGTGGTAGTGCTCGTATGGGAATGAGCGGCACCATGTAAAGGAAACGACATGTCGCAGGTAAGACCAGTAAGCAAAGCGCTATCGGGAGTATCTTGAAGCCCATGATCAACTCAAAGGGTTGGAATCCGCTTCGCAGGAGCACTGATAGATTGTGGCTGAAATCTTCGACGTCTGACTACAGTAAATCCGATAAGGTAACGATGCTAACAAAGTAGTAAAGTTGGTGGATGTCTTCTAGATACTGCGCCAGTCCTGACGGTGTTTCTCAACCATTGTATAAGTCGTTGAATACTGCGTTCGCAGTCACTCGCTAACTTCAGGAGTCATGCCCATGTACATTATACGGAAGGGGGTTTTCAAAATTCGTGCAACATAGTGGGTCCAAACAGGGGGATTCTGCCATAAAACTATGCCATTTATAGTCATTCTTTAATGCTGCTTTAATAAGGGGTTTGAGCCCCTTTTCTATAAATGACCTTCCAGATTCTCTGAGGCATAGAATCAATATACTTATTAAAATCCTCCACTGTAATCTCATTCTCCCAAATATCCACTAGTGCCTCCTTTAGCTGCTCAAGACTCCAGCCTCTATGAGGGTTTCTATTCCTTAATCTTTGCTTCAAGATCCTCCACACGTTCTCAATAGGATTGAGGTCTGGACTGTTCCCTGGCCAAGGTAAAGTGTATATATGGCACTCTACTCTTGCAGCATTGCAAAGCCCCTTATTCCTCTTTGTATCCTTAAGGCCATGTACACTACTCCCATCCTCTACACAGAAAAATCCTTGTAATTGCCGCTCCCCGTCTGCAAATATGTCCTTCAATGGCCCTCGCAGAATCTGCTCCTCATACTTCTTTTGTGTAAACCCTTTACCATCCCCCTCTATGCTTACAAAATAGAGCTGGCTCTTGAAGTTGTAACCAATAGCTGCCCAACACATTATAGAATCCCTCCCAGAGTTGAATGTAAACTGCATACAATCAAGCCTTCTCCTTTCGCCTCGTGCTCTTAAGACTTTGACACGGCGCCTTAAATTGGTGCGCGCAATAGTCTCATCTGTGTATATGCCCCTGCGCCAATATGCCACTGGACGGTCCCAGTTCTTGATTGCAAAGGTATAGCGTGCCAGCTTTTGAGCTTCAGAGAGGAAGGGCTTCGAGTCAGGAGTGTGGTAGTGATATCCCCAGCGATGCCAAGCTCTCAGTAATGTCAAGTATTTGGCTTTAATACCACAGGCTTCTTGGGCGATAGTCTCGAGGGGTAGAATGCGGCGGTCGTAGTGCCCAGTGATCCATTGGATCATTTGCTTAATATGCTCGTCCGTTATAATGCGCGGTCGACCTAATGGCTTCGTAGCAAGGCGTTTTCTAGTAGTGCGTTCAGGTTCATCAGCATAGAAGCGTTTGAGCCATCTCCAAGCAGTGGTTCTATCGATTTTCAGCTCTGCAGCTGCAGCAGGAGCACTTTTACCGCGTTCTATTAAGAAGAAAAATCGGGACTTCTTAGGAGTCTTGTATTGAGGGTATTCGCGGCCCATGGTAAGGTGGTTAATAGGAGAATAGTAGTGTTGATAGATAGGAGAGAAGGTGATGGAAGCTAAAAGTGGCGGCAAAATGGGCTCACCGCCTTTGTTGCACGAATTTTGAAAACCCCCTTCCGTACAAAGTCAGCGCTCGTTGGTGTTTGTCAGCATGACCAAAATAATGCGAACCGAAACTATGTCACCACGGCACTGCGAGAAATGAGCTGAGCGTCTGTACCGCTGTCAAAAGCTGCAAACACACAGCGGGAAACAAAATTGACGACCCACGTTCTAACATGATTGCAAAATGAAGTCTTAAACATCTCACTGGTATCGCATTGAAATCAGAAAGTCGTGCGAGCAGGCAAATAATATAGCCGAGTATGATCGTGCTGCTCTCGACCACTAGGCAGGCAGCTGTATAGAATTTCATGTGTCCTTACAAGGCAGAGGTTGCCATATCATGTATGCAATGATGTTGACAGAACTCGATTCGAGGCTCTGCTTGGTGCTTTACACTGGCCAGCAACATCTTCACGAAAAACAGAAGCTAGGTGTGGTTCCGACTAAAAGCCCAGTCTACGGAAGTCCTACACGCTCAACTGACAGCAAATTGCTCCTCGTCAAGCAAAGTCTCCTCAGCCCAGCTTTCGATCAGCCAGCTCAATCCAACAATCCTAGGAATCTTCCTGCGTCGTGAAATCTTGGCCCGTAAAGTCTTCACCATCTCTGAATCATACTCAGCCACGACTATATGAGTGGTTTTCTCATCGTCTTCATCCTCAGCCATTGTACCACCTCCAAACAGGAATTGGTGCTTCGCAATCTCAAGATCGATACTCGATGTGTTATTGTCCCCGGCTGGCACAAAACAAACAACACACCTCCTGAACAACGAACCGGGAGTCTCGTCAAGGCCCTTTCCACGATCCTCAAGCTCCGAAAGGAAATCTTCTGCTGAGAATTCGGAATTCTTGGGATATATCATATCGTCCATGATGCGTCTGAGGTCGTCTACAGTCACATCTCTCGCGTAGCTGTCGCCGTACTCATCGACGGCTCCTTCAATGTTGTCTCGCACCTGCTCTAGCATGTGGAACATATGTTTAGGCTCGAACGGTACTAGATATCGCTGTTTCTTAGGCCCGTCGATCTCGACTTGCTTCAAAGCTTCAAGGATCCAAGATGGCTTGACGATGTTGGCACGTCCACTCTTGATCAAGCTCGCAGCCTGAACAATTCTTTTGTCCCCGACACAGATGACGTTGTCCCTAGCAGTAGCGCTTTGGAAGATCTTGCCTCCATTGGCTTTGATGATTTGCTCAAGTTCTGTTTTTTTCTTCTTCGGCGGCTCTACCATGTCGTTGAGAATGTAAAAATTGAGTCCGTCAAATGCCTGAGTCTGGGGTCCAGCGTATGGCGTTCTGACTTTCGTGTCATTTCCAGCAATCTCAAGTTCTTTCTTCAGTCGTTTCGCAACTCTTCTGCTCGTATCGACTTTCATCTCTTTGGCCTTAGACTCATCCTCGGCCCGCTTCTTCAACTCAACAAACTCGTAAGTGGAGAGCGACTGATCCCAGCTCTTATCCTCTCTGAGTCTCTTAAATCGAGGAAACCGAAGGGTGTAGTAAAACCCGTACGAATCCGAAGCAGTCACCTGGCCGGCCTTGACCTCGATCACTACAGAATCACTTGGCTTGATCCATTCATCCGGTCGCTCAAGCTGTCTGTCACCGCCTCCAAGCACTATGAGCTCACTCGGAGGGTGCTTAGGATCATATTTATGCCACTTTCCCTCTGTTTTGTGGAATATCTTGGCATAATCTGCAGCTCGGAATCCTCCTCCAACCTTGAAGAACGACAAGCATTTCATCGGATTGGCCCCTACAATAGACAGTGTCAGATGTCATTGAAAAATTAGAGAATGTATACTTACCTGCTTTGATTGCATTGTCATCCACCCGAAGTCCACACAGAAATGAAGCCAGCTTTCCGCCTCTACGACCTTGGCCATAGTATCCACCAATAACCACACAGTCTAAAGACTCTCCAAACTCAGTCATGTAATCGGGCTTCACCTTCATCCAGTCATCATTTCGACTATTCAATCGGTATGACGACCGCGGATTCTTCAGCACAAGACCCTCAGATGCTTCTTCGATAACTCTGCGGAGCTCAATCTCGACTTGTTCTGCTGAGTCCGCCTTCTGGTACGTGTGTATCTCGAGACGCATATCCACGTTTTTGACTAAGCGCTCGAGAGCCTCTCGTCTTTCTCTGAGTAGATACCCCGTGATATCGTTGCCGTTAAAGAACAAACAGTCAAACACCCGGAACAGCGGTCTGTGACCTTGCTCTCCATATGGATTTCGCTGCTCGGACAACGCCGCTGTCTTGAGACTCCCAAAGTCAACTATCGCATTCGTGACAGGGTCCCAAGTGATCATTTCGCCATCGAGAATGATGCTATCTACCTTAGGATCAAAGGCATCCTTGAGGAACCTCGTGAGGGATGAATTCTCATCTTCGAGTCCACTGCCGTAAAGATATGTGTAGTCCTTACCTTTCCTCGACCAGAAACGAAATCTCATGCCTCCCGGCATACTGGGATCTGTCATCATGTGCATTTGTATTCTCTCGCCATCGAGCTTCTCCTCGATCCAAAATTCGTTGTCATCCGGAGTACAGCCCATTTTTTCAATCATCTTTTGAAAGGAGTGCATTTGGAACTGGGCCAGCTGTGGCTGGAAACAGTCCATTAAGGTGATTCCCTTCTGTTCCTCCTGTAGTCGAGTTTCCAGTGTCGGCAGATCCCAGCATACACGTCTTAAGCTCGAGGAGACGTTGAACAATGCTTCGCCATCAGGATTCCAGATCTAAATCAATCAACGCTTGGTCGTGGAAGAGGGCTTGAAACTCACTTCAAGAATAGTCTTTTCCGAAGCACCGAGTTTCATTTGTCGGAGAATGATACGGACGAGCCACTGCAGCTCTTCTGCATTCATCCTATTATAGAACGTCGTGAAGATAGGCAGTTGTTCTTCCTCCTTCGAAACAGCTGCAAGTCTGTCGAGGAGGTCATTGACTTCTGCAATTCGCATAGTCCCAGGCTGCGACCTCATAGCTCTTTTCTGAAGAACTTCGTAGCATCTGCCAGGAAAGTCTCCAGCCATGCGCGCAGCAGTTGACTGGCCAGGCAGTTTCCAGTTCAGTAGATTCGAGCCATCGTCTGAATTAGGATTTATTTTTAGCATTTTCACAATCAGCTTGCCGATCGCTTTTTCTTTGAGCCCGTATATGGGCCTATCTCGATCCTTCTCCGGAAGAATAAGGCGAAGCGCGGGGTAGAAGTCATTGCCAACTTCGTTGCGCCATCGTGAGATGAATCGCTCAATGATGTTGCGCCGCTGCTCATGTGGCGACATATTGGCTGGTCCATGGGGACCTTGCTTCTTACGCGCTGTTTTAGGGCCAGTGGGTTTCTTCTTGTTGTCGTTAAGAGGGTCGAATAAACCAGAGAGGAGCTGGTGGAAAGGAGGAGTCTTTGAACGATTCCGTGGGCGTCCATTGATTCCCCCGTATCTTAGAAGTCAACTACAATGCTGTGATGTATGATTTGAGGTACATACTTGTCATCAAGTTCCTTCATAGTCGAAGAACCGTGGCCATATTGAAGCTCGTCATCCTCAATCGCCTCGTAATCAGGCTCTCTTTGACTCGCCATAATTCTGCTTGAGACGGTGCCGATCAGTTCATGGTTTTAATGAGAGACGCTGGATAGGGTGCTCATATGCAGTACAGCGAAGGCTTTGCATTGAGGTCGCGTTGGTGAGGAAAGGAAGAAAGAACGTTACCTACCTAGGTACCCAGGCAGACGCGATATTGTTCGCGCAGCCACGTGAAAAAGCGGGCCCGTTTTGGGCTTCGACCAACTTGAACCTCTGCAACTCTTTCTTTACCTTAATCGCTCAACGGGTTATTTCGATAGATTTCTTCCTCAACTTTTCATAAGACCACCCCGTGGTTACGAACTCGTCAGATAATCGAGGCGATCGGCATACGAAGACGCGAGATTTTACGGCATGTTCAGAGTCACAGCTGACAACAGACTCCGTAATTGGGATGGTTAATTCGACGACATAATTAGGCTCTCTTTACATTAAGAATCCTCCAAGGACTGGAACATATTAATAAGTATTTCCTGAGATACATTTATACATTGAAAAGTCAAAAAGTTCCGGATTCCTTGAGGCGCCACTGTTACCTCTGGGTCACGATACTACACAAGGTCTCTTGTCACAAGGGAAGCTATAGTCCTTTTCTCTATATTGCTTTGCAGAGACTTATGGTGAATGGTAAGAAGTATTGAGTCTGCATTGAACTGTTTGTTGTATGCAAGTTGTCCGAAGGGATTTGTCTTCTGTCTCCGCTTTGTTTCCCTTTTTTTCGCCATTGCTTCCCAGACAGCCAGTCAGACTAATTATAGCCAGTCACTTCCCCTCCATGGATATCACTACTCTGTACCTCGTGTAGAGAAAGTGCTTGTTTTTCAGCTATCTAGAGCTTTTCTTTCGGCCTCGATCTCATTTGCCTAGCCTTACTCGGTCTGTCGTGTGCCGTCCACAGCATGAATTGAGTCGCCAAAGTCGGGTGCTTACCTTTGTCCTCCACTAGGGCTGGTCTTGAAGAAATTTCAAGAAGAGATTTTCAAGTGATGATGAAAGGAGATGAAATTACAGATGCCGGATAAGTTGGACCGACTGGAAAATGAATCCAATGATGGACCCTGAGTCGGCTGAAAGGAGAATTGGTTGCATGACCGGAAAGTTTATGTCCTCCTCCTCTATACAGATCCGGACTGCTAGTATCAGATCCTACTCAGATAGCTTTTATTTTAAAGCATCCTGCCGACCAGGTTCCTGGATGAAGCAAAATGAGAGGTGTGTGCGAGTAACCCCTCCTCATGTGACCATATTCTAGAAGAAACGAGAGGTTCTCCTCGTCTCGGTTGCGTCACCATTGGCTTTGCCTTCGTTCTGACAGGTCACAGATAAGAGCAAGATCAAATTGGCGACCTGCATGGTGGGAGGGTGTGCAGACAGATGAGATCTCATCTACCGTAGGTTGGGGAGGTTTTGAGATTGCCCACGCGAGACATTTCTTCTTGACTTGTGGCATGCTTACTCACGTGGGAGTCTTGGGCGCCAAAGCTTACGACGAGTTTAAGGACTGGTTACCTTCTACTACTTGTTAGCTTCATTATTTGCTATCTCCATTTTAGCTCCGAGAAGTGGTCGCGGTTTGCCCGCTGTTCCGCCAACAGTGCCAAGAGTTCGCTGGACTCCGTCCTTCCTATGGCGCATGATTTGGTGGTTAACTTTCTTCTCCACATTCTTATACTAACATGGTTTCGGAGCTGAACCGATCACGGAGCGTGAAGACCTTCCCCGTCGAGCACGAAGCGGGCCTTGCGAGTCGTGAAGGATTAAAGGAGGTCATCTTGCATTTGTGCGTTCCTTCTCCAGTTGGAGGCATGCAAGGGCACCCGAGCAAAGCGGTGAGGCTGCAAGCCGACGTGTTCGTGGGCTCAACATATCTCTTGCACTCAGAATGTCCAGAAATCATAAGCAAGTACCGTTGGAGTGCCGGCAAGTTCGTCGCGGTGGGCTTTGGAGTGTGGGGAGCAGGCTCCGATAGAGTCCCTTGGCCGAATTGGACTCTGACCTGTCTTTTGAAGCTGAATTGGTCTTATCGATCCCAACCAACACCGACGCTGGATCTTGGACTAGGTTCTGCGACGAGAATGCGCCATGGCGGATGCAGCTCTGATGCAGATGCAGTCATCGATAAACCCTCACCTGCCTCACTTGCATCCACCCACCAGAGGTTACACCTGAGGAACCAGGGCATGTCAAAGTAAAATCCCCCACGGTCCCCGACTGTGATTCACCTCGGGCTGTCTCATGTCCAAACGGATGACTCGGCCAAGGGTGACGATGAAGAGAAGATACCCGGGTTCGGATTTGTCTGTTCGATAATTCTCTGGATCAAAAGGAACGCGGCGCGGGAGGATGGGGGTAATCTGCATATATCCCTCGACGTGGACGTGCAAAAATCAGCCACGGAGACAAGAATAGCAAGACAATAGCATGACTTGCGGAGGCAATTTGTTCGTGACACTGCCTGGAGAGCGACGTAGTATAGTAACAATCTGGCTGCAGCGGTAATACAGAAATGCAAGATAGTACAGTACTGCACTGAGTTGTTTAGTGGACCCTCGTACTTCTAACAGGCTGCTTTGAAAGCGAATGGTCGTGTGTCGTTCGCTCCGACACTCCCCTTCCAAATCCTTATCAGCGCCGTGGCCGAATAATAAGGCTGTGCGGCCCCAGCCGATCAACACTCCCCCATCAACAACCCACGCCCCGGCTGACTTACCAGCTGGCCTCACTTCACTCCTGTCCTCCCATTCAATATTCACCCACGCCGAAATCTTCATGAAAGACTCAACGAGAGCCCGCCCACGCCAGCAAACACCGCCCATCTAGGCACTTACATATATATATATATATATATATATTGCTGGATAAGACTCGGAAATGCCTCCATTTGACCACCAAACTCAACTGTGTAGTGAACTCCTGCAGACGACCTCAACCACTTTCCGATAAGGCTTCAAAGAGGCCTCTCGTGTAATCAAAAGGATCGGGACCCTAAATATATCCATATCGACAACTCCCGAGGCCCAGTTCCTCGAAACTTGGCTTTGGTTTCTATTACTTGATAGCCTTCCGCTTGGTAAAAGGAAGCTAGGTCTCCACGCGACCTCAACCTACCACAGCGACGATGTTACAACCACGATCCTTCCTCTTCACTCGGCAGAGCACGCCGAAGACGACAGATTACAAGCATGAACGACCGGTGGAGGAACAAACGACCAGATCAGTTTCGAAGCACAGCGGAAAGGACATGTCTTCTACCGCTACTCTGACCGACACGAGACCAACCACTCCTACATCTCCTGTCGTCATACCCATGCGAGGACACAGTGCACTGGAGAAGCAGAAGTCGCAAGCGAGGAAGGGATATACGAATGGCAGAAGGGACGCAACAAAGGCAGACCGTCGCAGAGAGCGTATCCATTCCCCAGATGCGCTTCCGCCTTCAGTCGCCGCGCTGCTCGCCATTACGTCCATACCACCGCAGAGGCGCAATGGAGGGAGTCGCAGCGGATCGGGTCAGAGGTTAACGGTCGATGCTATCATGCAACATACTGGGGTTTCGGAGAAAGAATTGGGCATGTCTTTGGGAAGGAGTCCGCTTGACTTTCTACTCAGTCCTCCGGACGAAGACGATGAGCTTGCGGGTAGCGAGAATGGACAGGAGTCAGTCATATCTACCAGGACATTGTCCAGCGATTCGATGCCTTCCTTGGACGACGAGTCTATCGAGGACGCATCACCATCCATCAGTTCCTTGGTGACTCCAACATCGTTGCCTCGAAGCAGGAAATCCATACCTTCACAAAGGAAACGAACGCTTTCCTCGCTTGGAAACTCGGACGATCACCCTCTATATGCACCAGAAACTGATGGCAACGAGATGGACTTCAGAATCTTCCAAAAATCTCCCTCTCCAGACGATGCTAGATCTGAAGTGAGTGTTGAGACGCCACAACGCAGATCAGCCTTCAAGTCGAATCTCACGGCGTCCCTACGAGCATTACGAAATGCAGCCAAGTCGTTCCAGACACTCACGACGCCTATGATTACACCGGACGACTTCCTTACGAGGTCAATTATTACTATCGATCCACAAATCCCATTCACGGACGAACGCATGCCTCCACGACTGGAGGATACCCCGACGCCAGCACTACGACGATATCTTAACCCGACCACAAATGCTCCGATCGAAGCTCATGTTCCTTCATCAACTGCTCAGACCATGAGTGCTACACAATGTACCGCCTCTATTCAGATGCAGACATACAAGGTCTCGCGTTCTGGAAGCAGTTCGCCGACAGTCATCAGCAGACGTACCACCACCCAGGAAGCAACAATCGAGATTGCTGCAGGTCCACTGGCCCGCCAGAGAGACATGCGCGAGAACAGCGATTTTATCCGGGTGGCCGTGATGGAAATGCTGATGCGCAAGAAGGGCAAATTGGATGACCAGAAGCCTGGTAGGGCGAAATGGGCATTGCCCCCACGAAAGCCACCCACCAAGCCCTACGAACGAGCTGCAAATGGCGTCCCGGTGCGGTGGATTGGGGTGACGATGTGAGTCTTGTGGCAATTGGAAGTTGGAACATCATCAGGCCACACGACCGTCTTCGAATCGACGACATGACATTACCAAACCATTTGCAGCGACTCCCCTGACGCATTCTCTACATTACGTATCACGAAACCCGGCATCCAAGGCAGTGGACCGCATCCACTATTGCTGGGAATTGCCGACACCTTCTGGAAGGAGAATCGACTCACACTGTGGGAACCAAATCCCATGAGGAAGGTTTGCGATGCACTCCGTTTTTTCGCTTGGAGCGGAGCCGCCCGTTGTTGTGACACATCAAAATTCGGAGGAAATGTAGCAAATTTTGCTGGTGTCGGAGTTCACGGTAAATGTGGCCGACGTTGGCTGGTGTCTGATCAGGACACAGAGCTCAGAAGGTTCAAGGATTCCACCAGCACATGCCAACGGAGAGGCGCCGGAGATGCACAAAATTCATCGTCAGGGCCTGACGGGATGCAACGACAGTAAGGGTCACAGACGATGACGAAGACAGCCCGGCCTCGCCTAAATGGAGTCAGACGAGAAACAGCGGGCAACACGCCGCAACACGCCGTTTCGACCCGTGTGCCTGAATTTGTCCTCTTTGGACAGGCTGTCGCATGACACCGTGGTGATGCCAGTCAAAGTTTATATACCTGGGACATGTCAGAGGACCCTTCGTTCCTGATCGTGTGGAAGGTTTACTAAGTGCGGGGGATCGATGCGAAAACATTTTCAGGGTCCAGCAGGGGGCTGTGTTCATTGGCAAGGGGATGGAACTGGAACACGTGTCGGACCTCCATTCCCTCATCGACACGCCTCGCTTGATCAAAAGAGATCCATTGTTGCCGCATAACCGATGGTATTTTGCGGATTCTGAAACACATTCCGAAGTCGGTTCTGGCCTCGACGTCGGGAGAATCGGTACTTGACCGACAATTCGAAGAGTGGGGACGGGGTTGGAATACCCGTTCGAGACCGAGAACGAGCACGAGCTGCAACATTTATGCATAGCGATTTGATTGGAGTTTATGTACGAACACATTTGAACGGAGCGGGTTTACATTTGGGTGCGTGGGATTCGGGTACAGGATTCATGAACGGAGCTTTAAACGGAGCATGACGGATACATGGCGATACCACTATCACGGGTTTGCTTTATTTCTTTTATTTCTTTTGTGTGCATGGCGGGCAAGGCTGAGAAAGGAGTGATGACATGCGATGAAGATATGACCAGCGCGATATCATGATGAGATTTATGAGAGGGTTGTATATAGGGGGTTGATAGATAGAATGGACGAGCTGTCAATCAACGTGCTGTGTATAATTCTGTCTCCGCAAGTGCGGTTTCTGTGAGACATCCTTCCGTAGCAACTTGAGGTTTTATTGCATATCTTTTGTTGGGCATGTTCTCTGTGCCTTTGGGGGTTGAAGGGTTTTCATGCGGCATCTAAAGCGTCGGCCTATCTCATTTGGACGCAGCAAGTTGGGCTATGGAAGGAGTTGGTCTCGTCAGGCAGACATCATTGACTGCTGTCATCTCAAAAGTTAAGCGATAGAAAAGGTCACAATTTAAAGCTCGATCAACCATGTGCAACCAAAGATTCCGAGAACGTCCTACGACAACTTCGGCAAGTACTATGGATAAGGTGGAAGGCAGGAAGGGAGGAAGGGAGGGCGAGAAGGAGAGAAAAGGAAGGAGGCCTGGAGCGAAAGGATTAATATTCTGGACAATAAATCAGGAAGTCGCCTCCTTCGATTGAGACAATGAGTGGACAACCAAAATTCCCTTGGCTTTCGACTCTATCCTCCTTTTGCTTATGATAGGCTCATCCTTACTTTCGGCTTGCGCTCAACTTCCTGAACACTTTAATTTTAATATATTTCACCACTCGGCTTCATCAACCATAACCTAGAATTTGCATTCATTTCGCGCAACCTTCAACATCCATCAACTCAACATCAATTAACGATGGCTTCCTACGACAAACCCTTACCAGCTCTCCCAGCTGAAGCTACCCCTCAGGATCAACCTGCTACAACCGCAGCCATAGCCCTCGCTCACGCTCGAGCCTCTGGTCTTCAAGATCAGAGAACCGTCGTCCCCGACGCTGAGAGCTATACCGTTCACAAGATCGACTCTAAGAAGAGCCAAACCCTTACTATCACCGGAGATATCTCAGCTGCTCGTGAGCTCCTCGATCAATACAGTGGCATTCCAGCTATTGAGATTGACTCCCACATCCTCAAGATCGTTCGTATTTTCGTTTTTGCTCCTACGGCGCTCATGAAGCTGACCACATTGTAGCTCCAAAAAGCGAGCAACCACGAAACGCAGTATCCAGGTGACTCGAGCCAAAGCTCCCTCCAATTTGAAGGTCCCAAAGTCCCATTTTTCTCGACCTCTCTAGCTCGCCTCACTGCACCTGGCTCGAAGCAAAAGCTTCTTGTCATGGGAACTTTGTTTGGACAGGACGTTCGCATGTATGCGTTCAGCGGTGCTCCGGCGGAGAATCTCTTTGGTACCGTTATGTACTCTGAATTCCTAGACTTAGGTTAGTCAACTTCTCCAGAATTGTCTCTTATCACAGGAACTGTATTCTCATCACTTCCTGTCCTTGAGTGTTCGGCTTCATTCTCGAGTGTTCAAATTTGAGTGAACTGACTCCGAGACTCTCTTCTAGGTTACGATTTGTTCAACGATAGAGAGAGATTCGATGGCCACTTCGTTGCCGGAGACCTGTTCGCCAAATTAGGAGATAATCCTTTTCACAAATTCGAAGGAGAGATGGATATGATCTCCGCAATGGCGCTCTTACCTCGTTTCACCCGTGAGCAGCAGCTCAAAGTTATCGCTAGAATGATTTCATTCTTGAAGCCATTCAACGAGGATGATGAACATCCGCAAGTTATCTTCGGCAGACAGCTCGCGAGTGTCAACCCAGGTGTGAGACGCAAGGAAAATAGCTCTGTTGGTGATAGCGAGTACTTTACTCATGATGGCAGAACCTTCAAGCAGCTCTTCGATGATGTTGGTTTGGAGACTGGTACGAGTTGGAGAGTTGAGGCTGAGCTGGAACTTATGCCAGATGCTCGCACTAGCACGATCCTCTTGGAGACTGATGAATCAGCC
Source organism: Helotiales sp. EF0021 (assembly GCA_000292665.1). Taxonomy (NCBI): domain Eukaryota; kingdom Fungi; phylum Ascomycota; class Leotiomycetes; order Helotiales; species Helotiales sp. EF0021. Next base: position 351,898 of record AIET01000520.1, read on the forward strand.
AGAGTGCTGAGTTTCGCGGTCTTCAGAACCGGTTAGAGAAGTACTTCGTCTTTGGAGTTAGGAGTTAGGCAGGTTTGGGGGTCTCTTAGGTGCGCTGATTTTGCGAATGAAGACTTGACATTCACCAAACAATCTTTTGACCTGAAGGTGCTTAACAGAACTCACATGAGCTGAGACTCTCTGAAGCTTCTCAACACCAATTACAACAATAGAGCAGTCACTCATTCGACACCTTTAGACGTACCTCTTTTGAGTCCATGTAAGTGAGACATCTCCAGGATTATCCGGAGTTCGGTTAGCTCGGGAGGTCAGTCACCAAGACTAGTCATTTTGTCGCTGAAAGGTCATCTCTTGCCTCAGCTTCTACGAAGTTATATGAGGCAAATTAAACATTATCATTTCCGGGACTCTTAGGTTACAAGTTTTGGATCAGATACAGCGACAGAAGCTTCTAAGTAAAGAAACCTACTGGCAAGGGAAAGGGGTCCGTTGAAAGTACACGTGATATTAGCATGTTCCATTTAGCGTACTATAAGCATTTGAGGGTGTCTCGAGTGCCTTCAGATTTAATGTCATATAGGCACAAAACCAATCATTTGACCTGGATGCGGTGCAAAATCCACACGTGCTTGTACCTCGTATGAATGTCCCGATGACGCTTGCACCTGATTGCAAGGCTGTCAAATTATCTATTTTCGGATGCTTACAAGTACTTCCCGGAGCCGAATATCAGACATGTTCTCGCAACTCGCAAACCTACCACTTCTCCTGAAATTACAAAATTGCAGAGACCTCATGAGTCTCACTACACGCATGCCCTCTCCTCCCCCAAGCCACGATCACGATCGCCCTCCGCCAGCGATCTCGTCGTGGCCAGAGGATGACTGCCGATAGACCATCTCTCGATCCCCGGCTTGGCAACGTTGCATCGTACAACATCAACAACAACACGAAAGATGCGTCGGCGGCGCTCAGAGGCGCTTCACTGGCGTTTGGCAAGCCGCCTGTAAAATCGAAACCGAAGGTTATTGACAATCCGGCATTGGCTGCGGCGAGAGCGGGAGCTGGGAGAGCCTCGAGGAATGTCTCCAGTTCGAGTACGAAATGGGATGAGGAGGGATTGACATCTCAGCATACCGGTAGCAGTGTAGGTGGGAGATCATATACGGGAAGATCAGAACGCCCAGGTATCCAGCAGAGATTGAGCCAGTATGGAGGAGGAACTGGATATCTACAACCTGGAGGAGCTGCAGAACAGCAGAAATCCGCCTCGTTCATTGCTGCTACGTTGGCTGCTTCGAGGTCTGCTTCTGTTAGTCCTAATGTGACTGGACAAGCACAATTGTCGGAACTGCGGAGGCCAGCGGGGTTGATGGCAAGGTCACCATCTGTCAGAAGTACAGCTTCATCAAGGAGTTCGGATCCATTGGACACAACGTCTATACCTCCTACGACATCCTTAATTGGAATGTTCGAACAGAATGCTGGGCCACCTACAGCTGTGAAGCGGCCGCCTGCGAAGAGGTCGAGTAGGTCTGCAAGTGCGAGGAGGAATCCAGCTTCGAATAACGGATCACCTGGGGCCAGCAGAGCTCTTTCACCATCTCCTCTATCTACAAGACCGGAGATATTCTCGGGTGGTCCTCCGAAGCTTTCATTAGCACAGATTCAGAGGCTTTCCGAAGAATCCGAAGCTAGACAGCGACCTCCTGCAGCTCGGAAGCTCTCTTTACCTACCTCCAAGCCGATACCAATACCCGCGAAACGGAGGACGAGGCCCGCAGAAGTCGAGAAAGAGGAAGATGTATCTTCAGACGACTCGTTCGTTTCAGCATCAGACTACCAACCATCAGAACACCAACCAAGATCTTTCCGTGCGGAATTGGTTCAGAGACGCCGCCTCACATCTGCCTCAACACCCTCCCTCGATACTCAAGCAACAATAGACTCAATGGCAAATGCCATAGTAGCATCATCCCTCGCCTCATCACGAGCAGCCTCTCCTTCCAAATCCTCCCTACAATCCACCTTATACCCACCACCTCCTCCACCCCGTCGAAGTGGCCGAAACCACCTCTTCCACACAGACAAATCCCGCACTCCCAGTCCCGCCAAACCAATTGGTCTCCGCATGACATTAAGAAAGCCGAAAAGTAGCGAGTCTCTTGATGCAGGGGAGAAACGTCGCGGGAAGAAAAACCTCGTTAAGAAACATCCGAATAAACACCATGAAGGAGATCGCAAACGTTGGCGAGATGCAATTACCGAACGAGAAAGGAAACGGTATGAGGCAGTTTGGGCTTCTAATAAGGGTCTCTATGCAGATGAGACTCCGGGCTCCGAATATTGTGTCTGTAACCTGGTTGCTAGAGATATCTTTTCGAGGAGTAGATTGCATAGTGACGTGCTGGAGGAGGTCTATGCATTGGTTGATAGGAGCGGAAACGGGATGTTAGATAGAGAAGAGTTTGTGGTGGGGTTGTGGTTGGTGGATCAGAGGTTGAAGGGGAGGAAGTTACCAATTAGAGTCAGTGAGAGCGTCTGGAAAAGTGTGGGCGTTCTTGGGGGATTGAAGATTAAGAAGGCTCATCACCATAAATAGATGTGGGGGATTGAAGAGGATATAGATACTGATGGTCCTGCTTGGTCAGGGTCAATACTTGAGAATGGTCTAGGGGCGGTTTTTTTCGTGGATGGAGATAATACCCGGTGTGTAGTAGACGAGAAAATTAGAGTTCAGGATGGATCTCTTTCAAAGTTTACCGTTGTCATATTTGGACTTCGGCTTTGAACCTTTGTCCTAATGACTTCCAAGACGAATGACACATGGAACGTCGGTCACAAAGCAGGAACTGTCCTTGATCTTTTAACATAGGTTGGGATCGAAACTCCTAGGTGAGGACTCTAGGTTGATCTGAGATCATATCTCAACGTAGTGCGTCCTATTATTCATTTACTTGGATTCAGTCAAGCCTTTTCTTTTTTAAAGCTCACATTTTCCTACGTTTATGTCAGAATTGTAAAGCAGCTTTCAAGTCCACATGTTGGGGTGCTGACATCCAATCAGGGTCCATCCAAGAAAATTGTAAGTATCCAAGAAGAACATCGTGCATTCTTTTATCATCAGTATGATTCGAAGTTTCTTTTACTTCTACGCCCTCCACATAGCATGTTGTTCATCTCAGAAAAGCTTTATATCCTTCACTTTCGAATCACAAATCTCCCTTGCAACTTTATCACTTGCAGCACCTGTCTTAAACATCCCAACTCTCTCATAATCATTATCAAGCCCCCTCTTCCTGACTAAGATCCCAGCAAATCTAACCCTCTTGTTTCCTTGTGCCGTCTCATGATCCCGACTTCCAGCATAGAATGCCTTTGCTGCAGATATCACCAAAGGAATAGCTAATATGTCATCATCTATCTTCCCTGGTAGATCGAGAAGAGCTGTACCAAGAAATTCCTGATCTGGGAGTTCAGGGAATGGGAATATGGACTCGTCGACGGCGCCGAAGTAATTCTTCTTCCCTGTTCCAGGTTTGATAGCGAAAAGTGGTGCGGAGAGAGCGAGGAAGCTGCCGGGTTGACATCCCATATACCCTCCCTTCGTTGCTCCTTCGAGATGGATATCTTTGAAAATGACAGAAGTGAGTGGAGCCCACCCTGCTGTATTCTCAATCACAGCCAGAGTATAGTATGTCTCCCCATTAAGAGATGCCCATGACCAACTTGGAGCTAGGTACCTCGAAGGCCTCTCAAGTTTACTCTCCTCTCCATCATCAGTCCCCAACGCGGCCCAAAGAAGCCCAGACGGTAAATCCTCCCACCAAATCCCAACACAGTACCTAAACCCACTAGGACTCATCCTCCCCTCCCCCGCCATATCAACAATCTTACTCACCACCCCCGCAATACTCGGCAACTTATCAGTATCATACGTCAAATTCCTCTTCACGAACCCCTCGACAAACCGATACCACTCTCCAAACGGCCACGAGGTATCGTTTTCCTTCCCAGCTATAGCGGGTTTGGGCCAGAGGTTCTCCAGTTTATATGTTCGGCCTCCGTTGTTGATGTCGGGCCAACGCTCGCGCATCCCGGCTTTCTGACACTCCCAGCCTGATTCGAGGCTATTGAATCGGAGGACCCGGTTGGGGAGGAGTGCTTCCTGGAGGGTCCAGGCTCGGGCGTCTAGGGGCTCGGTGTAGACTGCTGCTGGGGAGATGGAGAAGATTTGTACTTCGAGCTCTGTTTTTCGGAGGTAATAGGTTGAGGAATGGCCTGTTGAGGTGGTTATTTTCAATTCATGTTGAGACATGTGACGTTGTTTGAGAAACCCTTCATCGTCTCCTTTTGCGTTGGAGGCTGAGATCGTTAGGTAAGAGTTTGCGTAGACGTTTGCCATGAGTCCAGCTTCGTGTTCCCAATCTTGGGCATCTCCTTGGATGATGCATAGGGAGTCGATCCAGAGATATTGTATCCCTAGTGTTTTAGTCACGGCTATTGCGTCTCGGAAGGTGGCGGGGAGCTCGTGTACATTGAATCCTAGTTTCAGTGAGTCGATATTTGAAGCAACAGTCGTGAAGGTCTTGGCAAGTCCCCAGCAATGGGAGAGAGCGATGTAAGGCCCTTGTTCGGTGGTCACTTGAACGAGGGTAATGGTTGGGAATTTGGACAAATCCAGAACTCGTGTTGGAAGTGAGGTGTCGAGAACTCGGCACTGAAGATGCTTCGAGGTGCATGTGTCTATCCAATTTCGGATCCGTGCCATCGAAGACGGGGATAGGGGATCTGGATGAACGGCTGATCCCGCCGTTTTGTTGAAGAAGGGACATTCTGAGGTATTCAGTAAAATGTCTAACGAGAACTTGTAAGTCACTTACCAATAGTACCACAAATTTGCCACCGTTCCGGGCCATCATCTGGTTCACGAAAGCCCTTCTCGCAAAGATTTCGAAAGATGGCATCTCCATAGTGGTCTATTTCATCTCTTTCGCCTCCATAGTACTTCTCAAGATCCCGAACAAGCTTTGCTAGGTCGCAGAAGCCAGCCCATGCCTCAAGCTCATCACGGGAATATGAGTTGAAGTCGGTGTTGTATATTAGGGAGAGATTGGAGTATGATTGAGCGAGCTCTTCGAGAGGGAGTTTGTTACAGACAGAGCATGATGGACCAGGTGGCCCAGTACGGTTATTAACAACGAAACCGTCTCCAATGTCATTGGGCTCATCATTGACCTTCAGGCTTGCGAGGTGGGGAGGGAGGAAAAGATCTGTTGACATGATGAGATCAAAAGGACTTTTGATCTCGAGAAAGAGTGGGTGAAGGTTGAGTGCAAAAAAGATTTTGAAGTGGATTGAAAACAGGCACTCGCATTGCACGTTGAAGATACTGACTTCGACATGAGCCTCGCCACAATCCTGCATGGAATGAAACACAACACGAAGATCAAACAATCCACTCGCGAGATCTGGTGGCCAAAGTCGAACAAATGATTCGAAAGAAACCGCATGCTGCTAATACACTATTGGGTGGGAGGACAAGGTAGCTGTACCCTTGTCATCCTCTGTAAGCTGACATGTGGGGAGACGACAACCAGCCAAGAAATAAATTTCAAGGCGATACTATGCAAACAAGAGTACTGCAACGATGCCACTTCGAATCAAACTCTCCAAATATGTTGCGCACAAAACTTTGCATAGTAGTCTTGCTTTTCCACACTGCACAATATCAAATATTCCATCGATACTAGGGCCATTAAACCATAACATCCATGGCAACAGCTGCCCCCCCCCTCCCCCAACATCCAGACTGGTGCTTTAGTAACAGCAGCTCCTGCACCAGTACTAGTAATTGAGGTTGGAGTTGATGCCGAAGTCTTCGGCGCCACCGCTGCACTTGATATTCCAGATATATGACCATTTGTGGGCGTGGCACCGGTTGCTGAACCTGTATTAGAGGTTACTACAGGATCAGCAGTGACGAAAACAGAAAATGCCATCTCAATAAAGTCAGTGCCAGTGACTGTACCGATCCCTGTGCCTGTGGTACTGGCTTCCGTATCGCTGCTAGTGTAGGTGCAAAAAGCAGAAAATTGACCGAGGGAGCAGTCCACAGCGTAGGCGGGACTGAGGTTGTATCGATTGGCGATCTTCTGATGAAGAGGGGCCTGAAGGAAGAATTGACTGAATGGTACTGCCACTAGAATCGATTTCAGCAGGATAGGTGTATGCAGCGCTGGAAGGGCCTTCCATGAATGTAAAGACCTGTGAGAAGTCACAGGATGTGCTGGAGGCCTCTGCATCCGGAGCACATTGGAGAGCGTTAGCTAGTAGCGGTATTGTCCTGTGGCAAACAATCAGAAGATATGCTGAGGAAGCGAAGAGTAGGATACATACCGAGCCCGCAATAGAGGCCATGAGAGGCTGTTGAGATGCATAGCCAATGTACAGAGAGGTCGTGTGCTGTGTGAATGTTTGGCATACGGAGAGTGTGGCCAGGGTAAGGCCGGAGATGGTAACGAATGTGCTATGCATGATGAATATGTAATTTGAGTTGATCTTAAGAGCTTTGAAATGAGTTTGAGGGATTTGGAAGAAGCATGAAGAAGGGAAATCTTAGGTATATTTGAGGAAATAAAAGATTCAGTATTCACCAAGGTAGCCTAGACTCCAGACGCATACTTTGCGTATCGCGGGCCACGCCAGCCCCAGCCCAGTTGCCAATCTTCTCTGGTAGCAGGACTCATGCTACAGACAAGACCAGTGAGAGACTTGCTACGCGAACGAGCAAGCTTGCAGGATTTCGGATTGCTGGAGATTGAGTTGCAAGTTGCACTCGTGTAACCCATATGGCTTCTCGACCCCAGCCCCATATCGACGGCCCAAGCCCATTCTCGTCGTGCCGTGTCTGGCTTTCTGTCATAGTTTTCACCAGAAGTTGTGCCTTCAACTTCATTGAATATCAGCACAGTAAAATTGCACGATATGCAGCATGTTGTTACTACACAGTTCAGCCGTGGCCTAGATGCAAATAAGTAGCTATTTTGTGGCGTTGATGAGGCTCAGTGATCGAGCCAGCTGAAAATTGATGGTGCAAACAAGCAACCACCATCAAAACTGCAATGTCTACATTTGTATGAGGCTGAGATGGGCGCTGAACATCGCGATTTACTCCTGCTGCAGTTAGGCGCCGACCAGAGATAAAGTTCAGCCACGAGAATCACATCTCGACGATGGTGCAATGCCCTCGAGTACTTGCTTTCTTTCAAGTCTAGCACCTGCAGCGGCCTCCACCAAGACATCCGACGGTGTATCGAAAAAGATTCCAGCTTGTTCAGTAGCTATCATCCTAAAACGATCTCAACAACCTCTCATATCTCCTTTGCGTGTATAAGCATTTCGAGGAATCCTGCTGATGTGACTGGTCTTACCACCGTCGCCTTGCCAGACTTGAAATAAAAGCGAGTAGCTGAGATAGAAGTGATTATCGCAGCCCCGAAGGATAGTGCAAGTTTCGAAAGCCGCACTGTGGCATCTGGCATTCCTTATGAAAATGCCAATTGGAGGCTGAATGAGGGTACTACTTTTCGCGTCCCAAACAGACGGCTGCTCCATGCCGAGCTCTTGATCATCGACAGACTCCGAGAAGCAACATTGATAACAAAGAATATAGGCATCGATGGCAATGGCATCTCACACAATGAAGGTAACAATACGTCGTATAGACGTGGCGGTGTGGCCCCAAGTTGAAATTCATGCCTAGATGATGAAACGGAAGGAGAGGTGTTTCCAAGATCCTTTTCATTGGACGGATATTGACCAGAACGAGGGTTTGCCTGCCTTCCTGATTATCGACGGAGAACTCTCTTCCTATCATGATTACAGTCAGCATCAGACCCCGCATAGTTGCAGAACTCTCTGCTATAGACATCTGCAATTGGTTCCAAGGCAAACTCAATCATCTCGTGATGAGAGGAGCTGTTCGCATGTGATCGTATAAGAACAAATCTCTCAAGGCTAGGAGATGAATCATGTAGAGCCTGATTGAAATACCAAAAGTATATAAATGTGAATGGAGTAAAGGTTGTTTGGCGCTTGGATTAGAGTTCCGTGGCCTTAAGCTTCTCTACGCCATCGCCAGGGATCATGCAACATAACCAATCAGCAGCTATACCAGACACAGCCTTATTAAGCACATGGGTTTTGGATGATTGCGCTCAAATTCCTGGGCCTTGCTACTGTAAACCCAGAATCCTACTCTAAGATCATCCTGGACCAAGTCGCGGGAACAACAAGATACGCCTGGTCCCAACAGCAATAACAAGCTTGTTCCTGCTGTGGCCATTTGTCTTTCGAGGTCGAGAACTTCGAGGTCGCCCCACTTCATACGAAAGGCACGCCTCGTGCTCCGCGAGACCGTTGACGAGCCACTTTAGCACGGTGCGGTCCTTCAAACCACGACAGACCCGATTAGCAGCTCCCTCGAATGACTGCGTGTGTGGTCGAGTATGCTGATCCGTTCCATCCGCACCTCTCGTCTGGCGGCAGAATCAGAATAAGGAACCATAAGACCGACCCGTTTGTCTCTCCTTTATGCTGGGAACGAAGTCCGCGAATGGCATCATCATTGAAGGCTGCATCTGCATACGAAGGGTGTTGAGGAGGGAATCCTCTGCAAGGCCAAGGATACAACCACGAACCCGGCGGATGGCCTATTGCGTCTGACGATTTAATGGCGCTCTTGAATCCGACCTTCATCTTTGGCGTGATTGTCCTCGCATACCTCTCGTCCTTCATACTCTTCGCGGTCCTACGTATTATCACTGGCATATCGATTCAGCGCATTGGGTACTTCTCCTTGAGAAGGCTCGCATACACTCCAAGAGATGGCATAAAGATAGAGATACGAGGCTTGGGATTGAACCTACATCGGCCTACATTTGCCCAACCAACATGGCTGAGCATTGTGTTGACCGAGCTGGCCATCACCGTGGACTTGAGGGCCGTAGAGGGAGAGAAGGCTGGAGATACAGAGGAGCCCGAAGATGAAGATGAAGCTGGAAGTGAGGTAGAGGAAGCACCCGAATGGGAGGTCAAACCGTTGCAGAAACCTTTGTCGCGGAGGACGAGCTTCGCCCCAACTCGAAGCAAGAGCTGGGAGCGGCTCACCAGCATCAAGGAACGTATCAAGCGCATGCATCGAAAGATAAATTGGATACGCATGGTGGATGTTGTGGCTACAAACACATCGGTCACCTTGGTTGATGTTGGTCAGGTTCAGGTTGGAAGCTTCACAATGGCGGTGGACACAAGGCGCAAAATGGTAGACAGAGGCAGGCTATTCTCGCATCTCAAAAGCCCAAAGAAGGAACAAAAGCCCGCTGAATGGATGATCACTGCCCGCAGTGTGCTTTTCACACCCGATGGACGTGATTCGTTGGAGGTCCTGGATCATGCGACGCTCAACATACACGGCCTGTTATACAAGGAATTGGATGGGCTACGGGACGCTGCTATATCTCTGAAGCTAGGACGTGTGCATATCCCTTATGATGATCTTATTTTGTGTGTCAACCGATACAATAGCACAAAGAAATCAGACCACCAGCAACGACGACCCTCCGAGAAGGATATCTCGGTCAAGGATCTAATTGAGGAGCTCGACAGGCCAGGAAGTAGAGAAGAGAAGCTTGTTCAGACAGTCTCTGACTCGAAGGAGTTTGTGAGCTCTATCCTTCGGGGTATCAAGGAGGTTCAGTTTGCGGTCAGCTATGTGGGCTTCACTAAGAAGGTCAGCGCTGTTCAGCCTCATGGCTCGCCTATATACCTCAACGCATCTATGAAAGAAGTCGGTGTCGACTTGCACAGACTGGATCCAAAGTCTCCTGCACACCGAATGTATTTCTCTTCCAAGGATATCGCCCATCAAGCACTTGTCGCAGCACTCTCCATCTCGGTTGGCGTTGATGATGGACATGGCAAATCAGATCGATTGGTCTATATTCCCATGGCAACAACGACTGTTAGAACGACGTTACCATCAAAGACGGTCGAAGTCGTCCAAGATAATAGCGCAGATGAACGAAACGCCAACATGCTCTTTGCCAACGTGGTCGTCACCTCACCATCCGTGGATCTGGACCCGAAACATTTGCCTCTCATCTTGGCTGTCTTGCAGCCTAAGCCAAAGACGAGGAAGACAAAATCGCAACAACACATCCTCATCTCAAGGCTACTTCCCAAAGCTAACGTCAAGTTTTCCATGCATGAGCCTGTCATACGCGTCGCCCTGCCTCCAGTGGAGCATGGTGCAGCAGAAGACGACTTTGATCTGATTATCTCTTCCATATCATCTATTTCCCTCGACATTGAGTCTTCTCACTCCGCCGTGGGAGAGCTTCATTACAGCCTTGGTTCCACGTTGAGACTCCAATCCCATGAATTGTACTACCAGACAACATCCGGGGCTCACTTCGACCTCCTCCAAACCGAAACGCTAGAGTTGAGAACTCAACTCAGCGCCAACCCCGAGGTCTATGTTGTTGCGACTGCAAATCTACAAACATTCTCCGTCCACATGGTCCGACCAGAAATCAGTGACGGTGTGCGTCAGATTGTCCGCCAGTTGCGTCTCAATGTCGAACCGACCAAAAAGGCTCGAGCGAAGACGTCTCGTGATCCAAATTTCATTAGAGCTATTCCTAGTTGGCTAATGCACTTCCAACTTGCTGGGTCCGACTTTAGTGCGGAGGTAGCTGGTGTCGATGAGGACATTTCGGATGAAACACGAGGCATCGCTTTGCAATTAAGCTCATGGACGGCTGAATACCGAGCTCAGAAGGCAGAAGCGGTGGATAGAAAACAAACACGACGGAGGGCTGGAAGTAGTCGATCTTTGACTCCGGATCCGGACCTGTTCCTCAAGATGCCACAGTCGCCAAGGAAAAAGCAAGCCCAGCACCCTACCGATGGCAGGCGGTTAGCTATTCACGTACGAGGCCTTGAGGCTTCCGTTGTCGAGTCTACAGAGAAGTGGGAGCAGGAGCCGTTCATTGCAATGCCGCGCTTTGAAGTTGCTCTGTCAACATCAAGTGACAATCAAGGTCCTGTGTTCCATGTGAACTCTCATGTCAAGTCACTGTTGGTCCAATACTCACTTTACCGACATTATGCTGCTGGAGTTGCCACGACTGTTCTAAAGAAAGCCTTCGTCAAAACAAGAGCGGATGAAGAGGAAGCCGAAAAAGCACGGGCTGCGGCCACAGTGTTCGGTGGATCCGACTACCTTTCACCTACATCTCCATTGAAATCTCCAGATGATTTCTATACTCAAGATGGATCTGGATACCCTTTCACTACGCCGGAACTGGTCACAGTTGACTTTAGATCAGCGTTGGTACAAATCAAGGCTCAGCTGCCATCGGACCCGAGAATAATGCTCCAAGTTTATGGCATGGAAGCGGGTCGGCATAGATGGTCACCTCCATTCTTCCATACTAAGCTCGCAAGACTCTATGCAGAAGCTCCTAAGATGAGACATGTCTGGGCGAGAATTATCAGCGTCAAGGGGATGAGGGCAGACCTTCGTCTAAACAGAAGGAAGTCAAGTACAGGAGATATGCATGAGGAGAAGATGATCGACTTGAATTCCGAGGCTATCAGATTGGCCGTACCACATCAGCTTGTCATACACAAGATCGTCGACAACATCATCAACACAATGAAGTCTGTTCAGCAGATCCACCACCGGTTTCTGACAGGCACAAACGAGTATATTCTTGAGAAACGTCCGGAAGGTGCGAAACGAGTACCGAAAATTTCTTTACGAAGCAAGGCAGTACTTTTTGAGCTTGAGGACGGCGCTTTTGAGTGGAAGCTTGGAATAATCTATCGAACTGGGCTTATTGAACAATCACAACGCCTAGCGCGGGATGCAGCCTTCCAAGTGAAGTCAAAAAAGATTGCCGAAGAGGAGGCTCGAAAGGATTCTACTCGCTATCGAAACAGATCGGCACATCCTCGCGGACGTAGTGCACATCACGACCATGCCCAACGGCGTAGTAAGAGCGAGGACGGGACATCTGGGCACCGATCAAAAGCTCACCACAGCAGGGCTATGCGGTATGATCCCGAGGGCACCTGTGGGATAACTGGCTCGGCCAAGATATCGATCAAGGAAGCTGAAGAACGACTCAAGCTTCACAATTCCCAAAGCTGGAAGGCACGTATTGACCGCGTCGTGGATCTGGCTAAGAACGGGATGAAGGATCTTAGAGGTGTCTTTTGGGGCCCTGACGAATTGCCAGACGATATGGAGGACACGGAGAATATCCTAGAGGTGCCTCAACGACCAGCTCTTATGAGCACCCTGGTCAGCGACCTCCACATTACTATTGATAAGCCTTCTTTCCCAATAAGCCAGCTTCCCGAGTTTCTCCACCGAGTCGGTAAAGGTATGCCATACGACATGAAATATTCTCTCCTGCTGCCTATGCATGTGCAGATCGACATGGGCGAGGCTCGAATGACACTACGAGACTACCCATTGCCTCTCCTCCACGTTCCAGCCATCAAACCAGGGCAATCGCCTCGCCTCCCTGCTTGGTCGCTCAAGACAGACTTTGTCGTAGCCGAAGAGTTTCGAGGTCCCGAATCGACTCGACATGTAAAGGTGGACATTGTTCCACCAAAGAATCGCAATCCTCGGACGTCGAATGGAGGGTTTGCCATTGATGTACGGAGAACGGTTTCCCCAGTCAAGACATATTCAGACATCAACGTCGACATTAATACAGGTTTCCCAACACGTATCACATGGGGTGCATCATATCAACCTGCAATCCAAGACATGATGATGGTTATCGAAACATTCACGAAGCCCCAAGTTGACCCATCAGATCGTACCGGTTTCTGGGACAAGATACGGCTGAGCTTCCATTCCCGCGTCAGTGTTATGTGGAAAGGTGACGGAGATGTCCATCTTCTGTTGAAAGGAACCAGGGATCCATATTTGGTCACAGGCAATGGTGCAGGCTTCTTGATGTGTTGGCGGAATGATGTGAGATGGAACATTTGCCGCGAGCAGGACCCCAGGAAGTTCATGACAGTGGACAGTGGGGAGTTTATACTCGCAGTACCGGACTTCAGTCATCAAGCCAGGGCAGCAGCTAAGCACGACCGCGAGACTGATAGCTTGTCAAGTACTGATAGCTATAAACGTGGAGCTGCATTCAAGAAAGTGGTCATGAAGCTTTCTGGAAACGTTCAATGGCTTGCTGGTTTGATGTTCGAGAGAAATCTTGAGCACTCTGATCGTCGGTCATTTGAGTTTGAGCCACATTACAAGGTGATAATGAAAGAAGCGCAGTTTGCCAAAGCGCCGCCCGGCCTGAGTTACGACGCTTTCAGAGGATTTCGAAGTCACCATATACATATGTCGATAGCGGTAAAGGCTCCCGTCGACCGCGAATGGTCTGTATCGAATGCCGAAACTTCACAGAGCTACAACACAGTGCATCTTACACCGCGATTTTTCCATCACTTCTTTGCATGGTGGTCGATGTTTGGAGGAACCATGTCACTTCCGATCCGGCAAGGGAAGCTTTGGCCAGGCATCGAGAAATCCAGCAAGAAATTCGGTCGCCATCTAGCTACCATTAAATACAATCTTTTATTGGCGCCTCTCTTCCTTAGTCACATCTACAAACATAAAGATGCCGAGGACTACGCAGATGACGTTGTCTCTGCCACTGGAATCAAGATGCGGCTTGATAGCTTTATGCTCGATGTCCACCAGCGTCGTGAATACTTTCCAACTCAAGACAAGGGACGGAAAACGCAAGGCAAAACGAGTGGTATGAAGATGCACCAGGCTCAGCTTGACCTTCTGTCAGCGGACATCAGAGCAGTGTCCGCCAGCATTGCGGGCACTACTCCTGAAGACCTCCAGAAGGCATCAGCTCCGACAAACCTCGTTTCTCAACTTGATCCGGGCAGCACAGATCTATCACATTTTGAAATACCAGACAACGATTTTAGCTGGATTGACATGGACGACTTTGTGGAACTAGACTGGATTCTCCCATCAGAAGCCAACCCGCAAACCAAGATCCTACCTTTGGCTTATGCTCCGCGCTTCACGTACTTCCGCCAAACCGACCATGGAGATTCGATATCTGGCGAGACTGATCGAACAAGTGCGTTTGGGTCAGAAAATACACATTTCTGTATCATGACTAAGGACGACGACCCGCGAAGAGTGCAATGCCAGTTGATACAGAAGCGTCTTGATCAACTCGATGAACAAATGAAGAACCACACAAAGACGATTGGAGATGCAGAGTTGAGAGCTATTCAGGACGAGCACAATCCCACGTTGCGATCTGACCTTGATCAACTCAATAAGCACGGCAGTGTCCTTCACGACAAACGCTTGTTCCTGGAGTCGATGATGCATCGTATGAATATGCGTATCCATACCGATAACAAGCGAGCCGTCCCAGATGGAGATGCAGATGTCGATAGTGATGGAGAGACCCCCTCCCCGAAGGAATATGGCACCGAAACCAAAGGAATGGATACCAACCCCGGAGCAGAGTTCGTCAGCGACTTCAACAACCGCTTTGTTATTCACAATATGCAACTCAAATGGAACAACCTTTTGAGGAATATCATCCTTCGCTACATCCATCAGGTCAGCCAGAGGCGAGGGTTTGTCTATTACCTATCCCGGCGAGCCGTCAAATTTATTCTTGATATCGTCGACGAGCAAAGTAAGACCAAAGCGAAACCAGGCTCGGACCCTTCTGTCAAGGAGACGAAGTCAGCGTCCCAAAACGCAGATGCAGCCAACAGTGGCGCATATCAAGATGTCCAGGATCGCATTGCTGAGATACTTGCCGACGGGAAGAAGTTTGTGGACGCAGACGACCCTACAAATCGACGGCAAGGGACCAGTGAAAGAGTCTCGACTGACGATCTAAATGCGAATATTGGCCAAGACTTTATACCACAAAACAGTTACCATCTACGACTCATTGCTCCACAAATCCAACTCCAGAGTGATAAGAACCCCAAGGCAGTGGTATTAGTCACCGCAAAGGGTATGGAAGGCAAAGTCGTCGAAGTCATGGATAAGAACCGCATCTACGACAACGTTAGTGGTCTCGTGCAACGGCGATTCTCTGTCGAGATGGACAGCACCCAGTTCTTTGTTACTCATCAGAAATGGTTCTCCTCCCAGCTGTTGTCCATGTATTCTGGAAGCCACTACGGAGTTCCTGCTGGATCTGCTTGGCCGCCTTGGGTCCCGATGGAGGTCATGTTCGACTTTCAAGTTGATCCATTTGGGTTTAAGCGTGCTGTTCAGAAGACCTCTGCGTCCTTGCGATACGATAAATACAATACCCTGCGCCTCAAGTACAACGACGAGATCAACGCCGAGTCGGGCCATGCGGCAAGCCCGAATAATGAGGAGACTCGCATGGATCATTTGTGGGTCGAATTCCCTCAGATACGAGCGATATGCAACTCGGCCCAATATTACGCGATGTACATCATAGTTCTTGATCTTCTGATGTACAGCGAGCCGCTCGAGAAGACAAGGACCGAACGGCTTGAGAAGATCATGCTTGCTTCCGACTTCAGCGATCTACGTGGAGCTCCTCAGATGGTCACTAGGCTCCAAGAGCGGATCAGACAGTTAGATGAGATCAAGACACAGTTCCAAATCAATTCCAAGTATCTCGACAAGCAAGGCTGGGAGGATAGACTGGCACTTGATAAGGATCTTACTAGCTGTGAGGATGAGCTATTCTTCATGATGAAAGCCATTACTTCTTCTCAGCGAAAGTATGATGGCTCGGACTCTGCTGGTCTGCTTAGATGGAACATTTCATCCGAACAAATTGTCTGGCATCTGATCCGTGACAATAACGAGCCACTTATGGAATTTCAGCTACAGAAAGCTGAATACGACCGGACCGATAATTCTGATGGGTCTCACAACAATCTGATGCAGATTGGCAAAATCATAGGATTGAATCTCCTTCCAGATGCCATATACCCGGAGATGTTTGCCCCTTACACAGACGCAGATCGTGGTAATTTCAATGAAGGGGGCAACCAGAAAATGTTGCGAGTCTATTGGTACATGCTCGAGGCCATAGCTGGTATTCCTGTGATGGATCATTTCGAAGTCAACCTGTTCCCAATGAAGATTCAGCTTGAACGCGAGGTCGGAAAACGACTCTTTGACTACATGTTCCCAAGTTCACATGATGCCAAAAACAAGTCGCCTTTCATGGTCAAGACGATGACACCCCTGGATGATGACGAGGAAGGAGATGAAGAAAATAACAGCGCAGAGAACTCTACGATCGGGAATGGCTCTGTTAACGAGAATTATGATTCTGCCATCAACACTCGAGCTGGGTCTTTAGAGATTCGGCTACGGCCAACCATGACTTCAGAAGCTCGTCCAAATACGGCTGTTTCCGGCAAAACCAAGGCCTCAAGTACACATTCTGGCGATCATCATTTCCGGCTCTTCACTTCGACTAGCAAGAACTCAGCAAGCTCACGAGGCACTAGTTCGATGAAGACTCTGGTCAAGAAGGCGTCTAGCGACAGCTTGCAGTCCAGCATAGGATCTAAACCAACGCTGGGTCGCACCAACACCACCATGTCTAATCAGGACATGAACGGAGATGCCAAGCCCAAGGCTCGTTTCAACTTGCACCGAAACAAGTCGAAAGAGAAACCGTCTGATGACCTTACCCAGATGATGTCTCGCGCCTCCAGCTATATGACCCTCGCGTATGTCAAGATACCGAGTGTGGTGCTTTGTCTTAGTTACAAGGGCAAGGGTGAGCGGAATATCGAGGATGTTCACAACTTTGTGTTCCGACTACCAGAGATTGAATACCGTAATAAGACGTGGTCGAATCTTGACCTGGCGCTTGCCCTGAAGAAAGACGTTATCCGCGCTCTTATATCTCATACTGGTGCTATTATTGGAAACAAGTTCAGCAAGCATCGACCGAATACCGCTCAACAACATCGGTTACGAGAAATCGCTACAAGTAGCATGCTCTTGGCACCATCCAGTCAAGACAACTCCCATAACAATAGCGATTCCAGCATGAGTCCTGTACTTGCGAGATCAGAGCGGTCAACAAGCCCAAGACGCTCATTCGCCTCAAGCAGGAATGGATTGACGAGAACACCCAGTGATTCAAGCAGCATCGTCTCTTTCCAAGGCCCAGGGCGAACACAAACTGTTCCAGCAAAGTTGACGATGACGCCAGCGTCTCAACCGCTGGATCAGAGACCGGAAAGTAGAGATGACCGTGACGGGTCGGCCTCGAAAAGTATCAGGAATGGAAATGAAGGGTCAGCAGGTGTCCTTGCAAACACACTTGGTCGCCTCAAGCAAATCAGAGACAGGCCAATCACCTCCTCATCATCATCACGGGAGTTCCATGCTCATGGTCAAGGTGACGAAGAGGATGTTTCGAAGAGGAGAAAGAGTATGAAGAAGATTCTTGGGACTCTGAATTAGTTGAGAACTGAAAGGGGACATGATACGATCGTTTAGAAGGAGATGTTGGTTGTTCTTTTGTACGTTACGTCGCTACACTGCCCACAGACAGTAATTTTTATTGGAAACTCGGGGTTGGGTGAAGGTTGGGATGTAAGCATAAGCATAGATTGGCGTTTATGGAGCTTTAAGGCCCTCGGGTGGTATTTTTCATCCCGTTTAGCGTACATATATACGATGTTCGAGTTCACGATAATGTTTATTGTCCTACTTGTGCCGTGCGTTATTGGCAAGTGCCTTCTCGGCGGCTAGAGCGTTTTCAACGAGCTTCGGGTTTGCTTAGTGTTGAGAAGTCGTCTGAGTCAACGTCACTTTCGGTGAGTCAGCGAGACTCAACACATCAAGTACTGCCCAAGACTTTCTGTGGAGATTTTGCAGGCTTCCCGATGATATTGCGTCCGCCAACCCGAGGCTGGAAGAAGCGAGCATATGAGAGCTTTAAACAGTGGGGTCTTGTAAGCCACATGCCAAGGAAAGAAATTACTAGCGATGATTCAGCATTCGCAATGCTCACAACACCATGACCGATCTTGCAAAGCCATCGTCAAATTCGCAATTGATGTACCAAATCATTACGAAGGACACGTGGGAAGTCGAAATCAAGTCTGATTCTGCTTCAAGTGGTGTAATGTACCTTGGCTCTTTTCAGTCATCATTAGAAACAATCTCTACGAAAATCTACGATACGGAAGCCACGAGATGCATCCTAGGATTTCCAACAAAAAATGAGTTGCAGATGCTGCGCCAAGTTGTGCCTTGGAGAAAATCGCAAAATGCAGAGCAAGATTGTTACCAAGCATGAGGAAATGGTAACGGACAGATGGAATCAAATGGAGGCTGGAGAATGGACTTGTATATAAGTATCAGAGGCACAAGTGTGCAGCCTTTGTAGAGGTATCTTCGAAGTTATCTGCTTGAGTTGGACTTCAGCCTTTCAGTTTGTCCTTCGTCAAATCATCATCTCTTCAGAAAATTGTGACGCTGGGGACTTACTTTACCTTATCTTTAGACCAAGATCACAAAGGCCTCAAGGGCTCATTCTACTCCGCTGGTATGTATAGCCTTCTGGATCCTACTACGAGGCTGACTGTAATCAACCATAGGTTTCTCTATACGTGCAAAGGAAACTTGCCTCGTTGGATTCTAAGCATCTCGACTGTTCGGAGAATTCATACCCGCTGGAGTCGAGGTCGATATATCTACGAGTAGGAGGATGTCGGATGTCTCTCAGAAGCTATCCAAGGAGACGGGCGACAGACATAGCAACTCACCTCCTCGGCAAGCCCCGCAGTACGGCAACAGCAACAGTCAGACCAGACATGGGCCAACACTAGAATTCGTCATGGTAAACGACCCGATGTTACCACGAGACCACCAACAAGCAACAGCTATTCGTCGCCATGTAATGCTTGCATCCCACAGTCAACGAAAGGCGAAGAACAATACGCCTGCAAGACAGTACCGACTACTCCAAAAGCCAACTGAGAGCTCATGTCAGTCTATTGAGTACAGTCAAGCTACTACGATTCAGCATGACGAAATTGAGCCCATTCCTAGCGAGTCTCTCGATATTGAATACATTGCCAATGATGGGCACCAAGTTGATCGATCAACTGGTCCGGATTGTGTATTTGGAACCCTTCTCTTACAGCTAAATTGTGAGGTGAGATACTCATTCATCCAGAGGCATAATTGCGGCCTCAAAGTTGCATTTTCGGCCCTTTGCTAACTGCCATCGATAACATAGATCCTGCAGGGTAACTTGCCAAAAGCTGTCCAGCATCTCGACGACTTAGAAGAACAACTGAATTTGCGTGGCTCCCACATGCTCGAAAATGACCGCAGTGCTTACAGAAAGCTATTATTGTAAGATATCTTGACCGTTTTGGCCATATTGGCATACTAAACCCGTACCAGATTTGATCTCTTAGTGTCCATCATGACAGAAGCCGAAGCACGGTTCGACTTCTACAGTAACTTTCCACTCTGTCCTACCAACACCATAACAGATCATCTGCAGACTGATCCCTTCTCGCCACTACACAGCTCGAGTCAAATGCATAGCACTTTATCAGGATCATGCTTCTGCCCTCAAAGCATCCAAATCCTTCAATCAATGACATATCTCACCCAGCTCTCCACCTTTCCAATCCCAGACCAACCACAAATAGACACCCATATCTTCCACCTCCTCTCAATCGACATCTTCTACCTCCCACCCCATGATCTCCTCCGTATAATACACCTCACCTCACTGATCTATAGCTCAGCATTTCAGACTCCTCCAATCCCGTTTTCGTCACCGCTGAATAGACCGCTTGCTGAGGAGTTGTGTGAGGCGCTTCAATGGGAAGGAAATGAGGCAACCTGGACCCTTTTCCCAGGAGTATTGATTTGGGTGCTTTTAGTTGCTTTGAGTGCTGCTGAAGAAGGGGGCACTGAGTGGAGGTCTTTTGTGGGAAGGCTGGTGGTTGTTGGGGTGCGTGCTGAGACCTGGTTTGAGGAGTTGAGGGAGGAGATTAGGAGTTTTTGGAGGGTGAAGAGGAAGAGTTTGGGGATAGTGGAGTAAATTGCGAAGATACAGTCATAGAAGTAGGAATTACAGCATCTCGACCAGTAGTCATTCAGGAGTACTAATGGCTAAGCAATTGAAAAGAGGGGACTACTGTACCTAGGAATAAGGAGTTAACGACTGGATGGCTCTAGGTGCTGGCCTTAGAAGCATCAATGTCAAGCAACATCGAAGTGGAGGGTATCAACGTTTGGATTCCACATAGTTGTGTCAGCAGTCAGTAGTTATCGAAGCAAGATGATAAAAACGGTTCATGAAAAATGCGCATGGTTGCCATGCATGGTATCAGATTCCTATACGACCTCATACTCATTTCCTCTTCTTCGCCGCTCTCCTCTCGCCTCTAACATCCTTCTTCAGCCTCGCATCCACAATCTTGTACTTACCCTTGACACCCCTCGGCCTACCAGCAATACCCTTATTTCCACCCCTCGCTACGACAACCTTAACCTGCTGCTTCGGCTTCTTTTTCGCAGCTTTGCTCATCAACTTGACGATACTCTGCGCCTTCTCTTTCTCCGTCATGCCCTCCTCATCCTGCAACAACGCAGACTTCTTTCTCAATTTCTCTAATCTTTGCGCAGCCTTGAACTTTTTCCGGTCCTTAGCTTCGCGGACTTTCTTGATGGGTCGAGCATTTAAGGCGCGGAGCTTCTCTTTGATGGCCGCTGCTGCGGCCGCGGAGATTGGCTTGTGAGGTTTGTCATGGCGGTGTTCGTCGTCGAGGAACCATTCTGGGAGGCCGTCCCGATCCTTGAAGGCATATTTGTTGAAGTTTTCGTCGAGCAGGTCAGCTTTGGTCTTTTGGCCAGTTGCTATTTGATGGGCTAATGTCATTGCTTCAGCAGTAATGATGTCGATATCTGCTCTGTGTTAGACTCAAGACTTCACAATAGAGTTCATCATTTCTTACCAAGTTTCCCGTCCTTGAGAGGCTCGTCCTCCCATTGGTTGTCGTCCTTGGACTTCTTGACTACCTCGAAACCATCTTCATCGGACTCGCTCTCCTCAGCTTCCTGCTCAGGCTCTTTCATCTCAATGTCTGATTCCTCATTTGCTTCCAACCCCACCATAGCGTCTAATTGATCGAGATCGGCATTTATTTCTTCCTCGACTTCATCTTCTTCCTCGGGCTCAGACTCCTCAGGTAGACCTCCAATGTCTTTGAAAAGGTCCTGGTCGAAGAATTGAGCAGCTCGCCGCGACAAACCGTTCGACTTTTTATCGTCTTTGGTAAGATCTGTAAGAAGAGAACGTTTCGAAGAGGCCACTTCAGAATCCGACTCGTCACTGCTGTCCTCTTCGAGGTCCTCGCTATCACTGTCCTTTGCGTTCTCATCTGCAGAAAACCCTTCCCATTCGCCATCTTCGTGTTCTTTCCGTGCCTTTTTCGCTCTAAATTTAGCGTCTGCCGCGGACTTGTGTTCCTGATACTGCTCATACATAGAATCAAGTTCTCTGTCCAAGCGATCTTCCTCATCGTCATCTTCTTCTTCCTCTGATTCTCCTGACGCAAAACCACTGTCATGATTCCTATCTGCCTCGGTCAATATTGCCATCTTGCCCTTTGCAATCTTGTCGGCAGCGCCGGATTTGTCCACAGTCTTCAGTCCAAACATGGCTCCTTCGCCATTGGGACCTGCTTGCTCGAGACCGATCTCTGTGGGCGCTGTCATATGCAATTGCATACGAATCACTTCTCTTTGCTTCTTCTCATTCTCTCGTCGACGGTCTCGTTTCCTCCTGGCACTCTCCTTCTCACTCAATGCCTGCAATTCCTCCTGAATTTTTAGCTCCTCGTCCATCGGTTCAACCTCTGCCACTTCTTCCTCGGCAGCAGCCTTGGCAGATTTCTTAGTTGCGAAGCCAAACTTCTCTCGTACCTTTAATCGCCATCTTAGGAGAGCTCGAAACTCCTTTCGACCCAGCACTCTCAAATCGTTACAGGAAACCCGAATATCTTCTGTAGTTTCCGGTAATTTGTCGATCGCTGCAAGGGCAACATCTCCATTCGGCGGCTGCATGAAGCTCAACCTATTCATGCCACCCAAAATAGCAATAGGATCCGTAGTATTGATGAATTCGCTTGCTGGAATCTCCTTGAACTGTGTCATGTTGCCATCCTCATAACCGTCTCTCTTACGCTTCTTGATTTCGGGATTGAAGACCTTTGCTTCATTATTTGGCGTGGGGTCCGCGAGATCAGCGAAAACAGAGCGCGGATCGAGGAATCTGGGATCAATTCGTTTCGGTGCTTTGAAGCCCTGGCACACGACAAAGATTTCTGCCGAGACATTTCGAGAAGATGGTGGTTTCGTTGCTTCGACCTTGGTGAAGAGCTGGTTGAAAACCCACAGCAGACTGTTGTAATCCTTGGATCTGAAAACCTTCGTCACAAATGTTCCACCTTCGACCAAGAATTCGGTAGCAAGCTTCATTGCCTGTAATGCCAATTCTGCCTGGTTGAAAGAATCCTGTACCCAGGCCGTACCCACATTGGGCGCACCATCGTGAAGCACAGTATCGGCCTTCCATGTCTTGAAATGCTGTCTAATCGTAGCGCGGCATTTATCTGTTGTGATATCGCTTTGGAAGGAAATGACTCGAGGAATGGCTTTGATGGGAGAAAGATCAACTCCGACAATGAGACTGCCTACTGGCATAGTCTCTGCCGCAACTTGACACCATGACTATGATACTGTTAGTTTCCAATATCAGAGAAGTTATCGAGGCGATACTCACTCCAGGCGCAGCGCAAAGATCCAGCAATACTTTGCTCTTCTCCAGAAATCCATACTTCTTGTTCAGTTGAATCAGTTTGAACGCAGCTCGGGCTCGGTATCCCTTCTCCTTAGCCAATTTGTACCACTTATCGAGACGACCTTTTCCATGCTTCTTCTGGATGCCCATGATGGCGACGGGATTGCTCGCTGTTGATCAAGAATCAGACGTCCTCACGGCAAACCTTCGATGCTTCAATTTTCCGGTCCCACCAAAACTTTTCTCATCGGCGATAAGGATCTCCAGCTTATCGTTTGACTGCCATGCCTAAAATGGCTAGGGTTGAAAGCTCGGGCCCTTCCCGCACGTCGCGACGGCACTACGCGTCAAGACGAGGAGCGTGTTAATTGGTTTTCAAGCTACGACCTGTGAGCTTCATTTTCGACAAGTATTCAGCCTCCACGCAGGACAACCTCGGATACGGGTTTCGAGCGACGACGAACACTTGCTGAATCATGATGTCTTCGCGAACTCACGACGAGGACGACATATTCGAGGATAGGTTGTCAAATGCACCCACTTTCAAATCCTCACCACAAAGACTTCCCTCCCCTCCGAGATCCGACAGTATTGGCCCAGTATTCGACAGCGGCAGAGAAAGGCGCGATCCATCTATTACTCCTCGAAAGTTCAAGCGGTTCTTCACGCCACGCACACAGCCCCAGCAAGGAGAGCAAGCCCGACGTGTTCTATTTGGGGTTCCAGCATCTGGATTGAACTCGAATCGAAACACACAATCAAGTCCACTCCTGCCCTCCCTATACGACATAAATGGCCAAGAAAACTATCCTCCCGAGTTCCCAAGACATCTAAAGAGACAGAAGACATCACACAATTCGGAGGAGTATACCGCCCACGGCAAGGACGTTCGGTCCATTGGGACACAGCATTCTGATGCCAAAGCTGAGCGGATCTTGTCATCACCATGCCCCCCGAATGGATCTCGCTTTACCTTTGGCACCGACGGAGCTTCGGATGATGACGTTGACGTTGGCACTGGGGTTCCTCATTCCGGCAGAGTCAGTCCTGAGGATCTGCCAAAGCCTGTTGTACGATGGAACAGGCGAGGTGGAGTGTCTGCGCAGCTTTTGGATCGGGATTTTGGCCATACTGGTCGGTGTGGACGATTCATTCAAAAGTACCCTGTCAATGGTATGTTTTGTGATCCCACCTCTATGAAATGGTGCTAATAAATTCAGACTGGCAAGACCACACAGGAAACTTCTACAGTGGACCCAAGGATATACACGATGTCATGAGCCTTGGTGAAGAGCCGAGGCGTACTATACCATTCGTTGCTGTTGGTCTAAATGGTAACTCGTCATAATCTAGATGTGGGATGTTGCAACTGACTCTTTGCAGGTTCCTCTTTGCTTGCTATTGGAGACGAGGAAGGCCGTGTTCGTCTTTTGGAGTCTGCAAAGGGTGGCAAGCCTTCATTTCAAAAGCATGTCGTTGGTTTCCGAGTTCACACCAACGCTATCATCGATATGGCCTTTGCCGATGATGACAGCCTTCTAGCAACAGCCTCTGGAGACCAAAGTGCACGGGTCGTTGACATGTGTACTCAGACTACTACAGCCATTCTGGGCATCCATTCGGCATCTTTGAAGCAGGTTCGATTTCAGCCTGGCGCGAACAATAATAATGTCCTCGCAACATCTGGCAGAGATGGCAGCATTCAAATCTGGGACCTGAGATGTAAGGGTTATGATGGTCCACAATGTAGGATGTGGATGCCAGTTGCACCTGACAGGCCAAGACGTGCTCGTATCAACTTGGACGGCCAGGAGATCGAGGACGAGGTTCAGAACATCCAGTATACCAAGCCTATCAACAGCATGTGGCACTCGCACCGGCCGTTACCTGGATCTCCTCTGCCGTCTACTGTCGGCTGGGCGGACGTTCCTAGCCGTGGAGAGGGTGTTAGCCGTAGAGAAAGTCTTGGTCGAACCTCAGACATTTCTGTTACTGCCATACAATTTCTCCATGAAGGTCTAAGCCACTTGCTCCTTTCAGGTTGCGAAGCCGATGCTTCGGTCAAGCTTTGGGATATTCGAGCTGTGTCTTCCAAGTCTCGAACTCTACCCCTCTCTGCCACTGCTCTGCCACCCTCGCATGAGAATTGGCGAGATTTTGGGATTGCCTCCATGAATCTCAGCTCAGATGGAGCCAGATTCTACACCATGTGCAAGGATAACACTGTCTACGCATATTCCACTAGTCATCTCATACTCGGCCATGCCCCGGAACTCGAGCTGTCAAGCAAGGACTCCCGGCCAACCCAAATCACCCAAACGCAGAGGGGACAAGGACCTTTATACGGCCTTCGCAACAACAAGTTTCATGCCAACACATTCTATGTGAAATCCGCCCTTCGCAAGACGGACAATGGTCACCAAGAACTGTTAGCCGTGGGCAGCAGCGACGACTGCGCAGTCATCTTTCCAACGGATGAACGATACTTGCAGAAGTCTTTTCTCGCCACAGGAACTGATCAGCGTATGCAGCATCCATCATGCCCTCTCTACTCCGTAGGTACACCCTTGATCCGAGGTCATGATCGTGAAGTTGGATCTGTAACCTGGATGAGAGATGGAGAGTTGGCGACAGTGGGCGATGACCTTACCGTGCGTCTTTGGCGCGAGGAATACAACGCAGCGAGGGATCTCAGAACTGGTGGCGAGACAGAGGGAAGACGTTGGGGCTGTGGCTGGGCAGATGTCGAGTCTGACTACGATGAGGATGCTGATATGAGTTGTGAAAGCGACAGTGATGATGAGTAGGTGGTGTCAGGAGAAGATATTTGTTGGATTATGACGCGAGATACCTTTGTTTGGAGTACTATTTTTGAGGGTCGATGATCAGCGAGCGCCGGGACATTTAGTCTCTTTTTGTTATGGCGATTGGGAATACCAATATGGCAATCGTACAGCGAATACTGGATTGTACAGAGGCTATGCCAGAACCGAGCAGGTAGCAGACAGCAGACAGCGATTTTTATTGTTCTCAGTATACCTCTAATGCTTGAGGTGTAGGAACAGTATAGTGGAGGGACCACAGGTCTCATGCATATGATAGATATGAAATGAGATACTCAAGTACAGAAACAAATCGTCGTCCACTATGCCATTTTGTGCTCAATGTCCCTACCCTTCGAGCTCACTCAATCCGGATATACGAAATTGCCATACACTCTTTCCTTTCAATGCTTGCGAAGGTTTTCATATCACGTTTTCCAATGTTGAGCGGGCCAGTGTTGTAAAGCAAGGTCTTGCGATGCATTGGTGCATAACTCATCACTCATTACATTCATGCCTAGTATTATCAGAATTTCAGGCTCAACTAAGATAGATAACCATCTAGCAAGCAACGGTTCAACCCAATTGCTATTTTAGTAAGCAACCATAGCAGTCAATCCATCCAGCTCGCGCTGGAAATTCCTATGCTGTGAGATATTGAACGCATACGCATCAAGGAAATTCTTCGAACCCTTCACCAGATCCAAAACCTCTTTCACACTACGAACTTCTCCCTTTCCAATTGTCGATGCAGTAACGACACCATAGGAATCAACAACCTCTCCGCTCTCGCCACCGAAACTCATTCCCTCAAGCTCACCACAGGCCATCTTGACAAGCTTGACGGCTTCACCTGTAGCGCCGATAGCTTTGCAATGTCCGAATGCCTCGCGGATCCAGTGAATGACTCGTCCCTGCTTCATAAGTGTAGAGACGTGTTCACCGCCTGGGATGTAGAGGGAATCAAACATAGTACTTCTCATGCCCTCGAAATGATGGTCCGGAGCAACAGATTGGCCACCAGAACTCTTCACGGGTTGGCGCTTAGGACCAATAGTGAAACAGAAAGCTCCTGCCGTGGTAAGAGCACCTTTCACAGCTTCGTATTCTGAGAAGTTGAAGCCATCGCCGATGATCAAAGCTACCATTCTACTGGCGATGGTGGGAGAGAAGCCTAGAGCTTCGGGTGTGAAGTCCGCCATCGAGACACCTTTCATGGTTAGGCCGTGGTTCGGTCGATTTGATTTGGTTGGTGTAGGGGCACCTGCTTTCTCGGCGACGGCTTGGGCGAGTTCGAGAGAGATGTCTGCGAGACGTTCGGTCATGCGCTCGTAGACAATAGGGTCATCGCAGTGATCCAACTCGAATCCCAGAGCGTTGATGATGTGTGCTTTCTCATAAGGAGCCATAGAGTTCCAGAAGGTCTGTGCCTGAGCGAAGTGTTCTGAGAACTTGACGGAGAGGAGTCGTTGCTTCATAGCAACAATCTTCTCTGGATGGGTGATATAGGCTCCTTGGGAGGCTTTGGCTGTTGGAAGTACGTCGTGGCGGTTGGGGTAATAGTTGATTTTGCCTTTGTGGATGGTGTGTCTCATAGCGCCATCACGATGATTGTTCATAACCGGGCAGACAGGGCGGTTTACGGGCAGTTCTTGCCAGTTCACACCGAGACGAGAGAGTTGAGTGTCGAAGTAGGAGAAGTTTCGGCCTTGGAGAAGAGGGTCATCGCTGAAGCCAATTCCAGGAACAACATGAGCTGTGCAGAACGCAGATTGCTCGATTTGAGTGAAATACTCGTCAGGATTCTTATTGAGCTGCATCTCGCCGATATAGCGGATTGGGAGCAGTTCTTCGGGCCAGACTTTGGTCGCATCTAGGATATCAAACTCGAAATCATCTTGTTTGCTCTCGGGGCAGACTTGGATGCCGAACTTCCAGATAGGAAAGACCCCCATATCGATAGCAGTCATCAGGTCCTTACGGTGGAAGTCTGGATCCTGACCAGCAATCTTCAATGCTTCGTCCCAGACAAGTGAATGGACACCCAGAGTCGGGGTGAAGTGGAACTTCACAAAGCTTCGCACACCTTCGGCGTTTGTTAGAGTATATGTATTGACTCCGAATCCTTGCATCATTCGGTAGGATCGAGGGATGCCTCTGTCACTCATAGCCCACATGAACATATGGGTAGCTTCCGAGTGCAGATATTGAAAGTCCCAGAAGTTGTTATGCGCTGACTGAGCTTGCGGGACCTCGTTGTCCGGCTCAGGTTCTAAACAAGCACGTCAGCGATCCTGTCATGAGAGCGAGGATCAAATGGACCTACTTCCAGCATGGATCACATCAGGAAACTTCATCGCGTCCTGGATAAAGAAAACCGGAATATCATTGCCAACAATATCCCAGTTTCCCTCATCGGTGTAGAACTTGACTGCAAATCCTCGCACATCTCGAACTGTATCCGCACTACCTCTGGAACCCAAAACTGTCGAGAAGCGAACGAAGACCGGGGTGCTTCGAGAAGTATCGGTTAGAACGCCAGCGTTTGTGACATCTGCTGCACTCTCGTAGAGTTTGAAATTTCCGAAGGCACCAGCTCCGCGAGCGTGTACAACTCTTTCTGGAATGCGTTCATGGTCGAATTTCATGATCTGAGAAGATGGTTAGCTGAAACCTGGTGTGCTGAGGTTGAGGGCATACCTTCTCACGAGCAAAGTTATCCTCCAATAGTGCAGGTCCTTGACGATCACCAGTCGACGCATGAAGCCAATTGTCGTGACTGGGCTCCTTTACACCCATCTCACTGGTGAGGTGATCATTGGAGGTTGTCTCGACCATGTTGTGCTTCATGTCGCTTTGCTTCTTGTTGCTCGACAGCGCTCCCGAGATGGCTTCTCCGGCCTTCTGGACGGTGCCTCCCATGACTGACTGCATGGATGCGAGGTGAGACGAGAGTGATTGATCTCAAGGTTGAGGAAGATTGAGATGGAGGTTGAGATGGAGGTTGAGATTGAAAATGAGAGAACTGAGAAACGAGGAAAGTTGTTGATGAAGAAAGCGTGCGGGCCTACTTGTGTCACCTTCTCTCGAGGGTCTTTGGGTGCATGGCATGACGTCGCTGTGAAATTCACTTCGAGGTTGACGTATGTGCCACAACGAACATCGTGAACATGAAGTATGTTTATCTCAGCAGAAGCACTCGGCAAGCTATGCAGCCAATGAAGATAGATACATTACGTTCCTGGATCCAGAATCGGACAAGATGTCCGATGCACGCGGGGACAATAGCGTGGTTGTCAGGCACGCCTAGGTAGCCTAGCCATCCGAGCCATCGTAGTCCATACGGTACCAGCTCAGCTCAGATCAGAGTTGCGAGCGGAGTGCAGTCTTGAACACCCATCGTCTTCTGCGTGCAGAATAGGGATGGACAACTGACCCGGTGAGTACCTCTATCTACACGCAAGATGTGGAAATAGAGTTCCTGGGTAGTGTAGTGTAGTGTAGTGAGTGTAAAGTAATGTAGGCGGAGCAGGACATGACAAGAGACGGGATGACGTTGTCCCCTCAAAATATCGGAAACGGAGGAAATGGTCCGTCCTAAGGTAAGTACTGTAGCGATCACATCACGTGTGTCCCATGTTTCCAAATCACTGCCTAATCCGTAATAGAGTAAAGCAGGAGGTGGTCGAGTCTGAGATACGCTGCTGCTTTGTACGCTGAAGTACTACGAGGGCATCATTCTCACTCCGGTCATCATTCTCACTCCGGTCATCATTCTCACTCCGGTCATCATTCTCACTCCGGTCATCATCAACGCTATGTATTCTCAACGCTATGTATTCTCAACGCTATGTATTCTCAACGCTATGTATTCTCAACGCTATGTATTCTCAACGCCAAACATCTATGTCTCCACCCTGCTCATTGTATAACCCACAATTCCGAAACCGAAACGCCAACCAGTGTCCCGTCTGTTCATCTATCCTATAATTTCGACCTCACAGCCTCAAGGCGATACTTCACATCCTTCAGAACTTTCGTAGCTGGTTTCCACTCGTCGAATTGCTTCAGAAGCTCCGACGTTTCGTGATCAAGTTCAGTCCTCACAAAATCTTCTTCGAGCAGACCGCGCATAATCCAAGGCAAGATGTAGGGGTTGGCATTTGTCGGGATCTCGTACTTCTTAATGTCGAGGGCGACGTCTCCAACGGATGTGGTCTCCAAGGCATACTCAACGGCCAGACTACAGGGCTTAGCTATGAATCGCGAAATTACTGGGGCTTGACTTACTCGTAAACTGTTCCATCATCATAGAGTCGGCTATGGCCTTCGCCCGTATACAAACTGCCTGCCAATGGGGCCGATAATTCTCGAATGAGACCATGATCCGAAACTCCAAGATTGCGCAGTTTTAGGGCGAACCCAACCAGGTGAGAAAGGAAGTCCGGAGCATGTATTCGACCGTCAATGAAAACAGCTCGATAAATGTATGGATGTGAGACGGGCGAGAAGATAGAAGACTGGAGATTATTAGCTATAGACTCAACGATTGTAGAAGTGAAACGGACCTCCATCGAGACCAGCTGATCATCAATACTACCGCAAAATGTGATCTTCACTCCATACTTCACGGCAATCCGAAGAGAATCCTCGTATCTTTTCGAGACGGCACTTTCTGAATCCGCGAACTCGAAAAGCTCACCAGCGGACCCGCTGAATAACCTGGACTTGTAGTCGGGAAAAGGCCCTAACGATACTCCAGCCATCGCACAGACACCTACTCTACCTTGCGTGACAACACCAAATTCGATGAGCTTAGCCACCAGCATCGTTGCCACCGGGACTCCCTGTGAATGACAAGCGAACAGAATGAAGTCTGCTTTTCTGACATGATCAATCCAATTCAGTAAAAGCTTCCATAGGTTATCAACTCTTTCGGCAATCTTCCCTTCTCCTTCGAGAGCGACTTTCTCTATTTCACAGTCCTCGGAGCCGTTCTTGTCCGTCCAACGTCGGATAGCATCTGCTGCATGATTTGCGAACCGGATGGACGTTCCAGTTGGCTGCCCTATGACAGTACGAAGCAGCGGTGCCGGAAAGAGCCCATGAATACCTATTGCCAAAGCTCTTTTAATCTTTGGTGGTTCCTTGACCAGGAAAACGTGCTTAACAGGCTTCTGCTGTCCATGTAGGATGAGGCGTGTGATTTGCTGTAATATTGAGGGATTCTCAACAAGACGGTAGGTGCCTTTGACAGAAGGAAGTAGCAGGTTGGGAGGAGTCTTTGTGGATGCCGGAGTTTGAGATGAAGCAGTTTTAGGTGCTGTCTCTATGACTGTCTTTGTTGGAGTGTCCTCTACTTCACCCGAGATAGGTCTGCTCCTTTTACTCGACTTTGACTTCTTGCTATCCTTCTTGGTTTCCTTGCTGTCTTGCACTTCCACGGCCTTGGCTGGCTCGGGTGCATTTTGCGAGCTCTCACCTGTAATAGCAAGTTCCCCAGATGCCTCGCTTTTGCCTGAAGTATCAGCGGGCTTCTTGGCCGAGTCTGATGTCGACCAAAACGCCCAGCTAGATCCCGTTGCAGGTCGAGGGCTCGCTTCTGAGATTGTGGGTGGTGCATCTTCCATGACAGTATCTTTGCCACTCGCTCCTATCTTTACGGGTATCACTTCTTCTGGGACATTTGTTGACGGTGCCGCAGTTGACCATAGTCCGAACCAAGAGCTTGACGGCTGTGCAGGAGCAGAGGCTTGCTTCTGTGGTTCTTCTATGGCTGCTTGTTCTACCTGATCTAGTGGCTTTGGTGCAGCTGGGGGTTCGCTAGTGATCTCCTGAAAACCATCTGCAGGGTGTGTCTGCTGTGTCGGTTTGCCTAACCATCCTCCTAGCCATCCAGAGGCAGTGACTGGTCGCTGCGAGGGCGTATCTGATATCGACTCTGTCGGGGCCGGAAGGGTTGGAGCAGGCACAGTCTCAGTCGGTTGTACTATTACTTCTGCTTTGGTCTCGTTGGCGACAGGCTTATCAGAATTCTTGTCCGCTTGATTTTCAGCCTCCGGAGTCCCTCCCATCGTGACGTCTAATGTTTCCTTGCTTTTACCTAGATACATAGAAGGGGGGCGAGAAGCCGTAGGAGTCGGGGTCGGAGTCTTCTTGGGTTCGAACCGACTCAAGTCTGCAGATGAGTTGTTTATCGGTTTGTCCGCGAGAATGCTTTCCCTTGCCACCTGAGTTGAAGCAGTTGACTTCCTCGGCCAGGTCCCATACCAACTGCTTTTCGACTTCAGAGACGCTCCAATCTGCTTGCTTGTACTCGACTCTGGCTTCCCCGCCTGCGAAGATAGAGTATCGTCTTGATTCGAGTCCGAAACATTATGGGCTGTATTTGACACGGGCGTGGATGGCTCTGCCGTCACCGATGACCCTGCTTCGACCGAGGCTTTGTTTGATTCAGCATTCGAGGCCGCCGACTTGTCTTCAGGTCGAGTCTCAGAAGGAGGCTTTGTCCTGGCTCGTTTGTAATGTCGTAAAGGACCCATGGAATGCGCTGGCGGAGGTCCGAGTCCCCGTCTTCGAAAGAGTGAGCTCTATGTTCGTTGGGTCTGAGCGAATACGCAGGATCATGAAGTGGGAATGTGAACCTGTGAATCTGGTTCTGCCTGGGTCATTCATCCAGACCCTGCCCACGTTCAGCCCCGCCCAATGACATCGTGCAAGGCTGTCAGCTTTGAAATTCTGCGCTCGTGGTCTCGGCCTCGGCCACCGTAAAAAAAGTTCATGGTGGGATTTTCAATGTTCAAGATAGCCTCGAGCTTAGCCATTACTTTGCACAATTGTTCTTGAGGGCCCACTAACGCCAAAATATATCATGGCGCCAATTGACAAGAAGAGGAAGAGCGGGCCTACGAATGAATCATTTGCGCGCTCACGAAAACCTGCTGGGGAAGATAGTCGACCTACAAAAAGACCAAGACAGGAGGACACGGTCGAGGCCAAAAAGCCAAAGGCTGCTCTGATCCCGAAAATTACGAAGGCTCGAGAGGATGATGTTGCATTTCCGAGAGGAGGGGCAAGCATCCTGACTCCGCTGGAACATAAGCAAATTGGAATTGATGCCAGGCAAGAAGTTTTGTTCGACCTAGAGAAAGGCGCAAAATCCAAGGCGAACGAAGATGGCACAGTCAAGGAGCCTGCGGATCGCAAAAAGCAGAAATCCAAGTTCAAGGGGAAGGGGGAAAAGGTAGCAGAACAAGCAGAGCCTGAAGAGGAGGCTGTGAAAATTGAGGGTTTGAGTTACAAGGTACAACCAAAGTCTTCACCGTACCGCTTTCAGGACTAACAGAGGAGTAGCGAATTGTTACAGGATCATTAGTGCTAGGTCAGGTCTCTCAGATCAATGACCACGATATAGCTCTGTCGTTGCCAAACAATTTGACTGGCTATGTGCCAATAACTTCCATTTCGGATAGGATTACTGAGAGAATCGAAGCAATTGCAGCCAAAGAGGACTCCGAAGAGGATCAAGAACAGGATGAATCAGAAGACGTTGAATTATCGAAACTTTTTTCCATTGGCCAATACCTACGAGCATATGTTGTATCCACAGGTGAAGAAACAACGACACCAAGCAAATCGAAAAGGCGGATAGAGCTGTCTCTGAAGCCACAACAATCGAACAATGCCCTCACCCAGAGAAACGTAGTGGTCAACAGCACGCTTATGGCATCTGTGAAGAGTGTAGAGGATTACGGTCTGGTCATGGATCTTGGTCTCGATGATCCCGACATGAAGGGCTTCTTAGGAGGCAAAGAGATCCCGTTCGGCTCGAAACTTTCAGAAATCGAAGAGGGCGCTGTGTTTCTCTGTGTGGTCACAGGTCTTAGCTCCAATTCCAAGGTTGTGAAGCTATCTACAGACATCAGAAAGATTGGTGACCTCAAGAAACAAAACTATCTATCAGACGCACCAGCGGTCGATGCTTTCTTACCAGGTACCGCAGTTGAAATGTTGGTAACGGACGTGACTCCCAGAGGACTAATAGGAAAGGTGATGGGTATGATTGATGTCACGGCGGATTTACTGCACTCAGGGGGTGCGACAGGTGGCAAGGACTTGGAGGACAAGTACAAGATCGGCTCCAAGACAAAGGCCAGAATCATATGCACCTTCCCCACCTCCGACCCTCCCAAGCTGGCGGTATCACTTCTTGAGCATGTCATCTCACTGAAACCCCTACAAGCTCAGAAAGACGACCAACAGCATAGTCCTCTGAGTATCCTGCCGTTATCCACCATCATTGAGGAGGTTATAGTTCGGAAAGTCGAGTCCGGTGTTGGCCTCTTCGTTGATATCGGGCTGGAAGGCGTTTCTGGATTTGTCCATATATCCCGCGTCAAAGATGGCAAGATTGAAACGCTTTTCGAGTCGAGCGGACCCTACAAGATTGGCTCAACTCACCGCGGCAGGGTGGTTGGCTATAATTCACTAGATGGCATGTACCTGTTGTCTTTCGAAACCACCATTTTGGAACAGCCCTTCTTACGAATCGAAGATGTCACCGTGGGTGGAGTGGTCAAAGGAAAGGTCGAGAAAATTGTTGTGAATGAACGAGGCGTTGGCGGCTTATTGATCAACTTGGCCGAAGGCATCTCCGGTCTCGTTCCAGAAACGCATATGTCCGACATCAAGCTTCTGCACCCCGAGAAGAAGTTCAAGGAAGGACAAACGGTGACTGCCCGAGTTCTATCCGCGGACCCAGCCAAACGACAGGTACGACTGACCTTGAAGAAATCTTTGGTGAACTCCGAAGCACCACCTTTCCTAAATTACGATGATATAGCCGTTGGAGCACAGAGTCCCGGAACAATCATCAATGTCCTCCCAAATGGTGCTGTCGTGCAATTTTTTGGTACAGTACGAGGATTCTTGGCCACGGCAGAGATGAGCGAAGCATACATACAGGATCCCCGTCAGCACTTTCATGTCGGGCAAGTTGTTAATGTTCATGTCACTCACGTTGATGCTGAGGAAGAGAAGTTGAAGGTCTCTTGCAAAGATCCCGCTGTATTTGGAGCTGTCCAGCAAGCTGCATTGCAGAAGTTGAAAGTAGGCGATATTCTCTCAGCAGTAGTCACAGAGAAATCAAGCGACGATGTATCTGTTGAGCTTGAAGGACTTGGTTTACGTGCAACTCTTCCAGCCGCACAACTTACAGATGGTTCTTCTGCCAGGAATGCATCTGCGATGAAGAGGATCCGAGTTGGAACAACCATGACAGGTCTCGCAGTACTTGAGAAAATTGAGAAAAAGCGCCTGATTATTTTGACACAGAAGCCGAGTCTTGTGGCAGATGCTCAGAACAAAAACCTGCTACGGAGCTTTGAGGACGTCAAGGAAAACAAGACAGTCCATGGCTTCGTCAAAAACATAACGCTTACAGCAGTCTTCCTACAATTCGGTGGCGGTTTGACTGGCTTGCTTCCCAAGTCTAAATTACCTGAGGCCGCTCTTCGACTACCTGATTTCGGCTTCACGAAGTATCAATCTGTCGAGGCCAGAATTATGTCTGTCGACCATGGACAGCGGAGATTTCTACTGTCCATGGTGGATTTTGGTCGTGAGAAGGAAATCTCGAAACAGGACTCCCCTGCAGCTTCGGCTGGTCAGGCTATTGTCAATCCTGTTGATAGCACGATTTCGAGCATCGATGACTTCGCCTTGGGAAGATTGACGAAAGCACAAGTTCAATCCGTCAAGGACACGCAAATCAATGTAAAACTTGCTGATAATGTCCAAGGCCGAATTGACGTCTCTGAAATCTTCGATTCATTCAATCAGATTATAGACCGCAAAAGGCCGCTACGAAAGTTCTCACCTAAGCAAGTTCTCGACGTTCGGATACTTGGGGTCCACGATGCCAAAAACCACCGTTACCTACCTATCTCGCACAAAAGCGGGAAGACTTTGGTGTTCGAGCTCTCAGCAAAGCCTAGCGAACCATCCCAGGGACCATTGACACTTGATCAAGTCAAGGTTGGCTCTTCACACATTGTTTTCGTCAACAATATTGCCAACGATGGACTTTGGGTGAATCTTACACCGAATGTTCGGGGCAAGATACGTGCAATGGATGTATCTGATGATGTATCTTTGTTAGCCGACCTTGAGGCCAACTTTCCAGTCGGCTCAGCTCTTAGGGTCCATGTTGTCAACGTGGATCTTGCCAGCAACCGCTTGGATCTCTCTGCTCGCTCGGGCAACGCCTCTGAGCCACTAACCTTCAAGAATATCAGCAAGGGCATGGTTGTGCCTGGAAAGGTGACCAGAGTCACGGATCGACAGGTTATGGTCCAGATCAGTGACAAAATATCTGCTCCTGTAAACCTGATTGACCTTGCCGATGACTTCTGCAAGGCAGATCCAACAAGCTTTTCGAAGAACGACATTGTCCGTGTCTGTGTCACCGAGATTGACGCTCCAAACAAGCGCATTACACTGTCTACACGACCGTCAAGAGTTTTGAATTCATCCTTAATAGTCGAAGATCCGGAGATATCGTCGATTTCCCAGGTACAGGCTGGCCAGGTCGTCCGAGGTTTTGTCAAGAACGTATCCGATAAAGGCTTGTTCGTAGCCATTGGGCCCCAAGTTACCGCGTATGTGCGTGTGGGTGAGCTTTCGGACTCGTACCTCAAAGACTGGAAGTCGCAATTTGAGGTTGACCAGCTAGTGAAGGGTAAAATCACCAAGGTCGATTCGAAGCGCAATACCGTTCAGATGTCCTTGAAGGCTTCGATAATGGACCCCAATTTCGTCGCCCCTGTTATCTTCGAAGACATTGAAGTCGGCCAGATCGTTACTGGCAAGATAAGAAAAGTGGAAGACTTTGGTGTTTTCATTGTGGTTGACGGCTCCAGCAATGTTAGTGGGCTTTGTCACCAGAGCCAAATGGCTGATAAGACGGTCCAAGATGTCAAGGCGCTCTACGAGGAAGGTGATGCGGTCAAAGCTAAGGTGATAAAGCTGAATCCCGAGAACAAGCGGATCAGCTTCAGTCTTAAAGCATCGCACTTCAATGACGCGATAAACTCAGATCCAGACAGTGATGACGACGGTGCGGATGCCATGGAAGGTGTCAAACTCGATGATTCTGATGGAGAAGACAGCGAAGGGTCGGACGATGATGCTGGTGTTGACATTGACCTTGGCGATGTCCAAAGCATCGGCAGTGTTGACGAACACAATGAGAACGACTCCGACGAAGACATGCTGGATGCAGGCGAAAAGGTAGCAGGCCTTAGCACAGGTGGTTTTGACTGGTCAGCGGATGTTCTAGACTCAGTCGATGAGAAAAGCATCGCCTCCGATACCGACGATGCGAAAGAGCAGACAAAAAAGAAGAAAAAGAGGAAGTCAGAGATCCAAGTCGACAGGACCGGAGACTTGGATGCCAATGGCCCACGGTCTGCCAGCGATTTCGAGAGACTACTTCTTGGACAGCCTGACTCGTCAGCACTATGGATTCAATACATGGCATTCCAGATGCAGCTCAGTGAGCTGAGTAAGGCAAGAGAAGTGGCCGAACGTGCAATCAAGACAATCAATATCCGCGAGGAGACAGAGAAGATGAATGTCTGGGTCGCATTACTCAATCTCGAATGTGCCTATGGTAGCAACGAGACTGTCGAGGAGGCATTCAAAAGAGCATGTCAATACAACGATGCTCAGGAAATTCATGAAAGACTGGCCAGTATCTACATCCAATCTGGCAAGAACGATGTAAGTCACTTTTCCGCCCGGTCTCCATAGAAGTTACTAACGCCCAATAGAAAGCGGATGAGATCTTCCAAGTGCTTGTCAAGAAATTCTCCCAGTCCCCAACAGTCTGGAACAATTACGCTCACTTCCTCCACACCACCTTCTCCTCGCCAGATCGTGCACGCGCACTCCTCCCTCGCGCAACACAATCCTTACCACCCCATACCCACCTAAATCTCACTCTCAAATTCGCTGCCTTAGAATTCCACTCCCCAGCGGGCTCCGCGGAACGAGGACGAACCATGTTCGAAGGTGTCCTCTCCACATTCCCCAAACGACTCGATATCTGGAACCAGCTCCTCGACCTAGAAATGCAACAAGGCGACCAAGATGCTATTCGTGGTGTCTTTGAACGCGTAGTGAAAGTAAAGGGACTCAAGCCCAAGGGCGCGAAGGCTTGGTTCAAGAGGTGGTCTGAGTGGGAGGAGATCAGTGGCGACAAGAAGACACAAGAAAAGGTCA
The DNA here is from genome assembly GCA_000292665.1 of Helotiales sp. EF0021. Taxonomy (NCBI): domain Eukaryota; kingdom Fungi; phylum Ascomycota; class Leotiomycetes; order Helotiales; species Helotiales sp. EF0021. The sequence continues at coordinate 389,936 of AIET01000520.1, forward strand.
AAGCCAAGGCTGCTGAGTGGGTGCAAAATGTGGAGAAGAAGAAGAGTGGTGATGACAAGTAGGGACGAGGATGGTAATGGATGATTCTGTTTGCATAGCATTGGAGTATGCGGTCAAAAATTGGAAAAGTAAGGTCGAAACTGTAAAAATCAAGTTATACCCTGACGTTTGGAGACTTTGAACAAGCTTTACTTTTGAAATATGCTTGGTGACTGCAAACCTCGCGCCTAACACTTATTGCCCAAAGACGGAGGATGAGGATGTAGTACTCGATCGAGGTCTTAATGCTTAAAACTAACAACAGTGCTAACTTCCCAAGCAGAGCCTCTTTCAAATCATCTCAATGACTGTAATGCTTACCTACCTAGAAATTCAGCCAATGAAAACAAGAATAGTCCTGCTGCATGATCAGTTGGCAATACTGGAGGTACAAAATCACAGTTTTACAGTATAAACCAGGTATGATTGATCAGATCTGCATTACTGTGTACTGCCAGGAACCTGACGTATCGTCGAGACCATTTAAAAGTACAGACGCATCCCAGCTTTCCTCTCCATCCACCCACGCTCTATACTTTCATAATCAGCCATGCCGCCTCTGTGAAACAAAGAAGCAGCACCCAGCCATGACCATCGCCCTCCATCGCATCATCGCAAGACCAATCAAAGTACTTTTGGAGAACAGCCCTGATACATTCGTGGAACTGGAAGACACGTGTTGAATACATGCCATGCGCAAATATCTCAATGAGAAAACCACGCGAAGACAAGACAACATGCTGAAAGCTGAGGAAGTTGCTGGAAAAGAAGTTTGTGCAAAGGCCGCCCATATGCAGTCTAAAGTGTGCAGGCGTCCATTTTGTTGTGCTCGGTGTCCAAGGCCAGTGAGAAGAGCTGGGAGCAAGCATGAGATCTAGACACATGATTCGACAAATATTCCAACGCCGAAGAAAAGTCGTCGAGAGCAGAGAATGGAGATTAGACGAGCCACAGATGCTTTTAGAAGAGCCGGATGATTTCCAGTGGAGGTGTTCGAATGCGAAGAGCGCGTAAGAACCAGAATACCCTGAGCTTATGTTCAAGACGCAATGGCGCGAGCACCCTGGTTACCACCACGGTTGTTCTTCTTGGGCTTCGAGACGGTGCTCCAGCCATCTTCTTCAAGAGTCGCAACCTCGGGTTCAGCAGAGCCAGACAATGCAGGCGAAGCCGGCGAACCGCCTCCATTCATGTCACGTCGTGGACGGTCCTCAAAGTGTCTTGGACCTCCGCGACCTTCACCACGTCCCCGGCCTCCACGACCTCCTCTTGGACCACGAGGTACATCGTCTCTTGGTGCTGGCGGTCCTCCAGATGGTCGTCTCCACGCCCCAGTCTCCGATGGCTTAGGCTTCACGTCTCGAACAATTTCCTTTGGCTTCACGGCCTTGTCGTCGACAACGTCACCATTTGCATTCTCCTTCTCGATGGACTCAGTCGCATCACCTTCAGCTTCCTTCTCGGCGGCTTGCTTCTCTGCTGCCTCCTTCGCGGACTTTGCGGCAAGTATCTTCTCCTCCTTAGCCTTCTCTTCGGCTTCCTTCTTTTCTTGAAGAGCTGCTAATCTCTTCTCCTCGATCTCGCGCTCCTTTGCAGCCGTATCAATAGGACGAGCAGCTCCGAATGGACTGGCCTTCGCGTCTCCAGAGGTAGAAGATGGCGATCCGAGAGGAGCTTCAGAAACGGTTCGCTTCGCAAGGTTTAACTTGGGTCGACCAGCGGGAAGTGCGTGAGCAGGAGCCGGTGAAGAAGGAGCTTCGCTACCTTCGCGGGATGGAACTGGCGACTTGGCGGCAGGGGCATCGGGTCGCATCTTGCTGCGCCATTGGTTGTCCTGCTCGGCTGCGGTAGGAGCTCTTTCAACAGCTGGGCGCTCCTGGAATTCACGTCTGGGAGGTCTTGAACCGTCTTGCGATTCTTGTGGGCGACCCTCACCCCACGCAGCTGGAGAAGATCTGCGATCCCGGAAACCTTCAGTTCTTGGACCGTCGTTTGTTCTTGGGCGACCGCCTTCACGGGGACCGCCGCGATCTGCGCCTGGAATTGGTGATAGAGGACCCTTGCGCTCCCAGTTGCTGAAATCACGGATCTTGCCATCACCTTCCGGGGCTCTTTCCCTACGCTCTCCACCAAAGTCGGAGCCGAATCCACCACGATCTGATTCACGACGGGGACCTCCTCGGGATGGTAGGTCAGGAAGCGGTCCCTTTCTGCTCCAATCGTTGAGTTCTCTGGCTTCTGGGCGGTCACCTCGGTCCTTTGCTACATCGCACAGAAGTATTAGTGGAAGTGCGCCAGCGAGCGAAAGAATCATGACTTACGCGGATCTGCAACACTGATTCGAATGTTTCGTCCTTGGAACTGGCTGCCGTTGAGAGTCAAGGCTTGCTTCAATCCATCTCTGGTGGCAAATTCTGCATATCCAAATCCCTTTGGCTTCATCTCCATCTTATCCTCGATGATTCGGACATTGGTGCATTCGCAACCAGCAAAGAAGTCGGTGACATCGCCAACGGTGGCATCGAAGGAGAGGTTTCCAAGATGTACTGTGTACGGAGGCTTATCTGGAAGGGGAAGCTCTTCGCGAACGGAGTAGCCTAATTTTACAAGTCAGCTGTGATCAGAACGCTCGGATTCGAGGACCATAACTTACCACCACTGCCGCTACCATACTGGCCTGTAGTCGCGCTATAGGTACGACGCTCACCACCTCCATATCCAGTTCGAGAGTCTGCACCGAGTTAGCATACCACCCCGGACGACCATAGTATGAATCTCGCGGTCGAAAGGGTAAACGAGAAGTGCATACCGGCTGCACAAATTGAAGTTAGCAACGGTCTGTGTGTTCGCAGGTTCTGAAAGCTTACAAACAGGCATATCCTCCATCTCGTCGGCCCATGATCCCATCTCTGCCTCATGTTAGAGATATTCGCGCAAGGCTGCGTTGTGGAAAGTCTTACTCTCGTCAGTCAAGAAGGCCCCCAGGGACATCTTCTGTTGCTGCTCTTTCTTCTTAGGAGCTACATGGCAGATCTATTAGCAGCGTCCTATTGGTATTGCGGCCTTGAAGCAGCTTTTCTGCTACCGGTGGGCGCATAGCAAACGATCTGTGGAGGTGGCTTACCCATGATTGCGGTTTTTCAGGACACTGCGCGAGAACTGAGGCCCTTGTGCGTTGTCCAATTGGTTTGACTGAAGGATCTAAATTCCCTCAGTGTGATTGTTGTGGTTTGGTCTTTGGTCGGTCAAGTTGCGGGAACTTGAGTGTGTTGGAATGGTCGATGAAGTCCTGGATCGTCCCTTCTTCGAAATTTTGGCGGTGCTAACGCTAGCCGGGTTCGACCTAGCCGCACCTTCCGAACCTTGAAAGGCATCTCAGCAAGGACATGTGCATCTCGACTTCACAGATCGTATTATCAATCAGCAGGATTTTATTACTGGTTTGCAACCCACATATGAATTATAGATGAAGGAAACAATATGCAGCCAAATTCATGTGCAGTAGAGAAGATCAAAGACGACATGACACCAGCTCCACGGCCAGGAGAAGGTGGAGAAACTCCTCAACGACAAAATGACCTTCCACCAGAAATAAAGGAGATAATCTTCCCTGCTCTACGCGTGGGTGGACTTTCAGGTATGCCATATTCTTCATTATTACAGCATTAGCCTTGCTTGAGGCCTCTTTCCAAACTTTGAACGTCTGGCACGTGATGTCTAATCAAGAGACCTGCTAAAGTCATATTCTAGGTCTATCCGGACTCACTATCGGAGCCTTTGCTGGCGTGATCCGTTCAAGTACTCCGGTTCTGTTTGCATTGGCTGCTAGTATACAGTGGTTCACCATTGGCACGACATTTTGGGGTACGTCAAAGTGGAACAAGAAACAGTGCTTGGTACTTATATACTCTCATTAGCGTCAAGAGGTTTGGTTCTCCATGCGTGGGGTGGGGAGAAGATATCTCCTCGCGAGAAGATATCTGCAAGTGCCATAGCAGGTGCCGTAGGAGGAACAGCAGGCGGCCTTCTTCGTAAGTCTCGTGGTCTCATGCAAACCTTTTCTAATTTACGTCTAGGTGGGCGAAGGAATGTGATACCAGGAGCAATTATGTTTGTTCTATTCGGAGCCACAGGACAGTATCTGTACAATACTGCAGATGCTCGAAATTCGGCGCGAGTTGGGCAACCAGAAAGCACAACGAAGTCATGGCTGGATTCAAAATGGAGTCCCATGAAAGTCCTTACAGACGAAGAGTATGAGACAATGCTCCGAGAGAAGCTATTGCGAGTCAATGCTGAGATCGCTCTCGTCAATGAGAATATAGAAGGAATAAGAGCTCAGGAGCAGGCTGCCGCGCCAGCGCCCACTGTAGAAAAGCCAAAACCTCCCAAGAAATCATGGTATTCGATTTTTTGATCCGAGTGCATGGATATATGGACTTGTTCAAGGATCATGAAATGCAATATGTAAATGTACGTCCAGAATACATGCTTCACGAATGACACCCAAGTTCTTTAAGCCGCAGGCATGTGTCACAATCCTGTACGAGTAAGAAGAGAATAGGTACGAGGTTAGGGTATCTCACGGATCTATTCGGCATTGAATATTGAACTTTATTCACCTACGGGAAATTCGCACCTATATAGGTATAAATTATCATTATACACCTCCGCCCAACCACAACCTATGCCGCAGCAACATAACTACTCAACCTATTCCCCGCCCCACAGAACTCCGCCCCATTGCCCGGGCAAACAAAATTACAATCACTCTCCGTAGCATTAACACTCCCAGCCCCGAAGCTAGATCCGCAATAACATTCTCCACCATACTCGACTCCAAAATAAGTATACCCTTGACAATCAGCTGCGCAAATTTCAAGTGTCATGGTGTTATAATTGACGACTTGGGCGCTTGAGAGTGCGCGAGTGGAAGTGGCTTCGGTGCGGCAGCCGTAATATGTCCAGCCCCCTCCGGCAGAGATGGAGGATTTTATTGCTGGCCCGGTGGAGGTGGGGATTGCAGAGACCGTTGATGATACTTTGGTGGTGGAGCTGGAAGATTTGATGGTTGAGAGGGTAGTTGAGGATATGGAGGTGCTGGATAGGGCCGTGGAAGAGGACTTGATTGTGGAGGACGATGAAGAGCTGGCGAGGCTGGATCTAGTTTTGAATATTAGCGAAGTTAAGACTGGATTAAACATGTAGAGATAAAGCTACTCGAAGTGAGACGGAAAGGCAATAAATATAAGAGGGGTAATATACCAAGCAATTAAAAAAATCAGAGTACGCCAAATTTGCTCACCTTGCCCGAATCAAACGTCTTCACTCGTCGTCGTTGGTCATAAGCGGCTTCTCGATTTCATGATTGCATGCTGGGCCATTTGAGGTAGTCGGAAAGCCAAGAACAATAGATAATATATAAGGCTGGGATAAAGTCGAATACTTACGCCTTGCTGGTGGCACTGCTAACCGATGACCCCGTCCCGTTTCTGATATAGACACTCAGTCGATTTCCCGCCCCGCAGTATTCATATAGACTACCAGCGCACTGGAAGCACATTAGTAATATGCCCATGGTATGAATAAAGGATAGCGAAGTGGCAGTACTTACAGTCATGGAACAATCGCTATCACCGGCAAGCACTGCACCAGTGCCGAACGAGTCCGCGCACCAGCACTCCCGTCCATATTCAGTACCAGCGTACTTGTATGGAGAGCATGCAGCCACACAGCTTTCGATGGTGTTTGTATCGCTTGGATAAGATGCCGCTCCTAGAGCACGTACGTTGGTACCTTCGGTATAGCAACCAAGATAATTATAGAGGCCAGCAGATTTGACGATATGGAGAGTCGGGGTGGCCGAAGCGCTTGTCGAAGAAGTCGTTACTTTGGTAGAAGAGACACTAGTCTCCATGGTGCTGCTCGACGATTTCGAGGTCGATTTTGATGTTGAAGATGATGAGCTTGAAACACTACTCTTAGACGATGAAGTTGAACTTTTGGTTGAACTTGAGCTGACGGTGGAAGATTTCAAAGAGGTCGTGGAAGAGGCAGTGCTGGTCTTGGTAGAAACAGTACTGCTCTTAGTCGATGAGCTTGAGCTGACGACCGTGGATGATTTCGAAGAAGTCGTGGAAGACACAACGCTGTTGCTACTCGAAACGGTGGCAGAGAGGCCATAGATCTCGAGACGATTGCCAGCACCACAGTACTCGTAGCTGTTGCCAGGGCAGATGAAGGAACAATCCGAGAGCATTGCAAGAGTAGAAGTCGAAGCGAGTGAATTACCGCAATAACCTAAGAGAATTAGAATTGGTTTCGAGAAAAGGAGGGAAACGTACACTCTCCACCATACTCAACGCCGAAGAAGGCATATCCAGCACAATTGGCGGCACACATCTCGATCGTCATTTCTGTGTAGTCATAGAAGGCAGCTGAACCAAGGGCACGGACACCATTTCCTTCTGTGTAGCATCCTTGGAAAGAGTATGCCCCAACCGTCTGCTTGTGTCCAAGTGTTGGAGCTGCCGTGCCCGATGAGGAGGTCACTGACGAGCTTGACGAGCTCGACGAACTTGATGACTTTGAGGAAGTACTGGTTGATGTGACTGAGCTTGAAGTGCTGCTTGGTGCTGTTGTGCCAAGGGCCGAGCATACGGCACCTAGGCCAGACACATCTTTGAATATATCGGCAAGTGATCCGCTAACGGCACCGTACTTTGCTCCAGTGGCGGATGAAACAGAGTAGCTGGCGCTATAGAGGACATACGGACCGATCGTGGCGCCCTTCACCATAGACTGGGTAGCATTCGCTAGGATCGGGATGGGTGAGACGATGGGACTTCCGCCTGTGCTTGCGACTTTTTGAGTAACGGTCATGCTAACTGGCGTTGTAGTTGTACTACGGACAGCAGCGACTACGGTAAGGTTTCCATTACTGTAGCAACTCTGGGGTATTTGGACCATGATAGCATCCGAGATGGGGAATCCAGCGCCGTTGTTAGTGAAAGTCTGGGTTGATCCCCCGACAGTGGTCACAGCCACGGTGAAGGATGAGATTGAAGTCGTTGCTGGAATCTTCGTGTTGAAGCCATAGAACTATCATACACAGGTTAGTGCTTGCTAGGACATTGATGCTCAAGAACGACAAACCGAGAAGCTGTCGTCAAAGCCGTTGGCTGTACCACTTAGAGTCGTAGAAATGGCCCCTCCAGCGGCACCGTTGCGGTCAGTGTATGTCAACGATACAGTTGAAACAGTGCGTGATGTTGTTCTGACACGGATGTCTCCAGTAATCGCAATTTGGGTACCGCCAGAAAGTAAAGTGAGTTGAATTCCACTGGGCTTGACTTCATACGGCGAGATAACGTCAGAGAGCGTTACGATAGTCGGGTCGACAGTCTCGATCATCCTCTGCAGAATTGAGATACACATAGAGTTAAAGGTTGCCGCATTAGTCATCGCTTTGAGAGTAACGTTTTTATCAGCTGTGAAGACTGCAAAATCCGAGTTGCGCCCAGAAGATGTTGAAATCCCTACTGACAAAGGATCGGTATCATTGCCATTAATGTAACGGACAGCAATCTGGTTGTCAAACTCGAGAGTAGTATCGAACAGCTGGAAATCGTTCGGTTGAGTTCCAGGAGCAACGATAGTCGGAAAGTTGCTTGCGTGTACTCCTCCTAGAGTGTGCCCACAAGCTGTCATCTGGATCATATCGGTTGTATTGAAGCCCATTCTCGTGAACTGATTTGTGAAGGTTCCTTGGCCATTCTGAGGTCTACGAAGGACTTAGTACAGGCTCGTTATAAAGGCTCTCAGAAACAGAAAGGTAGCCCAATTGGGGGCAAATCCAACGTACTGTGGAACACCTGCCGGCCCTGCAGCCGTTGCATCGACTCGGCCTCCCCGCATTGGTATCACCGGTCCACCACATCCCCGTACTGATGAATATACTCCGAGAGCGATGAGATCCGACACAGTCAGGCGGCTGTTAAAGAAGTCTGCATAGGTATGCAATGAGGTGTTGAAGCCAAGCCCGACATTCTCTCCGTTGTTCAACTCGTATGCTATCGAGCCATCGATTCCTCCATGCGGCGCGAAGAACACATTGGTCGTCGCCATATCGTGGAAACCTATGCGAAGCCATTCCGCCGCTGTCTGCCGCCCTGCTCCGAATTCCGAGAACGAGCATGGTGTAATGTGTGCCGCAAAACCTCTGTTCTTATAGCCTGTATTTAGGAACATGACATCCTCCAACTCATCAATGGAGGACGGCCACGTTGGCTGCGCAGCTCCATAGCCTGAGAAAATGGCGATCAAGGCCAGCACGGCAGGGCAGACCTTCATGATTAAATATTAAGATAATAAAAATGCTGTAACTTATATGTGACACAAACGAATGTGAGGCTGTACTTGACAGCAAGGTGGCACGCAACAGAGCGAAAAGCAGAACAGAGCAGCGGAGCAGAAGGGACACACGAGAATACTAATATTGATTTTTTTTCCCGTTGGAGGGTCTCAGCCGCATGGAGTGCTTGAGCTGTCAGCGAGGCCGAGATGGACGTGATGGACCAGGGGTTCTGCCGGCCCCCTGTCGACCACTCCTCGTATTGCGATGCCACTAAGCCAGTATGGGACATCTGCACAGTGGGATGACCTGGTGCACTCCCCTCCCAATGCAACCATTTTCCTGGGTCAGCCATAGTAAGTATTGCCGGCATACAGTACCTCTGCAGGTATGGCCCATCGTGGACGAACATGGCAAGCTCACGGGCGTGGCTGTTTGGTCTGGTCTGGTCTCGCGGAGAAAGAGAGAAGAGAGAAGGAGAGAAAGAGAGAAAGAGAGAAAGAGAGAGACAGGACGCGTCTGCTGTCGGTGGTGTACCGTACCTGGGACCTCGAGCTATCGAAGGCGGGCTGGAGGCGCTGAAGGCTTGAATAGCGTCGCCTGGAAATGGCGTGGATGATCAAGCTGGGAAAGGTCATGTCCCAGGCCAAGAGCAACGATCAAAAGTCCAAATCTCCACCGTATGGGGAACATGAAGGGGCGGCCGAGTGGTGATCCGAGGAGGATGTTGAGGATGGATGGCTCGGATGATTGAGTCGCGGTAAGGATGAGGATGAGATGAGATGAGATGAGATTCGCGATGGTGGGGACGGACTTTGTTTTGGCCAAGATGATTCAGCGTGAGGGACCGGATGGATCTGCCAATAGGGAGCCGTGCTTACCTTATCAAGGACCGACTGGACCCTTCAGTAGACCAGTCGACCCTTCCGCTGTACTGTCCGTCGGGCGAGATAGGGGCAAAAGGACGACAATTGTGAGGTAACAACTCGTATGTACGGTATGCAGCTAGCATGTTTCTGCACTGCACTGCACTATTGACAACTCTGCATCGCATAAGCCAACGTGCATCAGTCAACGCGGTTGCATAACCCTCCATCCATCGCATGCTGACTGCGGGGCAATACTGTACTGTATATTAACTGTGCAGCATCATTTGCAGAGAGAAGCATTCTGGAGCGCAGAGATAGTCGGAGTTGCCTTGATACTCGAAAGTGAAGTGATGGCGGTGCGAGATGTATGTTGGATGGAGTGCCCAGCCCAGCCGGCTGTTCGCTTTGATCCGAGAAATCTCAAATGCACGATATCACCCCCCCCCTTACTTGCTCTGAAAATCTTTACACGAATCCAGGCCAGGCCGACGGAGCAGAATCTTACTGTACTGGACCGTACTGTACCACCTCAGAACTTCGCACGCCTCCGCCCAGACCAGCCCGCGCCGTCCCATGGACCCCTCACCCGCGGTATCTTCGCTGCAAGACGGTGATCCAATCATCTCCCTGCTGACCAGCTACAACGAACTGAATGCATCTTCCGTCGATGAATTCAACGAAGTCCCTTCCCCGCTGGAGTTCATGCGCTATGTAGCTCGCAATCGACCGTTAGTTGTAAGAGGTGGCGCTTTGCATTGGGAGGCTACGAAAACCTGGAATGCCGCAACTCTGAAGGGTTTATTGGAAGGTCAAAGTGTGAACGTTGCTGTTACGCCGAAAGGGTGAGAAATTTGAATCTCGAGGATGGTGTTGGGCTCATACTGTACCTATCTAGAAATGCAGACTCGCCTACACTCAACGAAGAAGGCGAGCTCATATTCGTAAAGCCCAATGAAGAGCAACAACCTTTCGAAACATTCCTAGATTATGTTTCTGAGCAAGAACGGAGCGGTGCCATGACTACCGAGGTCAGATATGCTCAGACTCGTAAGCCATCGCCGATGTTTCATGGAGGCAACTGAGATTGATACTTCATTAGAGAATGACAACCTCCGGAATGAGTATTCAACCCTCTTCTCTCATGTCGACCCCGATATTCCGTGGGCACGCATAGCGCTGGAGCAAGAACCTGAAGCCATCAATCTCTGGATAGGGAACTCTCGCTCGGTAACCGCCTTGCACAAAGACAACTACGAGAATATCTACGTCCAAATCATTGGCCAGAAGCATTTCGTTCTCCTCCCACCTCTGGCCTACGCATGTGTTGCGGAGCAAGATTTGCCTGCAGCTACCTATGTTCGGGGTGTGAATGGTTGCTTGAGAATTGGGATGGATGAAGGTGGAGAGAAAGTCCCCTTTGCAACCTGGGATCCGGATGGTGGTGAGGATGGCTATGGGACGAGGTATTCGAGGTATGCGGAGCCGGTGAGGGTCACGTTGGAGGAAGGTGATATGTTGTACTTGCCTGCTCTATGGTAAGTCACTCTTGCTACGTAGAACTACTGATATTGATCCGAAGTAGGTATCACAAAGTCTCTCAATCATGTAGCGAAGAAGGCATCTGCTGCGCAGTTAATTACTGGTGAGCGAGATCTCTGATTGTATTATGATAAGGCTAATGTGGATAGGCATGACATGGCTTTCGACGGAAGCTTGTATCCTTTATCTGATTTTGCGAGGAACGTTGCAAAGGTTGCGAATGATGAAGGGTGACCTCGGGACGGAGCTTCAAGAATGGCACAACGACAAAACTACCTATAAGTCTCGTGATTGAGGCACCCAAGAGTCTCACTTGCAACAGCAGAAAGGCCCCGCGCTCAGTTTAGTATGATTACGAGTCGCAGGTCTAGAGACGAGCAGGTGCATGCACTTATGGATGAAGAGAACCATAGCAGGCTTGTGCCAGACACTGTAGGGGCAAATGAGCCCCCAATGTAAAGATTTTGACTCTGTCTTCAGCGTCTGAGTTGAACTCCGGTCCCAGATACTTAAGGGTTTCCAATTCCCAATTAAGATCTCAGGACTGTCCTGGTGCTTGGCCCGATCTCTGTTGCGGATTAGACTGTCCCAATCCAGTCTGAACGTCTTAACTCACTTCCACGGCTATACTCAACTCAATATCTGTTTCCGCATGGTTGCACCTTTCAGCTAAAAATGCTCTTCGAAGAACTAGACAAAGTTAGACTTTGGATTTCAAGACAAGCACAAAACCTAGAAGCCTTCGGGGCGGCTTCTAGAATATCGCGCTAAGACCCCTGGCAACTGGTGAGCCGCTAGTCATGCAGGAGTGAGGCTATCGAGTCTTTCAACAAGGCAGTCACAAGGTCAATATTATCTTACATTTCCCATTCAAGTCATACCACATTATTTGCATCATTAGGCGTTACCTGCTTGCATTTCTGATTTTGGATCGGACTGGGTTGCATATATTACTTTTGCTTTGCGACATCGACACAATGTTCTTTGGCGGCAAATCGAAGATCAAGCCCGTCGCGGCCCGCTTTACGACAGTCAAAGTCCAGGAACCAAAAAAGGCAGACCCCTTACCCTCCGCCGTTCGCGAGAAGTCGCGATCCCAACGCCGCAGAGAAGACGCGTCTCCTGCGAGAGGGTCTTCCACGGCGAGATCGAGGACTGCGACTCCCGGGACGCCTGGGACCCCGGACGACTCGCGACTTCAAGTCCTAGCACAGAGGAGGAGACCTTCACGAGCCTCGCCCGCCCACGAACAGCGCTTACAATCTGACGATGATGACGATGAGGAGGAGGAGTTTAGATTTGGGGAGCATTTGCGCAAGAAGCGGAGACTGGATGGGCCTGAATCGAAGAGACAGCTGCGGCAAAAGCAAGCCTTTTCGGAAGATGACCACGGTGTGTTCGAGATGATCCACGCGGCAGACATATCTTGTGGGAAAAAGAAATCCAAGGTTTCGGATCCGGGTACGGTTCACGTAATTGAGTTGCAGTACCCAAGCTCATCTCAGCGGGAGAGGTAAGCGTACAGGATGTTCTTAATCACGAAAGGCTGACAACGGCTTTAGGTATAACCTCTTCCTGGAGAACGATGCGAAAGACGAGATTAATACCGCAGACGAGATCATTGAGATTGCGAAAATTGTCACAGATGTCTACTTAACGCCAGCTCAGGCAGAGGTTTTCAAGGATCCGGAGTCGGGAATCATTCGACAATTGGAGAAAGCCAAGCACAACTGGAAGAAGGACGTCACAAATATCGAGTTGCTGAACGCTTTCAAGGTTGCCGTTGACAAATATAATACATCCCTTGCTCAATTCATCAAGGACGGCGCTATTACTCAGAACCTCGATACCCGACATGACCTGACATTGGACATGGTCAGATGTATCAAAAACCAAGTGTACGCGCGCGCTGTCTCGCCAAAGGTGGAGTCTTTAAGGAAATATGAGAATGGATCAGACAACGTGTATGGCGAATTGCGAACCAAGTTTATACACGAGGCCTTGACAGAGGCTAGTCTACAATCTGACCATGTCTTCGTGGATCTTGGTTCTGGTGTCGGAAATGTCGTCCTACAAGCCGCCCTGGAATTTGGAAGTGAGAGTTGGGGCTGCGAGATGATGAAGAATCCGTGCGATCTCGCTGACGCCCAACAAAAAGAGTTCAGCGCTCGGTGCCGTTTGTGGGGTATACAGCCTGGTAACGTGCATCTCGAAAGAGGAGATTTCCTGGAGAATCAAGCAATACATAAGGCTATGAAGAAAGCAGATGTCATTCTCGTCAACAACCAAGCCTTCACCTCTGACTTGAATCAACAGTTAGTTCAACTATTCCTGGACTTGAAGGACGGCTGCAAGATCATATCCCTGAAGTCCTTCGTCCCCCCAGGCCACCAGATAACCAGTCGCAACCTCAACAATCCGGTCAACCTCCTGGCAGTCGAGGAATTCGAATACTTCAGCTTGAGCGTCAGTTGGACAGATGTCGGTGGTACTTGGTTTCTGGCTGCCAAGGATGGCAAAAGGCTGGAGAAGTTCGCTGCGTAACGAGAACGGCGATCCATGAGATATCTGGCCGATATCGAGTGTGTGCATAGCGTTGTTGGATGTTCCTTGGTTGCTTAGATTGCAGAGGTTCCGATTGAATGGCTGTACATTAGTGTCATGATATAATGACAGAAAGCTGAACACTGGTGACCAAGCTCTATCTTCTATCGAGTTGATCTTGCAATGTTCTATTCATCTCCTCTGCTTCGTGACCTTTCCTAGCCATCCATCGATCGATCAGTTCCTTGTTCTCGGATCGAAGGTCTTTGACCTTTTGCTCGGACATATTGAGTTGTAGATTCAATGAAATGACCTCGTCATGAACAGCCTTTGCACCCGTTAGTTCTTATACTCACAATATACTTGGGGCACAACATACATCCAGGAGCTTCGTCTTGCCCCGCAGTTCCTCGTCCCTATCCTTGAGCTTCTGGCTCAGGTAATTCCGCTCCCTGGAGAGATCTTCAACGAGCTTCGAATCTGTTTTACTCTTGACCTTCAACTTGGTAAGCTCTGCTTCAGCAACCTTGTTCCTGGATTGTAGCTGTCCATTTGCACGCAGGGCTTCTGCAAGGTCTTTCCGGCTTTGCGCTGACCCATCGTTCGTACTGGGCTGGGCATCTTTGGCCTTTGTCTCGGGGTTGAGAGGAGTATTAGCAGCTTTCTCTGCCTCGAGCGCAGTTGCACGTTCTAATAAACTTGTATCTAATTATGTTAGTCAGAGGCAGGCAGGGAATGAAGCGTACTTACAAGCTGCTATCAGGTCATCGTCTAACCTTTGATAGCTGAGTCTTTCTCGTTGGTCTCTCTCCTGAAGAGCTTGCGTATACTCATCGCGCCACGAAGTCATTGTTTTCTCTGCAAATTCTAGGCATGGATCGCTGCATGTCTGGTGAGGCTCTGAGTTTCGGATAGGAAGGCTGTGAACGTAAATGTGACGATGCCCAAGGCTGCAGGTCGAAGCTTGTATTGATAGGCTTGAGCTAGGGGCGCTAGTTGGATTGCGGGCATCCGTTCTAGCTCTCATGCAGTACACCGTCAACACCTCAGCATCAACATAACATAATACTACTCTCAGACTCCCGAGCCAAAGATCTGGAATAGACGTCCTACCGGCAACTACTCAACGACCGTCGTTGACCCTTTCACCGATCATACTGCGTCTTTGCCAGCATTTTCATCAGTTATCGCACATTCCCAACTTCGAAAGCAGCTGTTGTGATGGCTTCCCGAAAGAAGGTTCTTCTTAAGGTTCGAGAAGCCCGATTATACTGACGTGGGTATCGCCATATAGTAGGTATTATACTGACGGGGCTTCACCAGGTCATTATCCTTGGAGATAGCGGTGTCGGCAAGACCTCTCTGATGAACCAATATGTACGTCCCCATCCGGGCAGACCGTCTATTATGCCCTCTATAAAATCCAGCTGATATTGTGAAAGGTCAACAAGAAGTTCAGTGCAAGCTACAAGGCGACGATCGGTGCAGATTTCTTGACGAAAGAGGTCCTGGTAGATGACCGCTTAGTGACGATGCAGGTACGAGGCTACACATGCAAGCATATATAGGGAGATATTGATGGGTTCTAGCTTTGGGATACCGCTGGGCAGGAGAGATTCCAGTCCTTAGGAGTTGCGTTCTACAGAGGTGCCGACTGCTGTGTATTGGTATACGATGTCAACAACTCAAAGAGTTTCGATACCCTTGATAGCTGGAGGGATGAATTCTTGATTCAGGCTTCTCCTCGGGATCCAGACAACTTCCCATTTGTGAGTAGTTGGACTCTGGCGACGGGATATATGCTGAGACATGGATAGGTGGTACTAGGAAACAAGATCGATGTGGAGGAGAACAAGAGAGTGGTAAGCTAGGGTTTCCGGCTCGAATATCTGCTTCCTGCTTATTGTTCTAGATTTCGTCGAAGAGGGCTATGACCTTCTGCCAATCCAAGGGAGGCATTCCGTATTTCGAGACCAGTGCGAAGGAGGCTATCAACGTAGAACAAGCATTCGAAGGTCAGTCGCTATCTCATCCCTTGCTGCAAACAGGCAACTAACATTACGTTCAGTCATTGCAAGAAATGCCCTCGCTCAAGAAGAATCGGAAGAATTCAGCGGCGACTTTTCAGATCCCATCAACATTCATATCGACAACGATAGAGATGGGTGTGCTTGTTAGAGTGTGATAAAAGCGATTCCCTGCTCGTTTAATTGCATCGGCTGTTCTCTGCAGACTTCCTTTCTATACCCTGGGCCATCACATTTCGGATGGCCAGAAGTGGGGTACTCGGCGTGTACATAAGGACTCATTCACGGCGCTTTGGTGTCTGCTTCTCCTTGTTTATACAGAATGCATAATCGTCGTCCCAGGAACAGTATTGAAAGACTCGATTCCAATTCGTCTGTGATGTACCCTTTCTAAGAAGTGAAAGTCGTGGATCTAGTCATCAGATTTGTTTTCTCTTAAGGGTGCAACTGTAGCTTTGATGTTGGCGTATGTATACACGCTTCGCTAAAGCCCCTATCATCCTAGTTCGAAGACAGGACGTTGTGAATCGAGAGGAGCATAAAGCCTGCCTCCTCGATGCCATCATGAATGTCTCGTACATCGGACTCGGGGTGGATTCAGGTGGTTCAAGCTCGAGTATGGCATTCGGATGTCATAATCAATGTCCTCCTATATTCAGCATGCACAAAGAATATCTGCACATGAGATCACTACTCTGGACACATAGATATGCCTGGCACTGATGAAAACCGAAAATACTATTCGTGTGGAGCTCCGCCAGGATCTACAGGTGCGCCAGAGGCTCATATTGAAGCAGTTCTCTGCTATTCCAAGACCGTCAATACTTGGAAGGAGGACGTAAGACAAACGAGATTCGAGCTGTCTTGGATCCTATGGGATCACCATTGCTAGGGCGACAAAGCCTTCAACTATGAACTCCTTCGTTTGAGATGCGGGGGTATAGGCTTCGGGTCTACGGGTACCAAGACAAAGTATCTTCCAGTGTTCCTTGCTTAAACAAAAGCCCATCAGTCTAGCCTGTAACAAAGTATCATGATGATCCCATTACCAAAAGACCTCGGGAGTTTGCTCTCCAAAAGAAGTCTGGTCTCGTACACATCCCAAAGCAAGGCAGGCGGTACGGAAGGTGTAAGGATAAACTTATCGATAACGCACGAACCACTTATCCCCATCGCGTAATGTCGCAACCCGCTATGAGTCGCAATCTGTGACAGCATTCAAATCTATTCATCCCTTAGAAAACAATACCGCCATGCGAAGCTACTTCGATATTCTGTGTTGTCCCGGTCTCTCGCTGGTCCCGAGCCTTTGACATCGGCAATACTGTCTCCCCGAAAATTAATGACTGAGCACGTCAACTCCGATAAGAATAAGCATAGGGTGGGGGTTTGGAACAGCATAAAAAGTCCACATGAGACTGCTTCACTTCGGAAATGGCAAACAACAGTATGCAGACTAGCAGGAGGTCTGATGAGCGGCACTCGGCGCCATCGCTGGGCTCAAATGTGAAGGTCAAAGGGTTTCGAGCTTCGGCAGGTTTAGAGAATATTGCACGGCGGACTCTAGGCATTGTCCTTCTTTTGACGACGGTGGTGTTATGGACTGCCTCGAACTTTCTGGCAAGCGTAAGTTGGCATACCCTCTTCAAGAAATACATATCCTGACATTGGCAGTATATCTTCGCAGACAACACATACTCGAAACCCTACTTCGTTACATATGTAAATACGGCGTTCTTCGCCGTCTCCCTGGTACCGATTATCATCAGGTTGTCGTATGAGCATGGCTTTGCACATGTGCGGACATCAATGGTAGAATTCTGGAGGGGAAGTTTTAGCCAATATCGGGCGATTGGAACCAAATCCGAGGATATAGAGGACAGAGAGGACAGAGAGGACAGAGAGGACAATTCCAATGATCCAATGTCTGTTAGCCAGACTCGATTATTGGTAGACGAGGATTCGAGGTCTGCTGATAGTGTTCCGGTGGGATGCCAGGAAGAGAAGCTAAACCTGCAAGAGACGGCGAAACTAAGCTTGGAATTCTGCCTATTGTGGTTCGCCGCCAATTACCTGGTGTCAGCATGCTTGGAATATACAAGTGTCGCCAGCTCCACGATCTTGACTTCGACAAGCAGCATTTGGACCTTGGTTTTTGGAGCTTTGGCACGAGTCGAGCGATTCTCGATCAAAAAGTTGGTGGGAGTGTTTGCTTCCTTCGTCGGTATCATTTTGATATCTTCTGTGGATTTGTCAAACATAGACAATGATGAGAACCGGGGAAACTTTCCCCACAAAACACAGGGCGAGATAGCGCTTGGTGATGCCAGTAAGTACTCACATACTGCAAGACTCTTATTACCTACGTCTGTGGGATTCTTTCCCTCCTGGGCACAACGGTTCTCCTGGAATGCATGCTGACACCTATCTGTAGTGGCGTTTGCAAGTGCCGTAGTTTACGGCATCTACATTGTCGTGATGAAGAAGAGGGTTGGCAACGAGGATCGTGTCAACATGCCTCTTTTCTTTGGCTTGGTTGGGTTCTTCAACCTAGTTCTTCTGTGGCCGGGTCTGTTCATCCTTCACTGGACTGATGTGGAACCATTCGCACTGCCTCCTACTGGGAAGGTGTGGACGATCGTTCTCGTAAGTGGTGCTTCCTGTTGGTCACTATGGTTGACTAATATGAATCAAGGTGAACGCTTCAATTTCTCTGGTTGCGGACTTCGCTTGGGCTTACGCTTTACTACTGACCTCTCCAATCTTGGTAACGGTTGGCATGTCCTTGACCATACCACTATCTCTTGTGGGGCAGATGGTATTGAGTGCCCAATACTCGAGCGCTTTATATTGGATCGGTGCTTGCGTTGTTCTACTTTCTTTCCTCTTCATCAATCACGAGACACAAGAAGACGATGGGAGTCATGGTCAGCAAGATTCAGCTTATCTTACTTGATGATGTAGGTACGGGTGGGTGATAGAAGAAAATTGCGCGTCGGTCTGAAGCAAACTACAAGACGAGACACCCGCTCCGCAATCAGCGATGGGAAGATCAGGACATCTCGGAGATCGCATGGATCTAGTTGATCGTCGTTGCAGCATGGAATCGTTCCTCTGTGCGACGATAAATGATTCAGCTCAAGTTGATGGTGTAGTTCGAGCTTAGAAGGTGGAAATGCGTTGCTATTCCACCGAGGCAAAGATCCGATGTACCAATGCGGACCTCCAATGGTGTCTATATCCATATATATATATATATACCTTTCGGTCAAAGCTGCAAAGAAAAGGCCCATCTGCTGCGGTTCTTGGAGGGGGGGGGGTTCTTGATTGTTGGGTACCTCCTTCTAGGCGAGCCTCACGGGACTTTTCGCCGACAGCCCAGCCGAACCCGCGAGAGCCCCTTCCATTCTGGTGCCGCGAGCCAAATGAAGCAGGGAGACTCGGGAGCGAAGGCCTCATTCTACGAAGTAGCCGTTAGTGCAGTGCAGTGCAGCGCAGCCTGCTGGCGCCTGCGTCTTTGTGTCCTTCACACCATCTGCACCAGTCAATACATGCCATCTACTTCCTACACTCTGTGTCTCACTGAAAAATTCTCGTAACTATGGCCGCCAGCACCCGACGCGTCAGCTATCTCGAGTATATCATGGAGTTTCCGTTGACCTGCGGCCTTTCAACCTCCAAGACTGGGGCTCTGTATGTTTCGGGGTTTATCCTGATGGCCATTCTTCTCCTCTTCACTGCCGGCCGCCTCGCATACAGGATCCCCTTGATTCGACAAGAGCGGAGGGGATTGCGGATACAAAGATCAATCTCTATGATGCACGGAGAATGTAGGTCGCCGTCCTCCTAGCTGTTCTCTCGAGTTGAAGAGCGTACTAATATTTCGAGGAACAGTTGTCTTTGCCGGTGCTCTTATCTCTACCATTTGTTCCATCAATCTCCTCATGGTTGCTGGGCACTATGGTCTCGGCCTCCACCTTTGTGATATTGGCTTTGACAAGGACCTCATTCAATTCATCGGTAGCATCTATGCAGGCATTGTAGCGACGGGCAGCGAGGACACCGATTTCGAGACCTATGTCGCTGCCCATGAACATGACCTTGATGCTGTCCTGGTCGGTCAGCTAAGAAACTTCCTGTGGAGCTTCAAGATCCAGATGGTGATGCTATACATGTGTTTCATCTTGTACACTCTGGCCACCACACTTGTAAAGCTTGCTATTGCCTGCGACCTCCTCCAAATGTTCGGATTCGGCAATCCAAAGCTTCGAAGGTTCTGCCATGCCTACTGTGCTGCTTCCTTTTGTTACGGCATTATCACCGTCGTCCTTGGATTCACATCAACTGAGCCAGTACCAGCCTCGTGGAATATCGCCGAGACTCGGCAGTGGTTCCTCTGGCCACAAAAAGTTTATACCTGGACAGGTGTGACCAACACTGTCCTCGATGGCCTGGTACTACCTGTGCCCATTTATCTACTTTGGAAATCACAGCTCAGACCGTCGGAGAAGGGAGTCTTGATGGGATTGTTCGGTGTTGAAGGTAAGCAGGAGATCGCTTTGTTCCCACCTTTCAGCCCCTTTTCCCGCACACTTCCAGGAATGGTTCATCCTTTCACCCATTCCTTCTGAGAAGAAACATAGTACTAATCTCCTGTAGTCATGTATGTCAGTTGCGATATGTATTGACCTGAGAACTGACCTCGCTAGTGCATTCTTTGTTGGCATCGTTCGTCTATTTCTCCTTGGCGGTTTGTTCGGAGAGGACTTGACATGTAAGCCTTTCACACAACCCGACTTTCTACTCTCTAGGATACTGATACAAAGCACAGATAATTCGGTCGACCCCCTGATATTGACCATGATCCAGATCTCCGTCGCACTTGTCTGTCATTGTGTCCCCACTCTTCGGAATGTTCTCTCGACTATCAAAGACATTGCCCGTCCTCGTAACGAGACGGTCGCACGGCCAGTTCTACCTGTTCGAAACAGCGTGCGTTCCGACAACTCGTTGTTCGAACAATATAAGGACGTGTTGGAGAATCAAGTCGAGCTGTTGCCATATCCTAGGTCCGACATTGACAGCGCAGTTTCGGTTGGTGATTCGATGTTATCGAAGAAGAGTATGGTTTAGAATAGGGTCTAAGTACCGCCAGGGGGTCATGAAGTCAATGCCTACGATTTTTAAATGCTCTCAGCTATACGGGAAAATCGCAAGATGTGGTGGATTTGACAGCGGGAAGCCAAAAATAAAATCAATGATAATGTTTGCTAGTCGCTCTCTGGATTTATTTGCATGATTCGGACTTGTCTCATCCATATCCATGACACGTCAACTCAATTCACATAGGTCAATATCACTATTCATTCTGGTGTTGTAGTTATCGTCCCCGATATAGTTACTCTACTCTCAACTCCTGTTGGCTTAAACTTGACCAGATACTTCGAGTTTCGGTATTCTGGATACTAAATTAGCGCCTTCAATACGAGAGGTCCCTGCTCCGCGACTTTCAAGACAGGCGCAATCATGAAATCCGCCGATTGAGCCTTTCGTAAGGAGAGCTTTCACAGTGAAACAGACCCCTGACATAGTGGACGAAATCGCTAGTTGTCTCTGTGCAATATTGTACCATTGATTCATTCTATAGCCCAACCGGTCTAATGCATCCCATCCCGCCAACAAACTATCCAGAGACTTGGTCAATGCAACTCCAAACTCCATCTCCATATGCAATCCTTCTAAGACTTACAATACCACGCCGCACCTGCAATGAATACCGACGCCATGACAATCAACACAGAAAGATAGTGCTCGCTAAGCTTACCCGACCATCGTCCCCTCGTCACTAGACCACTGCCACGCTGGAATGAGACCTGAGGGCATGATTCAACACCACCAGGCCCTTCTCGCGAGAATCGTCGTCCAAGAGGTTTCATGATCAGGTCCACCACGCCCTTGAATTGTACCAACTTGGCAATTGGCTGCTGGACAAGAACCTGCAGAAAGCTCGATTTTCGCTGTACGGTTTCCCCGTCAGTCATACTATCCCTCCTTCGCGATAGTCTCTCGTGGGTAATAGAGACAGAATCTCGACTAGCCATCAGTGATCGATTCCCAGCCAGCAATCGCTCGGCTTGCAAATCATCCAATTGAGTTCCCATTAGCTGGTCTAGGTCGGAGATAAGGTCCAACATGAACTTGAATATGTATTGTGATTCGGTGATGATGTCATCTTTCTCGCGTTCCGTCAAGTGTGCTTCTGCTTCGGCGTACCGCGTCTTGAATTGTCGTTTGATATCCTCTCCATCTTCGTCGCCGATGAAGTTAAAAAACTGCATGCCAGGAACCATACGAGAAGCACTGCCATCAGAGCGAGACCTTGGGCGACGTGTGGGTAGGCACTCCTCTTCGTCTTCGTCTTGAGAACCGTCTTTCATAGAGGATTGAGAGGTATGATGTGTCCGAGCTCGTTCTTGCGTTATGCAGTAGGGGCGTACGGGAGAAGGTTCGCGAGACCAGAAGTTGGGGCCTATGCCACCTGCTTTCTTCAACTCAACACGGAGATGACGACCGCCGGAAAATAGGGCCATGTACAAGACCCAGGCATATGCAAGGAGGACATGAGGGTTGGTTTCAACGGACTTTTTGGTATGGGCAAGGAATTCAGAGAGCTTGCCATGCTGAGAAACGGTGTCGATTTGCTCTTGGATCTCATGTTTCGGCGCACCGGTCAAGACTCTGATGTCTGTCTCCAGTCTTTCGGCTCGAGGTAGGCCGGGTAGTTGGAGCTCGGAGAGCAGGTACTGTATCCTAGAGCAGGTCTTGTATGGATCTGACTTGGCACCCTTTGTCTCACCTCTCGATCTCTCAGCACCCCAAATCTCGTTCAGCCTCTGCTGAGCTTCTTCTGTCCTACACGGAGCATCGAGTATCGACTGCCATAGTGACTCGAAGGTTATATAGATGGGCGCGACGTGGAGAAGCCCAGAAACGTATTTGGAGGGGTTTGTGGTATTCGGAGGGATAGCAAGAGGTAGTCGCAGAAGGATCAGTCGATTGAGTTGGGTATGGAGAGAGCGTGTAGCAATATTGACTACAGAAGTGTCAGCCAGCGAAGGCGCTCTCTATGGGATGCGGCGACTGACCTCGGTCAGACAAGGAATGCGGGCCATCTACTTTGGAGAGCAGAGGCGTCGGATTAATGAATATGCTCGGCATCGTGAAACAGTCTCATGGTGTGCGAGGAAGAATACAAGAGGGGGGGAGGGTGATAGTTGTTGGAAAGGAGGTAGTCTGCGACTATATGCGGCGATAACGAGGCCGATATAGATATAGTTTTTGGCACGCTTTGATCTCCCAGGTCCGAACGGGGTTGATTAATCATAGGTGAAGAGCAGGACTACTAATGAGGTGTCTATGCGAATGAGGGTATACAGATGTCTGAAGACGCGATCGCTCGCCGTCGCGGGTGGTGGAGGGAGTCTTGCTCGCCATTATTGCGGCTCAATCGCATGGCATGGGTACTGTATCGGCGTTTTTATTAAGGAGCGACTCGACCCTCGATAGCCGCGGCAGATCCAGCAGCGTCGATGCGAATGCGAGGACGAGAATGTGGCCTGGCGAGGTGTATATTTTTACATGTCGCTGCACCGTACAAGAAAGGCGCTTGAAGAGATGAAGGATGAGGATGAGGATAAGGAGGAGATCGCGACGAGCAGATCTGGATTGTAAATCGCAAATCGCATCGCACTCGCACCCCCTCGGCACGCACTGTTTAAGGATCGCCCGCTGAGGCTGAGTAAGACCCGGTTCGTATCGACATTTGCATCGACAGCATGGCGTTTTGATGCACAGGGCAGAAGAGCCATCCTTACATAACCCTGCATTCCCGTCAGGATAGATAGAATGCTGACCGTGGCGAGGGAACAGGGGAAGGGTTGGGATTCAAGCAACAATAATTGATGATGGAGTCCGAAGATGACGAACGGCATGCTATCGAATCGCCGGATCAAAATGAGGAGTCCCGATCTTACCATAGATCATATACTCATCTTTTGTTTTTTTACAGAACATATTTGATCAATCGAAAGGGCATGTCCAGTAGGGTCGGCGGCGCCTCACACACCGCAAGGAGCCGGAAATGATACAGTATCAGCGGCGTCCACCCACTTGACACCATCGGCAGAGGGTCCGCCTGGCTGGTGTCCCAAGCCATCATGAAGCACAAATATGTCACCAGAATTCATATAAAGCTATCAGTTATCCTCATATCAAGGGCTGGGATGTCTCAGCAATTGAATGATCGGTGGTCGGACTTCGTGTGATTCGCACACGGCGGAGGAACAAATGCAACCAGGGACAATTCTAACATCTGCAACGGCAGTATCTTGGCAGAGGACCAGTGGTTTGCTGCAACCATGAAGAATGATGTTCCGTTCTAGCGTTCTGCTTGGAGAGAACTCCAACATCTGCTGTTGAAGGCTTGCAGAATGACGCCAGTCGCAGGCTTCTAGGCCATGTTCTATGCCACAAATCTGAGGTGGTGTCCGGCTCACGTTGACTCGGTTTACTTATGAAGGCTCGGTCAATTCAACGCAATGGAGTAAGTATCAGACACTTGAAGCATTTTCTTCTACCACAGCAAGCAGTTTTCAATTCGACATCAGGATTTTGAAACTATACTCGAAAACAACGAAGCAATGGGCTTGAAGCAACACAGACTAGTCTTGTCGGGTCGTACCGACAACCTGGAGACTGTTGCTGGCCTACTAGCTCATTATCAAGCTGATGCATACGAGCGCAAGGGAATATGGCACGTTGGTCTTGGCAGTCATGCGTCGCTGTGCATCGACAAGGAGGGAAAGACAGCTACAATTGATAGGCTTGGAGCGAGAATTTCCAGCGCTATTGATACATCTGTAACCGATACTGCGCGTCAATTTGTGTCTTCACACCCAGAGGGCAAGGTATTCGGACAGTGAGTTAGGATTTATAGTTGTCAACGAAATCCTCAGAGAGCCCTCAGCAACCACTCGGCTCTTTTGGCTGCATTCGACACCCATCACGCAGTTCGAAGCTACCACTAACTGCTTGTTAGGATCGGGTTCAACTATGGCGCACAGTACGTCAGATCTATCCCTTTATTCGTGCATTGTAGGAGCTAAGCTCACGAGTGAATTCAGCTCCTCGAACCCTCGCGATGAAAGGCATTTGCACGGTATCATGCTAATTTTGTTGGCAGTGTCCGAGGACAAGCATACGTATCTGGCCAGTGGCCGATCCTATCATTGATGGCTCCCGTCACCGAGGTTACCTTTGAGGCAAGATTACAGTTCAATCATATGTTGGTTTTTTCCATCGTCCTCAGCCCCTGAAGTGTTGCAAACTCCAACTGACTGACGGACGACCAGCTACGAGATAGAGGAATTGACTGAAATTTTGGAGTTCCTCAGCAATGTAGCCAGTCCCAAGTTCGGGGAATGCAAGCCAGTCAACAACGGGTATCGGTGGAGACAAGTACAGGGGCGAGGTTGTAAGTTTCACCTCTCGCTTAAAAACTTACACTTTCATCTTGTTTCTAGAGGACATAACTTCAGAGGCATATGAGTCGTGTAGCTCTTTGGATATGTTACTCTGCTCTCAAGATCTTCAGAATGGGTATACTGACTCAAGTTGCGGAACAGGCACAAACTGTTGCTGAGATCAAATCGGGAGAATACAACAAAGTCATCCTGTCGCGAGCCATTGACCTTGAGCAGAAGGTTGACATGCCAAGCACTCTGGTCCGAGCCCGTCGATGCAACAATCCCGCAAGGAGCTTTTCGATGAAGCAGTGTGGTCTGCAAGCCACAGGCTTCAGTCCGGAGCTTGTGGTTTTGGTCCACAATGGGAAGGTGGTAACTGTAAGTCTGCTCCTCCAAATATAAATTCGCATTGGTTTGGGAGTCCATAACTCCCGAGTCATGTAGCACCGTTGCTGAATCCATACGAATGAGCATACTGACGCCGATTTGATACTGTGCAGGAACCTCTCGCAGGAACCCGATCCAATGTCGGCAGCAAGGAAGAGGTCTCGATTCTAACTGCTAATTTAATCAACGATGACAAGGAGATCCTGGAGCACGTGCTTTCTGTCAAGGAAGCAATTCGAGAGCTCAACCGCATGTGTTCGCCGGAAACGGTTGTCGTT
Source organism: Helotiales sp. EF0021 (assembly GCA_000292665.1). Lineage (NCBI taxonomy): Eukaryota > Fungi > Ascomycota > Leotiomycetes > Helotiales > Helotiales sp. EF0021. The sequence goes on from AIET01000520.1 coordinate 415,496, forward strand.
GAAGACTTCGTAAGGTCCACACATGGTATCTCGATGGATGCGATGCTAACTTGCAGCTGCAAATAGATGGATGTTCGGCCCCGAGGTAAGGTCCAGCATCTGGCATCGACAGTGGCAGGATGCCTTGGGTCGTCAGAGGATCCACGGGATGCTCTCAATGTCCTATTCCCGTCCATCACGGCTTCCGGCATACCGAAGCACACCGCTTTGGATGTCATTCAGCGAATTGAGACCCGGCCAAGAGAGCTCTACTCAGGAGCCGTTCTAATGATTGGCGGAACAGATTTATTCGAAGCTATTTCGTGCCTCCGCACCGTCTTTCAAGATGCAAATCGTGGGTAAATCCAGGCTGGGGCTGGCATTATTTCGCAATTTAATCTAGAGAGAGAGTTTATCGAGACATATAAGAAGCTAGTAAGTATTATACTATATCTAATATTTCGAGACGATTTTTATATATTTAAGTATAGAATTGTAAAGAATAATAAGCTACTTATAAGTAGTATAATATAATATAGTTTACTTAATCTTTATATTATATAAGTTTTTTCTCTAAATATTATTTAAAGACTTTA